>BTHU01000007.1:29421159-29991159 GCA_036184795.1 Tokudaia tokunoshimensis
ATAATTCACTGTTCTCTTCTGAGTTTTTCATTTATTGTTACATTTGAATATTTATGTTAAGAAGTATACTAAAAAGAACTGAAAGCAAGTGAATGGGACACTCATTAAAAGTAATATAGGAAAAAGATCTGGTCAATTTCACTGGAATGACTTTTGCATGCTGCAAGGTGTGGTCATTTAATGTCCATCATTGATGGAAGTAAGAGAGAACTTTCTACATAAAGAGAAGAGATAGATAAGGCTTTGAAAGCATAGATAAATTGCCTTTGCTAAAAATGGTTAATTAATAGAGTTGGATTTTCCTCAAACTTACTTAACTCTAAAATGATTCCAATTTTCATTCTTGACACCAGATGAAAATTTAAAAAAAAATTCAAAAATGAGATAAAATACTGTTTCTGTAATGAATATTAAAATTATGAAACTCCAATGAAAATAAAACAAATTAGTGCCAGAAACTAATTGAAATATAAATGGGTAATACACATTGTAAAATTTAGCCAGCTATAACAAAATGGAGGAAATTTAATGACATCATACATTCACCTGGATTGTATGTAGTATGGTAAGAAGACCTTGAGTTGATTGTGTAAGTATGCACTGACCTCATGGATATTTGCAAATGCCTCATAATCTGAATAAGGAAGTTCATCAACTCAATGTCTAAAAGTTAACAGCAATTGTTCTTAAATAATGTGCAGTGTAGTACATAGCTAAAATTGTTTTATTTTCACAGTTAATTTATATAAATATGTATGTGATTATATGAATCTATATAATTTACATATATAGAAAGATACATACATATTTCTCACCATAAGAAAAACTGTCATATAAGTAAATGAAATTTTATTTTATGTCCAAAGGATTTTAATCGCCTAATCACAACTCACCTCAATAAGATATAGCTCAAATATTTTGGCAGTACACTAAGTTATACTCATCAGGTGTAGTGATATATATTATGCTCAACTTATTTGGAAATCTAGGAAACATTCCTCTAATCTCCATAACTAAAGATATTAGCATTGCTGTATGACATTGATAGTTAAGTTATTTCAAATGTTACAGTAAAATTCCTGGGACATAGAGCACAATTTATGTAGTATTTATATCAGGCATAGTTTAACAATATGTGATATTATTATGTTCTTATTCTTTTATGGTAAATTATTTTACTCTTTAATATGCATTATTAATGTTAACATATTATATTGATATTACAATTTTCAATATAATGTTTTATCAATCTTTGAGAATTTCATACATTATGTTTTGATCGTTTTGATTCCTCACTCCTTCCCAACATACTCCCACTTCAACACATGACCTCCCAACTTCTCTCTCCCTTTTAACACCTGTCAAGTCCTTTTTGTGATGTTCACATACTCACAAGTATGGTGCCATCCAATGGATTGTGGTTGACCCACAAGAACAGCACTCTTAAAATCCTGTGTCTTCCTTCCTGAAAGGTATCAACTGTTCATTGCTCCTACAAAGTGAGGGCTCACGAGCTATTCATTCCATGCTTGAATGTTGATTGGCTCATTTTTGTGCAAATCTTTTGCTGGCAACCAAATGTATAAGTACAACAGTCCTAGAATATCCAGAAGATAGTTTTGTTCCAGTTTTTCTCAACCTCAAGACCTTTTTAACTTTCACCCTCCTCTTCCTCATTAGCCCCTGAATCTTTTAGGAGAGGTGATATCGGTGTCCCCTTTTGTGGCTGAGCATTCCACTGACACTGTATATTGACTAGTTGTGTGTTTCTGCATTAACAACTATCCTGTGGAAAAAGAAAATTATATGATTATGTTTGAGAGTTACACTAATCTATGGGTATTCAGATACAGTATTAGAAGGCAATGTAATATTATCTTGACCTGCCAGAATAATAGAAATGTGTTATGCTCACAGTACTAGATAAGCATTTCCTCCTGTTCAGCAGGCTTAAACACAATAAAAAAAATTGGTTTGTTACCTCTATAACATTTGTTCTATTATTGCATAATTAGCCATACCATACTGCCCCATCACGATTGTAGTTGAGAGGATTCACAGATGAGTAACAACTGCTGATGATATTTTCCTACATCACCTTTATATTTTTAGTACCTTAAAAGCTAGACAGCATGGAGGAAATTTCTTGTTAGTACCAACCTGATTTCTCCATATCTTGTGATAAAAATGCATGGCATCTTTAGCAATAGAGACTTATAAAGTTCTGCTTTGTAGTGAAAAGCAATGACAGTAATTGGTAAACATTTGGATATCTCTAGGACATCAACAACCAACAACTGAAAGGGAGATATTCTACACCTGAACTAGGTTTTCCTTGGTAACCTATGGTTTTAGGAAAGAGTATGATCACTCTTAATTCCAATCAAACTATTCACAGGAATGTATATATGTATTTCAGAAGCTTATGAAATGCTAGGTTTTTACATGATATTTTCAAACATATATATGTTAGTTATCCATCTACCACCCTTTCCTCTGATTACTTTTTCACACCCCCTGATACCTTCTTCTTTCTGATTCATACCATCTACTAACCTTATAATAATAAAATATTTATGATAACTTAGGTTTGAAACTTTAGTTCATAAAGCAATTTCTCAAGGAAAAATAGCAATTTAAATATCTATGCCAGAAAAGTAGTGTATGCAATCCAGGAAGTCTTTCACACTCAATCAAACTCTGTAACCAATCTCACTGTTTTGTATAAAGATCTTTTATATGTTCTTTAAGCTACATAAAATGTTGTAGAAAACTAATCATTTTGAAACTAATTTGTTTTTGAATATTATTCATTCAATCAGTATTAGGATGTGTTCACCAAAGAATGAAATGAAAAATGATAGTCAAGTTATAGATGCTGCCCAAATTGTAACATCATCAAATGGTAATCATTAATAAGTTCTCTTTTATGTCTCTTTTATTACTTCCATGGCAGCCAAGTGATCTAAGGAAACATCGGAGAAAGGTACTGTAAATAACTTTTAAATGTATTTATTTATTTATTTAAATTTATTAATTTGGAATCATTTTGTTCTAATGATTTCAGCACCTAAAATATTATTCTCTCAGCTATTTATTGGCATAGAATAAATATTTACGTATTTAGGTGTTGCTGAGTTTTAAGATATGACTATAACAGCAAATACTTTAAAATCATTATTTTTGGTTGCTAAGAAAAGATTCAATTATGAGAATTAACTCATATAAGCAACCCATGGTAGAGCAAAATACTTTAAGATCAATGTTAGAACAGCACTGGTTGTTTTCATTTCTTTCCACTACTGATTGCTTTTAATGTTTCATTTATTGTTACTCAGTGATGAGCCAACAGATCTTGGTACACTTGTCAAAAATAACTTAACAGTTCTTTACCAAAAGTTTCAAAAGAAGAGAGGACTCGGTGCACTGAGAAAGAAGCAGGGATATTCGAGAAACAGGAGCATGAAGACAACAAAGCTAGGGGTCATCTTGGTGTCTGTTTCAGAAAATGAAGAAAAGACAGGTTAAGCAACTTTAGGATTGATAGGAATCCAGGTGGCATGAGGTGTCAAACATCTGTTCCCGGGCAATTCAATCAGGCTAACAGTACATCAGGAGTACAGACAAAAAGTTCTCGGTCAATGGGTTTTTATGTAAAATTACTTACAAAACAGTTTACTATCTCTACATATTAGTTAGTCTTGTAAGAAACAATTTCCTTAGGTAAGAGAGCAACTAGATAACTTAGCCAAGATAAGAATTTACTAAAAATTTTAAGACATGGGAATCCACATGGAGGAAGGAAAGAACGAAGAACAAATTCAAGCAAGTTGTCCTCTGAACTGAAAGGAACACTGTGGCACATCAAGGAACACAGAGAAAGAGAGAGAGAGAGAGAGAGAGAGAGAGAGAGAGAGAGAGAGAGAGAGAGAGAGAGAGAAGAAATTTATATAGAGAAAAAGAGTGATCATTTTTTTTAATTATGGGATAAAATCAAGACACTAAATATGATGTGAAGTCAATATAAAACACAATGAATTTCATTCTGGATATACGTGGGAAAGATTTCAGATTGCAGCTTGCTCTCTAACACTCACCATCTTCCAGATGAGGTGATTGGGGGGGGGGAGTGTTGTGGAGATAGCTCAGGCATTGAGGACACCTACTGTTCCTACAGCTTACTGAAGTTTGATTTACAGACCTACTTGGCGAGTCACAAACATCCAGAGGACCCAAGGACCTCTTATGGCCTCTGCACATGCATATAGGCAGAGAAAACATCAATACCCATGGAATAAAAATAAATAAGTCTTGACATCTTGAAATATTGAACAAGATTTGATAGTATATGTTAAAACACATCTGAATCTAGAAAACATCATTAATTGTTTCCTTAAAGAGATGTATGTTACATCTACATGATTTAAGTTGGTAGAAATTTTTGTGTCTTTTCTTAGTTATGATTGATCTATAAAATTAAGTATCTCTCTAACTAGTACATAGAGACAATTGTAATATACATATATAAACAGATATATGGATATAGTGTCAACTTAACATTCCTGGTTGGCTCTAAGCAATCAAATTTGCCTTCAGGTTTATCAGCTTTTGGCTTCCTATATATGCTGTAAAAGATCTAACACAATTTTGAATATAGAAAGAAATCAACATAATTGATATTTTAAAAAACATGATAAGAAAAAAAGATAGGATGAAAGTTTTTATAAGGAGAATTGAGGACTGCAACAAAAGATTGCAGAAAGAAAAACTGACCAAAAACTGTTGTGTAAGAGCAAATATTTAGGCAGTTTTATTTAAGTATCAGAAAAAAATGATTTAAGGTACACATTATTATATTTATTTTATTGACTGATTGCAAGATCCTTCTACTTCAAGGCCTAGGATCTGTTTGTGTCTGGTGTTTTGAATAGTTGACACTGGGAAGAGTGTAGTTTGATGGTGCATAGAGGTATATTTTATATGAAGATGTATCAGGAAGAAAATTGAGCAACATAAATGAATCCTCTTAGCAGGAACCATTGTAGGAAAGACTTATGGCTAGTTCATGAAACTGAAAATACTATTGAGCCAGGCTTGAATCTAAACTATTCTCAAGGAGTTTAGAATAGATGCAGGCTTAAAAGTCTTTGATATTATCACACTGAAGTCATGATGAAAACACCATTGAAAAGATTCTTCAGATGGTTGAATGGAGGGAAGGGTTTATATTCAGAGGTCTCCATGAATGGTAAGGGTAACCTAAGTCAAACAAATAAATGACTGAAAAAAAAATCAGCATTACGTTCTTAGAATGCATGAAGGCTTCATCATATATAACAAACTCTTTGCACATTATACTTAATGTAGAAATAAGTAAGGCATTTTGCAGTATACAGCTTTAATTGGGTGCTACAGCCACAGAAGAACCTCTCATATGCATTTCCAGATTCATATATCAATAGCCAATTTCCATTACTTTAATCTCTCTACATATGCTGTATTATGCAATGACAATTCTGACTTTTGCCAAAAAAAAAATTAAATAATCATTTTGTAGTTCTATTTCCTGAAAACAGAATTTTTTTAGAGTTTTTCGGGGTTCTGAACAACATTGTTCTTTACTATCGAGCTTCTTGTCTTTTCTGACTTTTCTTTTGTGCTTGCTTTCAAAATTCCCCCATGAATGGTAGCAAAACTGAACCATTTTCAGGAATTATGTCCTTAGCTTTCATTTCTCTCACTGGGAAAAAAAAACCCTATATTTCTTATAACCCATAATGTGTTTTATTTTGTTTTCCCTGTATGAATGTTTATTGAGCACTCTTACTACGTGTTTTAAACGTGCTTACTCTATGTTTCATTATATTGATTAATATAAAGCACTTTTTCTGATAAAGCATATTTTATCAACTTGTCTTCCTTCCCCCTTTCTATATGCTTGCTTAAGAATGCCTTTGCTGTAAGATCCTTACTAGGCATAACATCTTTTCTTCAAGAAATTTCCTGAAATGTGTCCAGGTCCTTTTGTAGAGAGCATCTATCCAGAGACTGCCAGGGCTGCTCAGAGGCCTGCTTGCCTCATGTGACGTGCTGGGTGTATATACAGTATTAAAGATAAAATGTGTGTCCGTGCATGACAAGCATAGCTTTCTATGGAAATATGACATTTTTTTTTACCCTTAAACCACATTTTTAGGTAATTCATCATTATTTTAAAGATATATTAGCTTTAACTCTTAAATAGATATGAAAATCAAACCTTTACTAATAGGAGCTTGCCAGTGTAAGAGATGCCTGTCTGCATTAGAATCACTCCAATATCTGTCCCTTAATGAGTCTTCTTTTGAGGCAATTTCATTTGAACTTATAATTAGCTCACTGAACGTACGGCTCCTGGTTCTAGATTGCTGTGGTGGAAGAAGATGGACGGGAGGATAAAGCAACAATTAAATGTGAAACTTCTCCTCCCCCAACACCCAGAGCCATCAGAATGACTCACACCTTACCTTCTTCCTACCACAATGATGCCCGGAGGTAAGACTCAAGCAGTGTGCACATTAAATTCTCCCTTCCCCAAACTCGTTGTCTTTCTTCACTGTTAATAACTTATAGAAAAATATCTCTTGTAACGTTTGAAAATTACCAGTCATGTATCACTTTACTTTTAAAATTAGTAAGCTACTACATTTTTATCTTTGTGTTCTGTTACCAACCAAATAGGAAATATGAATTACTCTACTGTATGAAGAAGGTATTTTCTATTAATTTTATGACTAGTGATAAATAATTATAAGATTTGTAGGAAAAGATTATAAATTTGTATTGTATTATATTGTATTGTGAGAAATTAATGTCTGAAAAGTCTACTTCTAGGACTCACTTGTTGCATATCCCATGCTACTGAGCTGATTCAAAATGCTCAGGTAAAAAGGTCTTAGTATGAAAATGAACACTGACCAAAAATTAAGAAAACGTGTTGGGAAAGCATTTAATATTGCTATGTGATTCTTCATCCAAATGCCACTCTATTCAAATGTCTAAAAATTTCAAATCGCTTTCTATAATTATAGCATTATTACATCTCAGCATTCCGTTTAAATCTTACACACTAGTCTTCTCATTGGTTATCAGTTGCAGCCATATATCCAAACACAAACAAAATGATGTAAAGATCACTGCATTTTCTAATGAGTAGCTTCATGAGAAATGATTTTTGAAAAGTATGATTTTTTTACATACAGGCATTTATATCTATTAGGTTTATTTCAATTACTGCTTTCAAAATTTTTACATTTTTATTCCTCACAAGCAGAGGATTATATTTTAATATATGAAAAGTCCTTTATAAAGTTTAGAGTGTAGAAACTCAGATTACTTAGAATTAGTAAAGTTTAAAAATTGTATAGATGAGCATATATAGCAATATCTAGTCAACACTTTCTATTAAGGCATTGACAGACATGTTGATCAAAACTGAAAACTGACCAACTATTTGTAAGTAATTTCAGTTTGTCAGACACCCAAAGTAGTATCTTATTGACAGCTGTAGGTCAGGGAGAGGGTGTTGAACATTTTTAATGTGTTGCTTCTAGATCCCAATAAAGCGTCATTTATAGTAAATGATTTAGTTTCAAATGTGTGATAAGTAAACAAAGATTGTTAAAATGACCATCCATAAAGACAAGGGCTAAATTAGCACCTTCAATTTTGCAATTAACATGGGTCATTCTGTTTAAATTAAAAAAAAGTCTGTGGAAAAATAATAAATTGTATGCTCAACAAAAATATATTAAACATACAGTTATTAAATTGAGCTGAGGTGGTTGATTAATTTCACAGTGTACAGGAATAAGAGGGGAAAGAGTTGTTTGGAACAAAATGAGATTTCACTTCTCTTAAAAATTTGGAGACCCAAGGAACCAAGGAAGGTACATTTCAATAACTTAGAGAAAGGTGAGAAGAAAAGGGGAAAAAATCACATTCAAAACCTACTTACTCCTTCTTTTGTCGCTTATAAAAGACAGAAACCTTGTGTACTCTGTGTACAGTGCATCGGAATGAACAGTCTTTCCTCTTTTGTGTTTTGAAGCAGTTTATCTGCCTCTCTTGAGCCAGAAAGCCTTGGGCTTGGCAGTGCCAATAGCAGCCAAGACTCTCTTCACAAAGCCCCCAAGAAGAAAGGAATCAAGTCTTCAATTGGGCGCTTGTTTGGTAAAAAAGAGAAGGCCCGACTTGGGCAGCTTCGTAAGTAAGGGGCTTTTCTTTCTCCTACCACTGGGATTTGTCACTTCTGTGTCCTCCCATATTTCATTTCTCATCTGTAAGTTCCTTTTCAAAACTAGTGCCAGTTTAGCTAACTAACGCTGAATAAAAATGGGGAATGTTTTAATGCTGATTTAACAAAGTTGCACTAACACTGTGAATCAAGTGTTGTTATTTCCATGCATATTTTATTCTTTTTTTATGGAATATAATCTTCATTTACATTTCAAATGGTGAAACCTTTTCCGGTTTCTCCTCCTCTCCAAAACCCCCAACCCCTCCTCCCAACCCCTGCCTCCAAGTATATACCCCTCCACCCGACCCACTCCCACCTCGCCCTCCCACTCGATTTCCCTTTGTTGGGGCATCTATTGAGTCTTCACCTGACCAAGGTCCACTCCTCCCACTGATGCCCGACAAGGCATTCCTCTGCCACATTTTTGGCTGGAACCATGCGTACCCCTTGGTTGATGGTTTAATGCATATTTTATTCTTGAGTAAACAAAATCCTAGTGATTTTCAGAGCAGAGACCACCATAATAGGAGCTAGAGTCATGGCTCAGTTGATACCAAACTCGTGGTCATGAGGACCTGAGTTCAGATCGCCCTAGAACATGTACAAGTCAATGTGAGATAAGCACTGGTAGGGTTAAAGAAGATAGGGGGTTTCTTTGGTGCTTACTGGACAGTCATGCTAAATACATGAGTGAACCTTAGGTTCATTGAATGCCTCACAATAAAAAGATAAGGTGTAGACTGATTAAGGAAGACACCCAGAAGCATATGCACATTCACACCTATATATTCATGCCGATTCCTTTGCACACATCCACAAGAACATGTATAGACATGACATATACTTAAACCAGTGTACCAGGCAAAAGAAATAGAAGAATATGCTGTCACTTAGAGCATGTATGAATATAATAAAATCTTATGTATGCGAATTTAAAATAATTTTTGCAGAAAAGAGATGAGACCTAAATACACAAAAAGATTATGTCAGACTAAATACGATGCAAGGGGATTAAAAATGATGTAAATGTAAAAGCTACAATACGTTTCCCCTTATAACTCTAAGTGATACAGATGAGATTTAGGAAAAAGAAATAAAGCATTTAAAGTTATTAAGAGTAACTAATAATATGAATGCATGAATTAGTTTTTTGAAATGATCCTAAATAAGTACATGACTATGAAAAGGATATGTATGCACATTCATACATATAGAAATTATCCAAAATTAACAATTGATATTTCTGAAATAAAATATATATCCCTGTTACTTCAGGAAGAATATTGTCTTAGTTAAAGTTCTTTTGGTTGAAAAGACACCATGACCAAGGTAACTCTTATGAAAAAGAGCATTTTATTTAACTGAGGGCTTGCTTACAGCTTTAAAAGCTCAGTCCATGAGCATCATGGTGAAAATCAGACAAGCATAACACAGGAGCTGTACCAAAGAGCTTTAACATCCTACATCCTGACCAGTTGGCAGGAAAAAAAGGGGGGTGGGGGTGGGGAGATGAATCTTCCAGTGCATTCCTCTTTAGAATTTAATTATTGGGGAAATATTAAAATGCTTTTAATGGTAAATGTTAGAATGATATAGATGTCTAGGTATGTTCTGGGATTATTCAATTAAAAAACTAATTATTTACATGCAATGCCCCATCATTTAGATTCATGATGTTCATGTTTTCAAGTTTGTGACAGTGAATTTTTCCATTATCCTTTCCCGGACATTCACAATGTGCTACCACACAAAGCAGCTGAAGCCATGGAAAGCTGATGCACATGTGTGACTTGCATAATTTAATGGGGCAACTGAATCCTCTTCGGCTTTTGTTTCCTTGGAGAAGGGATCTTTAGTCAATGGAAATATAACATATGAAATTAAAGGCTGTTTTCAAATATAAACCAGGCAGCAATGTTTGTTTTACCTAACTTGCTGATTTATCATGGCCCTTACCAAATAATTGTTCAATTTTAATATATTGTAGTAATAACTCACTGTTGTGTTGTAAAAATGTTTGCTAAAATGGGGATCATTTTTGTACTAACATTTAATTTAACATATATGCATACCAAGTTCTATATTTTAACTTTTCCCTCTAAAAATTTTTATTGACTTTTACATTTCGATCTTTTATATATTTTCAGTTGTATTTGAGGAGAAAATACTAAATCATTAGGATTTTTTTCAAACAAAATTGTGTTTTATCAAGTTACTTAGGGTATAACTTAAAGCCTAAAATATACACAGTCTTTTAGCAGTCTAAGATTTATTTTATATATTCAGAGGCTGTGCATTTTTAGATCATATGACACTGTGCTCAGTTATAGTTACAGTCATATCAACTCCTCTGAACTCAGGAAGTAGCAAAACCCAATTCTGGTCTCATCATAGAATTTCTCTTTTCTTCCAAAAGTTCCATTGCTTAAAAAAAAAAAAAAAAAAAAGATCATGTCTTATTTAAACATTTAATATTTTGAAAAAAAAACTTTAAATCACAAGTTAATTGTTCTTTTATTACTCTGGAAACCGAAATGACTGATTCATCCAATGGCCTGGAAAACAAAAGCATCTCCTCACTTATCAAATAGATCTGTCTCAGCAATCTGTGATGTAACCATATGGACCCACCCATAATTTTATGACTTTTAAGTCAGACATTCACTTCATCTCCACTTTAAGAGCCCTTTTTTATTGTTACTCTCTGATTATAAATGTTAATTTATGGATGTACACTAAGTCATGTACACAAATGAGAGAAATGAGGCCAAAATATTCTATCTCTATGCATAATGGAAACTTTCAGATCTGGAGAAGTTCCCTAGGAGCCTTTCAGTTAGCCACCGCCAGGGAGGCTTTCCATAGAAGAGCACAATGAGTCTCTTACATAATAAAAGTCTTTCCTGCAGAATTAACTGCACATGGATATAATGAATAAAATACATTTCTATCTCCATTACACTGAGTTGAATCTGGACAGTAAATGATGTTTTAATTAACGGGGACTTTTCTTTAAAACAATTATATGCCCCAGTAATAAGATTGTCAGGGTAAGAATTAAGTTAATTTTTATCAAGACTTTGTATTAATACTCTCCAGCTTTACAAATTAGTTTGTAAATTAAATTAATTTACAAATAAATTTAAAGTAAATTAATGAAAAACAATAGTAACTAATTGACCATTTTGTTGTAATAAGGTAAATCATATCATGGTCAAGCCCTCAACTTTTAAACAAGAAAATATACAAAAGAAGTGAATGACAATTAACTCCCATTAAATATTGAAGAGACTTCCATTAGTTTCTGGGGTATTGGTTAAATTTGGAGGATGGTATTGTTTATGGTATTTAAATGAAGTTGTGATAGTATCAGATTGGTATTATTTGAAGATTTCTAATCTTATGTTTACATGTAACTTAAATCTTTTCTATTTAAAAGCATATGTGTATATCTTCGTCCACTTGAAAATAGTGAATAATTTTCTTTGAATGTGACTTAATATCTTTTTATGTACACAAAATATCAAAGAGAAAGAGAGATGTAGTATTAAACTCACCTTTTTTACTGTGGCTATCAATTTATGAATCAATATATATATATAGAAAGGTTTGGAATGAAATAAGGACATTATAAATTGTGTATTTCCATAATTGATACACATGAAATTTCTCTTGCTCACACCGAGACCATACATACTATACATACTATAGCATGAATAGATATATATATGAATATATGTATATTCATATATATCATGCATACTATAATTACTGACCTCACTAATATTGACACTAATTCAAGTAAGTTTTAGTGTATTAGATAAAAAATATCCTTAATGCAATCTTTCGAAAACAGACCTAAATTGTTTCAGGCATATGTTTAACAAAGAGAAGGCCATATGAGAATGCATGAGGCTTCTAATAAGAACATAAGACTCAGCCAGATGTACACAGTGAGTTCTAGGAACTCTATATGCAGAACCATTAAAAGCCAATAAGGGTGTCTGCATTTTTAAATTTGGGACTGAAAACATATGTCTTGGTTTGTATTCAACAGAGTGTTTCTCGCTCAAAGGGAGATATGACAAGCTTGCTGTTCAATCATTCACTCTGACCTTTCAGTAGAAAAGTCAAACAAAATGGCATGAGCATTTAATACTGTACAATTGGCTGTTGGTACACATACATACTTACTATCTTTCACATATATGCTTGTGAAAATGAATGAACATCGGTAGGTGCTTTGTTGCATTGATTTTATTTTCTCAGTGTATTTGTGTGTGTTTAACTTTGCCCTATGATGTATGCTCAGACAGTAATAGCACGCCAATCCTAAAAGAAAATGTGCCTATCGGTATTTCCTCCAGTAATCCTTTGAGACACTAACTTCAGAATGAACAAATACCTCTACTTTGATATCAAGTCATTTCTCCACAGGAGGCTTCATGGAGACAGAAGCAGCCGCACAGGAATCCCTGGGCTTAGGCAAACTTGGAACTCAAGCTGAAAAGGACAGAAGACTGAAGAAAAAGTAGGTTTGGAGGTTAAACTTTTCTCACTGTCCTAATATTTTATTGTGCTCCCTTAACTTTGTTTTTTTTTTATTTCTTTTGCAAGGAAGAAAGAAATGGGAACTAAAATCACTTAACAATATTCCTGGTATTATCTCAAGCACTTGGTACTCATGTTTCCTATTGATAATAATGAATTGAACACTCAAATCAGTATAAAGCTCTTCCTCACATAATGGAAACAACATAACCAAAACCAGTGACCAAAAGCATTGATTTCAAAGTGTAGTATACTTGGAAGTAGCATTGAGAGCACCACTGAAGTCAAATGAAGTTCTCATTTGGTATGACCAAACGGGAGCGATATTTTGTGTTCCCTCTTATGACAGTTATGTATCTAGTCTTCATAAAGGAGGATTTAGAAGGAAAAATATTTCTCTGGCTGAATATAAAGTTATCTTAGGCAGGAACAGATTGTTTGGCATCTGTCAGGAAACTGATAGTGCATCTTTCCATTCACATGTAATATGGAACATTTAAATGAATTGTAAAATGGAAAAAAAATCTTGGGTTTCAACAGATGTTAAAAAGGGATTCCATAACTAACATATTTTTAGCTGCATAGTAACATTTTCAATGACAAAAAAAAGCATCACCCTGAGAGCACAGTCTTTAACAGCGTTATAATTTCACTTTATACCCATTCTCTTTGTGAGTTGCTCCACTCTCCAAAAACATTTATAACTTATTTTTCATGATTTTTATGTTTCTGCTTCCTCCCACTAAAGAAAAGTCATTGTTCTAAATATCAGTTTTTGACAGATATATTTCTACTTTTACAAAACACTGGCTTATTTATTAATAATTATTTACCAGTTGGCCATAATTTACTGAAACTGTTTATCCAGACCCAATAGAAATGCAATCTAGAAAAGAAATACTCTGAGAATGTTATATCTTGAATAGGAATAAATGTTAAGTCCTGAAATGTTTCTGATTTAGTTACTGATAATTTAAAGGTATATATCAATATTTCCCGTAACCTGCTACAAATATCTTCATTTGTTAATCCTTTTAAGAAAGGTAAATCTTTAATAGCTATCTGCGGAGCACTTTCTTCTTTTCTTTCCTTTGTTTATTTTCTGTTAAGTCATTACAACTCTTAAAAAGAAGAAATTTTAAAACAAATCTGTCTAATGGACATAGTTTATTGAAGAACACACAAAGACAAGAAATTGTCATTTATATTGACTACTCAATATCAACAACTCGGTAGCATATATATGCAGTCAGTACAGGGAGACTCAATGTCATTAAATCTTACATTTAGTCAGCACTTGCATGAAACTGTTATTTCAGTTGCAATGTTATCAAAAAGTGATGTTTAATTGTATATCAATTACCTTTCAGTTTACAGTCTTTTCAGCTTGTGACTCTCATTACATATCAGTGGCTTGTTCTCAAGCTAAAACTTCATTATTCAAATATTTCCCATCAAAAGTCTTAGTAGTCCTCATTCAGTTCCTGCCTTTGCTCTCTGAGTCTTTCAAGGGTTGAGCCATTTATTCTCAGAATATTATCACCACTTGGTGTTGTCATATGTCATATGACCTCTCTGCACGTGCTGGATAGCGAGGTCTTACCCATCCTCCGCTGTCTTTTCTCACTGGATTATAGGTGACTTTTTCTATTCAATGGGAATGAACATCTCTTTTTTAAAATTGGCAATGGGAGCAGCTGGGAATAAGAATTTTGCGTCTTCACCTTCCTGTCTGTCATCTTAATCATGAAAGACTCATTTGCTTTTCTTAGCCATCCAGCAGTTTTTTTTTCTTTTTTTAAACATCTTGTTATTTGTTTGGAATGATTTAAAAATTAATGCTAAACACATAGATATTAAACACAAAAGCATAGACTGTTATGGATTAGCCAAATACGGTCTAGCTTACAACAAAACCAAAACCTCTCAATTTCTGAATGAGTTCCAATTCACCCAAATTTTACATCAATTAAACAATTGGCTCTTTTAGGGTTCTTTCTTAGTTGGCTTTCTCATCGCTGTCACAAGATATCTAACAAAAGCCGTACAAGAAAGGAAATGTTCATTTTTGATTCACAGTTTCAGAGGATACAGTTCTTAATGATGGGGAATGGTTATTATTCCTTATCAGGAAGAAGCTGACTACATCCATTCACAGTTAGGAAGCAGAAAATGATTAATACTGATGCTCAACTTATTTTGCACTTCTTATTAAGAAATCCAACCCAGGATATAGCAACACCCACATTTAGGGTTAGTCTTCCCACTTTAATTAATCTACTCTAGAAAACTTTTCCCATGAATACTCAGAGGTTTATATCCATTGCGTTTCTAAGTTCTATTAAGTTGCCTTATTTATTGTGATGCTGGAGGATCATGTGTGTGCTAGCAAGCCCTCAAGCAATGGCCTATATCCCAGCCATAATGAATTATGTGTACATTGTACCTTTCTTTTTTACATTTACTCTGTAGAGTTGTTGTTATATAATACTTAACATATATTGATCCAAAGAGTTTATATTCCTTCTGTCTTCTTCGATCCCAAGAAACTGATTATTGACAGGACTAAAGCTAAAGATGTCTGCTTGAAAAACAGAACCCGTCCAACTCTGAAGACAACCATGAGTAAGCAGGGAATTTTTAAAAAACAATTGAAACATCGCTCAGTGACTCCTTATCTCTAAAAGCATTAATCATTGAAATTTTGGTGTATTTTTTTATGGTTATATTACCCCATGGCCTCTAAACATTGTATCAAATTTTCAATGCAAGGAGTATAGGTGCTAAAACAATGTATGAATTTTGTTTAATTTTTACATCCTCCTGAAGATAACACTGTTCAATGAACATGGATTTTTGTATTTGAATCAATTTTTAAACATCATTAAAATGAAATGAACACTCCGTTTCAGCTAGCAACAGCATCCACTCCAGGGAGGTATCCTTATCCTTGGAGCACAACAGTCAAACTTAATCACCACCAACGAATCTTTATATTAGAACTTCAAAGAGTTCTAAGTGAAGCTCTGTAAATTTGGCTAATTTATTCCCATCACAGTCCTGAGGCTCTATTTCCATGCATAATTTGTATTATATTTTGAGATGCTTCACTTTTAATCTTTGGCATTTGAAAGGTTCAGAGTGAGTGTATCTCTAAGCAAAGCAAATGCCACTTAAATTATTCATACTCTAAGGTACCACAAAACCCTGCAACATTTTTTACTCAATAAATATTTATCTAGTAGCTATGAGCCAGTTTTAACTTATACATGAGTTGGAGTCCAGAACTTGTATTCAAAGATGTGAACGTGTTTTCCTTTCTACGTAGTGCTGTGTCCATGGAAGGAAAACAGCTGAGCTTTAATCCATATGTCCATTTTCTAGATACACTATAGAAATGCACATTAGTTGCATAAAGTATAAAAGAGAAGCAACTGGTAGATATGGCAGCTTTAACAGGTTCCTGAGACATCAGAGCCAGGGTTCCTACAGATGAAAATAAGAGATCATATTTCTGCAATGTGCTTTCACAGCATGTTTTTAAAATGCAGTTATATTATGCAGAGCAAGAAATTCCTCTTCAACCAGTATATATTAATATAGTCACTTATAGTCCCTGGTGGGCAACTAACTAAAATGATCTATTACTGTAGAACTTTTTAGGACCTAAACTCAATATTTCTAATATATCTTTGGGGAAATATGTCTCCAGCTCATACTCAGATCCCAGAGGTTGGATTTGTGTCTGTTCTTGACCCAGCTACCACATTAGAGATCTGTTTTGCTCCAGCCAAGAACAATTAAAAATATTCTGTGAAACTAAATAAGATACAAAGACTAACCTGGAAAAACAATTCACTGTTCTTGCATGAAATCTAAAGTCAATGGAAATAGGAGTGCTTTCTTCTATGTATGTTAACCTCTATCTGATCTATTCGAAGAAAGAAAAAGAGTGAGAAAAGAAAGAATTATTTTGATCCAACTGTAGAGAAACGATTGATTACAGGATAAGCATGATTGAACTCATACTGTATACATGCATTATGCTTTCAAGAAATGTTTTGATTTCGAAAAGTTAAAGTGATAAGGGCTAATTAGATATTAAAATCCAAATTTCACAAATTCTTAGAAAATAACTTTATTTGCTAAATAAATTCTATTATAGATTTGGCTAAAGATCCTGTTATTAATTTTAGTAAATAAGTCCTGACAAAAATGAGTCCAGGATAAATTTGACAAATTGTTACACCTCTTCCATTCATTTAGGGTTGTTATAGCCTAATGACTTTCATGAATGCAGCTGACATTTCCATTTTCCAAGAAAAGTCTGTAAGGAGCCAACATGGGGACAAAGAGCTGCACTTAAGTTCTTCTGGCTCCATGACCATTTATCTAAGTCAGAAGCCTTTAGAGGGAATAATAAATGTGTCCCAGCCTGAAAGCCACCTGTTGCTCTTATTTTAAACATATTCTTCAAGATCAAGACCAATGACCTTTCTGACAAAAGAAGCTGACCAAATAATTTGATGATTACTGAACTAAAAGTAAAGTGCATGCAAGGCACTGCTATAAGTGACTAAAATAAGAACAGATTTTTGTCAAACCATGAAAGAAAAATCACAACTAAGACTTGATAAAGTATTTCAATATATTGAAAATTTATGAATTTCAAAAGAGATAATTATATAATTCTTCTGTCAACTGCAGGACTGTGATAAGTGTACTAAATGTGCATATATATTTGTAGATCCTAAGGGATGGGGAGATAATTTCTATAAATCAGGCAAACGAACAATACCTAATAAGAAATTGTACATTCAGCAAAGGTGGTGAAGGATCAAAAATCTATGCATTAACCAGACTGTAAGTGGACTTTGTGAAAAGTTCTGGGAAATATATTTGAAATTAATTTTGTGTTGATTCAGAGGAACATTGTCAAAAATAGTTAGAAGACATCAAGACAAATTGTGGTAGAAAGATTGGAGATATGTTGAATATGTAGAATAAGACCCCAGGCATTGTCAAGAGCAATACCAATCAAATATGTCCTCTTCTGGTCTTTTGATAAAAACTGGAGCCAAAGACTGAGGCTATTGAGCTGATAAAGTTGAGCCAGCTTTAACATAAGAGTTACTGCAAGGAAAGTATTGACCACCTGGAAGGAAGTATGGACCTGCAATTATATTCAACTCAGACCAGTCGAACATGTTCACATGGTAGGATTTGAGCTGGTGAATCAACATTACCTTAGAGATTGAATTACATGTTCTTTAAGTTGCCCTTACTCTAAGATTCTGGAGTTCAATTCAGAGCTGAATTAAAGTCGGAAGAACATCTGAATGGTTTTTTTTCTTGTTTTATTTATTTATTTTGTTTTATAAATCCAGCTGACTCACATTAGTACATTACCAGAATGCTTAGAATCGTGATTAGGAGCATGAACTGGATAAAAAGAAAAATCTTTAGATCAAATCAAAACACAGATAATAATTTCTAGTAAGTTTACAAAACCCAAGCCCTAGACTTCTGCTTTGTTCACATCCTTCCCTGTCCAGAATCTTTACTTTACTGCCAGTGTTATCGTAAATCTTGCCATTTACAACTCTTTTTGACCTTTTAAACCAACTTCTTTGCCTCTTTGCAGCTGTGGTTCTCATGATATACCAGTCTCTCTTGTTCCAGATTGTCTTCCTATAATCCATTCTTCATATTTTGGCTAAATACATTTATCTAAATTATTTCTCTGAACACCTTAAAATCCTTCAGTCATTCCCTGGAATCCTTGTCAAAGTTTTCAAATACCTTCAATAGCCTCTATACCTCCACATTGTCAGGTTTCTACCCACACTGGGCTCTGCTTATCATCTTGAACTTTATGGTTTTGAAAAACTTACCAATTTATTGGTAAGGGTTTTCTCTAATGCTTTGTGTACATTGCCTCTGCTCAAGTTCCTTCTTCATATTTTCTGTCATAATCATTAGTATATATGTTTTATGTGTGTCAACTACCCAATAACAACAGTGAACAAATAAAAATTGCAAGGCTAGTCATTGTTCTGTTTATTTATCATGTCTTACTCTTGTAGCATATGGAGTCTTTGGCATACAAACTGCTTTTCTTGAAGTCTTCTAGAAAGGCCAAAAGCTGCATTTCTGAAGTCCTACCAAAATTAGTAGCCAATACATGACCTGAACAAGGATGATATCAATAAATATGTTAAAGTGGTCAGGGGAATCTCATGAGGTCTCAACTGTGGACAAAGGACTACAGGTAAGTTATAAGAACAGAGCAGGAGAAATAATATTCCTCAGAGAAGAACACAACAGTTGATTATCCAATATCAAATGTTCATATACATTCATGTAAACAGAACTATACAGACCAAGATATTACACAGACTGAGAAGTTTATATTCATGGATTTAGAAATTTACATGCATACTTACACGTCTATATATAAATATATAGATAAATATATATAACAATTTTATATACATATAACAATTGTTATATATATAATTGTTATAAATATATAACAATTGATATATATATATATAAATAAAACAATTAAAGAAAAAATCAAGAAATCGAAATCAAAAAGGAACAAAATGGTACATGAGACTGTTTGGAGGGGAAAGTGAAACAGAAATGATATAATTATACTATCATCTCTAAAAAATATATTTTTAAAGGGTTAGTATACTTTTCCAGATACTACTTGGAATAAAATGGCAGTTTCAGACAAGGAAAGGTATTTGTATGTAAAAACAATTCCTTTTGTTATAATACATACATAAATATCATACATACATTATTCTGCCATTTATAAAAGTATTACATTCATGAGAAAACAAGGCATGTGATAATCTGAACACATGAAATAAGAAACTGTAGTATTTATTTATTTAAAACTTATCTCTCAAAAATTTAGTAATATATAATAATTGTTCTCCTTTATTAAAAGAAAAAATTCCACTAATTATGTTACATTTAAATGCAGTGCTGATCTTAGCCTAGGATAGTTCTCTATATTCATTATCATAAAAATAGCATTACATATTAGCTCTGCTTTTGAATGACTTTTCCTTGGAAGACTCAGATAAGCATCTATTCACCCCACATGCAGCATTGACAACAAGAAATAAAGCCATTTAAAGTCTAGTTTGGTGTTCTAATGAGTTCATTCGATAATTTACAAAAGAATGGGTGACTCAAAGGTGGCTATCATCACTAATATGTCTAACTCAATGTTTTAGTCAGGGTTTCTATTCACCTAAAACACATCATGACCACGAAGCAAGTTGGGGAAGAAAGGGTTTATTCAGCTTACACTTTCATATTGCTGTTCATCACCAAAGGAAGTCAGGACAGAAACTCAGACAGGGCAGGGACCTAGAGGCAGAAGCTGATGCAGAGACCATGGAAGAATACTACTTACTGGATTGCTTCCCATGGCTTGCTCAGATTTCTTTCTTATAGAACCCAGTATTACCAGCCCAGGGATGGCAACACCCACAATGAGATGTACTCCCTTGATCACTATTTGGATCTCATGGATTTCCTCAAGAGAGAATTCTTTCTCTGTATTAACTCCAGCTTGTATCAAGTTGACACAAAAAACCAGCCAGTACACTCAACATGAGTCAGGATTCATGAAAACTTGATTCCTGAAGAAGCACCCAGGAAGCTTGTAGACTAATAGCTTTCAATCTTCCTAGTGCTACAACCTTTAACACATGTTGGGGTGATCCTCAATCATAAAATTATTTTTGTTGCTACTTCATAACTGTAATTTCAATACTATTGTGAATCTTAGTATAAAAATATTTTCCAATCATCCTAGGCATCACCTATAATGGGAATCACCCAGCCTTAGAATAACTACTGTAGACAATTTTAATGGAGTCTTATAAGATTTATGAACTCAGAACTTTATAAGTTCTCTGAGCTTCCTGTTTCTGAGTTTTCCCACTTTCTCTTGGGTGTAAATTCAATATGAAGAAAACAGCTAGGCGATAGTAATTACATTTCTTCTAATTACTTTTATTTTTCCCTTTTATTGAAAATAGAACTTTTTCTCACATAATATATCATGATTACAGTTTCCCCACCCTCTACTCCTCTCAATTCCTCTGCAATATTTATATTTCTTAAAATCTCTGAAGAAGTATATCCTTTCCATAGTCATTCATGAAGCAAATTTCTCTTCAAAGTTGGCCCATTAACCTGCCATCATTTTATGGAATAATAATTTTTATACTTAAAGGCTTCTCAATTAAAATTTTATGTAATATATGTACATGTACATGTACAAACAAACAATAATGTATTCTGTAAATTCTAGATATTCTAAATATGATTTGACAACATATATTTGTTTGTAAAAAATAGTTAAATGCTTTTGGAAATACAGATTTCATAATCTTTTACAAAGACCTTAAAGGATTCTATTTACTTGAAATTATTATTAGCAATCAAAAGTTGTTTGAAGCAGTGTTATGATGAGCTATACCTTTACCTTCTAGACTTTTTGTTTTTGTTTATAAGGATCACTAAGCACTAGAAGCTAATTATTCTTCTGAACTTACTCATTTGATCAGATCATTGACTCCTAACCCTAGTCTTTCTTTTTTTAAGTTTAGTGTAATGATCTTTTAATGATGTCTTTCTTTCCATATTCAGTATATTTTTTTATTTCCTCTGTTGGCCCTACTTGTAATTATTTCATATACAGAATTTACATAAATTGAAAAAACAAAAACACCTTAAATTTCTTACTCCACTCTCATGTGGTAATATCTGTGAGTTATGTCCATAACCATCAATGACTTTGCATTTTCTACTACGGAACTCGGGCTATCTGAGCTCCTGGAGAAACTCAAAGTAGGGAAGGTTTACCTGATTCATTCCTGGAGCCTCACTGCCTCCTAGGATAGCAGTTTTCTCTCATTGACACTTTTCCACTTTCTATTATTCTTGTTAGTGAGTTCGTTCTTTTCCAAACACTCAACATGCATCTTCTTCTTCTTAGTTTACAATGAGTTAATGAGAGAGACAGAAAGACAGAGGAAAAATAACTACCAGAAAACTAGACTGCTCTTCTTATCCAAGATGATTTCTTTCTACCTATTTCCTAAGCCATTTTATGATTTATTCTTCCAATCATTCTTTATCTGTGTCTTTAACAAGGGAAAAGCATCTAAGATTTAAAAGTCTAAAAGTTACAATGCTAATGCTCATTAGAGAAGAACTCACAAGTGTAAGTGTATGCGAGTCGATTTCAAGTGCAATCTTTATTGCACTCATCTATTCCAACTTCTACCCACTCTTTCCTGAATTTGCTGATGATAAATGAATTAAAGTATTTGTGACTCACAAACTTGAACCTCAAGGAGAGAGAGACTTACTGAGTAAGCTGCTTCTCATCTGAATATTTAAATCTAAACTTGGCTGGTTTAAAATTTAAAAAAGCAGAGATCCTAATATTTTTAGCAGATTGTGTAGACTCCAGTGGGACGGTTGAAAAGGTTAAGCTCCACTGTTTAAAATTACACATACACATGCACAAACACACACAGACACACACAGAGAGACAAACAGAAACACACACATACAAACACCAATGCACACAGACACACACAACATACACAGACACACACAAATACATGACACAAATGAGTATACACACATAGACACAGAGACATACACAAACACACAGATAAAAATACAGACAGAATCACACAAACACACAAATACACACAGACACACACAGAAACATACATACAAACACACACAGAAACACACAGACAGACACACACATACAAACACACAGACTCATACATACAAACACATACTCTAGCCCACACATACACAAACACACACACAAGCACATAGATGCAAATACACAGAAACCCATGGACACACACAAAGACACAAAAGCACACTGAGACATATACACAAATACACAGAGAAACACATATACAGAGAGACACATGCACAAACATACACAAACACACACATATGAACACATGCACAGAAACACAGACACACATACAAACACATAGAGATACACATACAAACACATAGACAAAACAGAAACACACACAGACACACACATACAAACATACACACTGACACACTTGCACACAGACACACACACACGCACACACATACATACACTCCATGTGGTAATTGGTGAGGCTGAATGTGAACTAAAGTTTCCAAAACATATTAGACTTGTTTTTTAATTAGTAATAAAACTATTTCTTTATGAATCCATGAGACCATCTTTGATTGTTACACTCATTGATCCTTGACAATGATCTTGACAAAATCTGTATTCCTATTATCATACCTCTGGAACAATAAGATAGATATTAAAATATTAATGTTCATAACTTAACATAAGCAAATAATTGTAAGAAATGGTGAATTAAGTTTTATAAAAGAAAAAATAAACACCTTATAGAAGAGGAAATATATATATATATCTACACTTTTTTGTTCTTTGCTTACCACATTTCTGAGCTGAAATACTTAATATTCTGAAGTGAGATATCAACTCAGAATTCATTAAGTATGAAAGAGAAGAAACTCTATGACTGATGAGATACCAAACAAATCAAACAGACTGATAAGAAAATTTGACAACTGTGAACTCCACTTTGAAATTTGTGTTTCATATTGATTTTCAGAATTTCTATTATTTTTATATTTCAATTGTTTTTTCTTAACTGTACAATCTATAAGTTTTAAAAGTACAACAAGTGAAGACCTTAGTACTATTAAGGCTTCCCTGTGTACAATTTTAATCAAATCATGTCACTGAAAAAATCATGCCTCCATCATAGTCAGAGTAAGGTCTATTCCTTTGCTCATGGTCACAACCCATCCAGATGACTGGGCAGTTTGCCTGGAAGGCTCAGAAACGGCCTGATGCCTTTTGTTCAAAGTTCACGATCCAGAACACAGATAAAAAAAACCCTGTTAACATGTATAAAATTATCTCTTTTAGGTCGTATCTTATTTCTGTTCCATGTGTGATGTGAAAAGAAATGACATAAGTTTCTTAGGAAATTGTATTGCCAACTTTTAGACATTTACGTTTTGCTTTATAAGAAAACTTAGAGAGCTTGCTGCAGCTGTCCCGGATCTGAGGCCAAAGAATATGCATTTTCTCATAGCTCCCTGGTTTCTCTGAATGAATGCCACTGGAGGAGGCATGTGCACCGTGTTCTCCCATGCATCCAGCTTTTCTTTATACGAGCTTTGCAATTAGAAAGGAAATGCTTTACTTTGCTTAATGTCTGAAATAAGAGTTTCTGCCTCACATTTTGTTATATTGAATATAGTTTATAAGTTGTAGTAACAGTTTCATTTTCTATGAATTATTCTATGTTTTGTGTAGAAATTTTAAAATATTATTCTCATGGCTTTTTGTTGGATTATTTAACTGCCATATTTTCTAAACGCCTCTACTACCTCCAGGGAGTAATTGGCTAAGTTCAAAAGTAAATTTGAATGAGATTGGTTTTGTGGTGATCTCAGTCTGGTAGGATTGAAATATCACCCAGTTTACACTCTTTCTTAGCAACATTTATAAATATCTGTTCAAGTAACTGAATCTCCCTCTAAAATCCATATAATTGGATTAAATTTCGTACTTGCTTTTATAGTGTAGATAAAAGAGAATATAATAAAACAACGGAAGATTAATCAAGTTGTTTTGTACATTTTTCAGTTCTTATTACAGGTGCACATGTCTTTCAAATATAATAATTAGTGTAGAACTTGTTATTACAAGATTGCTGCAGCTGGATAAAGTTCTAGAAAGTAACTGCTAGCAGTTTTATAAAAGTATGCATGAAAAATGGAATCCAATTATTCTGACCCCCAAATTAGTACTTTTTCCACTTGAGGTGTGGCTCTCTGCTTTCCTTTTTGGGTGTTTTTGTTTGCTTTTTGTTTCTTGTTTTTTGTTTTTTTTAACTTTTATAGTGATCTTGAAAGACTGTAGGCTGTTCAGTAAAGCAATCTCCCAATTTGTAACATGACACAGATGTGGCCCCAGGTAAAGAATGTTCTTTGCTTTCCTCCCAGGATGTACTAGAGGCTAAGAAAATTTGGCCCTGCATGTTTCAGAATGGCTCATACTAAATACAGACTTATTGGTCAACTGCCAGAGCTGCCTTCAGCTTAATTAGCCTTATTGATATAGTTTGTGAATCATGGTGGAATGAAAACAGTACTACTGCTACTGAAATAATTTCTAAAGCACCATGTTGTTCTCCCACGAGATTTCTCACATCTGAAATGATGCTGTTGTTTGATTCCATGGCTTTCTTTGGATTGAAATGTATCCATTAACATTTGTGTGCTTTTCTTTTCCACCCATCCTTCCCCATCTCATGAAAAGCACATCGGGGTAAGTTGACTCACAACGACTGCTGAACGTGTATATTTTCAGCACCATCTTTTATTTTGTTTTATCTTTAGTATTTCTTCTTTCAGTTGTAACACAAACTGCACTGCCTCTGACCTAAGATGAAATTCACAATGTGCACTCGTTTATACACAGAAAAAAGGGATCATTGGTTCAGAGAAATATTTACATTTGAATTATACTGGCCTTTCAGACACTGTTAGTGCTTACTTCTATGGGATGCATGCAAAGCTACCCTGCAGACTTTATTCCACTAGCTCTCAATTTGAGTCTGGCTTCAGGAGTTAATGGGTGCTCTATAGGCCTCAAGTCATGCTTTCAAGATGAGCTTTGTCCCTCTGTACTGCATATCTGAAAATGCACCATCCTTGGGAATGTGTTTACTACTTCAGCGTTATATTCAGGAGAGAAACTCGTTGTCCATTTCAGAACTTATTTATCTAGAACAGGTTAAGTGTTGCATCTCCTCAGCAAGATATTTATGACTAAACTAACCCTAGATTTTAGTCAAATCTGTGCCTCTTCCAAATGTCTATCATTTTAATGACTTTTCATTTTCTTAGTGATTCCAATCATATTTCTCAGATAACAGTTTCAAACTTAAAACCCCTCTCTCATGGAAAGGAAAATCACACAAGTCCCCATTGCTAGACAAAAACTATAGGCAACTAATGAAAGCTAAGAAAAAGAGAATATTCTTATCCAGGGAAGAGCACACCAACTGGTTACCCAAAGGGAAATGGTCATCTGGAAATCATGTGTGTATATGTGTGTGTGTGTGTGTGTGTAAATATGTATATGTGTGTGTATATATATACATATATATGTATATGGTGTAGTGTGTGTGTGTGTATATGAACTGATCTTATAACATTATATAGACTGATGTTCATATAACTTTATATAGACTGAACAGCTTTTATGTATATATTTACAATATTAAACCGTGTTTAGATGTCAGAGCATTACTGGGTGGAGGGTCAGGGTTTCTGTAACAACAAATGAAGAAAAGAAAGCTGTCACATTGATAGACAACCAAAGGGGGCACAAGAGAGATTGGAGAAAGGAAAGGCAGATGTAAAATGTTGGAATTATATTTTAACTTCAAAAGATTTATTCTCCAAATTATGCTAAGATTTTAAAAAGTGAAAGAATATTTTTAGAAATAAAATTAGGGTATTCATAAAACAAACAGTTTTAAAATACAAGTTAGGCAAATGTGTACATTTTCAAAGCATTTATGTCAGTAAATTTACTTCCAATAAATCCTCAATGACCATCAGGAAGTGAGTAGAGATTTCAGACCACAGTGTCAAATAAAAATTACATCATTTAATGGAAAGTAATAGAAGCCCCTCCAGTTTTTAAAACCATCATGGCTAATTGTATTCCTTAAACACAGTCAGTGTCTGTGTTTACTTCATTTTAAGGGTTTTGGAAGTGATTAAGTTCAAATAAATTGAGGGAGGAAATTATGTAAATCTCAACTCAAACTCACAAATAAATTAAATTTCTTCCCTGAGACTAGTTCCTATATTTCAGAGTTTCTAGAATTTTAAAAAAAAAAGTGTAAATATGGAAAAATTTAAAGCTTGGTATGAAAGTACCCAGTATCCTGACACCTACATACTCCTTCCCATACATAATATCCTTGTAAGCTGTACTTTAAAAATCAATCAACATTGTAAGTGCTGAATTTGAAACTTAAATTTATGAAGCTAACTATATGTTTAAGTAATCAGTGTTCTGAGGTATCTGATTGGGATATTTGATGTATTTCCTTTCAGAATAGTTATGTTAATTGCGATAGACATTTTCAGCTTGCAGATGTTTCACAAGACTAGGTAGCACCATACAGTATTCACGTTTGCATACAAGAATTCCAACTAGTGTCAGATGTTAGTATGATATCCATAGACTTGATCAAGAAACAAAAATTCCTTAATAATAGAGTAATAAATTGCACCCTCATTTCCTATGTAGTTCAGGCTGGCATCAAACTGATAATCTTCCTCCTTCAGCTTCCCAAACCTTTGTATTATAGGGCTCTGACTATATGCTTGTATATAATATGCCCACTTTTCAGCTGAACTGTGGGAAGATTAAATCTTACTATGTCTTCTGTTGGATTCTAATAGCTTTTACAATGAATAACTCTATGAAATCTAGGAATACTTCCTACTAACACTTTATTTGGAAGACATACCCACTGACACAACATTAAGAACTGATGATTAAATTGTCAAATCATTTGAAATCTTTCTCAGGCCATGCATTTATTTCTTTTAGTTTTAACTAAGTACTTTCAATGAAGTATACTGTACCACAAACTCTGAAGACATGCCTTTCAACCAGGAGATGACAGTTACACAGGTAATCACTGTAACAGCAAGTTCACAGATTCCATTTTTGTTCTATTAGCTATTTCCATCATCTTCTGGGCAAGACACAGAACTCAGCAGGAATGGCAATACAAAGCAATCAGTCTTCTCATGGTGCTGTACACAGATAAGAATCACCATGTATAACGGTGAGGACAGAAAGACCTTTTAGTTGCATAAATTCGTGAGCCACAGGAAAGGAAAGCTGGGATAGTATCTTTATTTTTACTTACAACAAGGAAAATGCAATGACCCTCTTTGTTAATTAGATTTTTAAAGTTTTCAGATTTCGTGGTCAGATTGTTGGGATTTATGGATTAGCTTTTCTCCTCCATTGCTCTGATACCAAGTAGCATTTGGTCCTGTGTTCATATGTGTCAATACACACCATAGTGAGTTACTGTAGAGAGTAAATTCATCTATATGACTGCATATATATAATATATATACATATATATTCATTTGCATTTGTGATCAAAATGGCTTTACAGGTCGTTAATAATGAATGAATGTTATCTCTTATCTTGTGACATGCAGTGCCTAGCTTATCTACATCTAAAACCTTTGTTCTTCCAAACTACTGTGGAATGTTTTGCGAGACCATGAAGTTACACACATGTAATGAGAGAAAATGCTACATAAAGCCCTAACATACTACATTTTTGTATACACAAAGCAATCCATGTCTTTAAAAGATTTAAATTGTAAAAATTTTATTTAGTAAAATACCTAGAATTTATTATTCACATTGTCTCTACACAGAAAATAATGAGTTGGCTTGGGAAGGATCCTGGAATTGTAATAGGAAGGATAAAACACAAGACATAGCTGAGGGATGAGTTTGAGTTGTGGTTGAAAATGGTGTAATATAGTAACTAAAATGCTTCCTGATTTTAAACAGAAAGAAGGGTTACTTATTTCGTACCAAAAAATAAAAATCCTGATAATTGAAACAGAAGAACAGTTGACAGGACGAGAAATGTTATCCTCTATAATGAAGAAGTAGCAATGGATAAAGTACTCTAATAAAAGAAAGTTTTCAATTCTTGTTTAAAGATAGGAAAATGGTTTAAAGGTTAATTAAGGCCAAAGCATAGTCTTTCCTACATAGGTTGATCATACTCCCTTAGGCCATTATTAGCAACAAGAAACATATATTGCCTGTTTCCTTTCTGTGAGACATCAGTTTATATACATTTATTCTCATGAAACTTTCGATCCTTTGAGATAGGTACAGTTCAGCTTCACTATACCCTGAGGAAATGGAGCTATAACCAGAATAAAGGGCGTGTGAACATCCAGGCAAAAGTTAGAGGCACAAGAATCAAGCCCAGACAAACCCATTTTAGGGACCAAATGCTCACACATTCTATTAAAAATTTCTCTCTCCTAGGCACACATATTTTTTTTTTCGTGGCACTAAAAGAATCAGGCCTAGGGGCAGAAAGGCCAATTATAGGCTGAGATAAAAAGCATGGTTCCTTTAAAAACCAAAAACAAAGGAAGATGCAGTATAAATCATGAAGGGAAGATTGGCATGCATTGAATAGAAGGTAAAGGAAATGAACAACTTAGAGACAGAGGAATAGTACCATGCCTTGGATACATGGTCACTTCACAAAGTGATGGACCTAAAGTAGTTCTCTGGACAATAGTCTGAAAATTAAGTCTCTTTTAAAGGACAGCAAAAACCAGTCCACATTGATATATATATATATGTGTGTGTGTGTGTGTATGTGTGTGTGTGTGTGTGTATATTAATATATATAAATAGGACAATGCATGCTTCATATATATACACATATATGCTTCATGTATATACATATATACATATACTTATATGTGTATATATATATATATATATATATATATATATATATATATATGGAACATGCATTATAACCCATGGCATTTGAGTTCCTGAGGAAATAATGAATTTCATTTTTCAGAGATGCAAATTCAGAGATGCAAATGCAAACACTAACCATACAGGTTTTGCCATTTGATATATTTCTTCCAAAGACAGCTATTTCAAAGAAATTTATTAACAAATAATTTTTTCAGAGTCATAAATTGTGGTGGTAATGTTTTATTTATGAGCTAACCTAAGTAAATACATTATAGCAGAATCAGACAATCTGTCCATCCATCAGTCTTTCTGTCTGTGCAACTATTTTCATACCTATTTGTGTATCTATCTACTAATATAACATTAGAAAAAAATGAGATTGTGAACAAATTTTTCCTTTTGCGGCCAAGTGTCTAAATAATTCTAGTCTGAAAATTCTTAAATTTTCTTAAAATTTAGGTGTGGTAGATCAAAATACAAATAAATTATGATAATTAAATATTTTATCCTAAAGCTTGCTCGGCTTGTTGTCATGCTACAGCTAACCTAAATTTCATTTACTTAAAATCTAGATAGGCATTGTCATTGAACTACCATGCACTTTTACCAATGGGGCAAATGAGACTTGGCTCATGTCCTGGATATCAGCACATAAAGAGACCAGGCTTATTCATCCACAATAGAACTTTTCTTCATATTTAGAGTAGCCATAGTCAAAGGATCAGGAAGGTTGGGGTAGAAGAATTGGTAAAGACCATTCTGAATGGATGAGAAGGCACAAGAGCCGAGGAAATAAAGCGCAAAGGATTTGGATACCATGATAGGACATACAGCAGAAGTATAATTTAGCATAGGATCTGATATTACTGGGAAAACAGTATTCAGTCGTCAGTGAAGTAATTACAGGAACTTGAGCTGTGTGCTAACTTAATCAAGTTTCCAATAAGGACTTTGATTTGATAGTGAGCTATAAAATGACTTGTATTAGGAAAGTAAGAAAACACTGGGACAGGAATTAGTATGTTTAAATATATATTTTCTGTTACCCCAATGAGGGGGAGGGGAAAAGACTAGGCTAGATATTTATCATATGTGATGTCAAGAGGTCCATGTTTCCCAATATAAAAGAAACAATGAATTGAATTGAAATAGCAAAATAAATTAAGAGGTGAGGATGGGGTGGAGGGGAGGGGAAGAAAGGAGAAGAAAGGGGAAATAATAAAAAGGAAGGAAGGGAAGAGAGAGTGCAGGCACACAGTTCACTGTCTTAAAAACCGAGATAAAGTAGCTTTATGACCTGAGGCAGGGAGGCATGTCTGTTGAACAGAATAGCAAAGATATACCTCAAAAATGTCAGCAAAGAGGCTAGAGTCCCCTTGATATATGCCCAAATTGTCCTCAACTGTCATAGCTGAGATGATTTAAAGAGACAGCACCGATGTTTCAACTTGGATATAGTCCCTTAGCAACAATAAAATAAACAATTAAAAATATGTCATTGCCGTTATTTATTCTAGATGAGGACTTAGAAATTCTAAATGGGAGGGGTACTAGTTTTATTTATAAATCACAGATATTCTTGATCTTAATTTTCTTAGATTTTTTTTTTTCATTATGTGTGTGGCCAAGTGGTTATAAGTGCAGGCATCTGCAGTGGCCACAGATTTCAGATTCTCAGGGACCCGAGATAGAAAGCTTTTAGGTCCACTTGGCATTGTTGCTGGAAACTGAACTCAGGTGTCTGGAAGAATAAATGTGGTCTGGATAAATGGCTCATCTTCCTAGACCTCACTCTTGATCTTTCTACTAGACAATTTTACATGCGATCATTTCTATGGTGTCCACCCTTTATTGCTGTTTAAAGATCAGACTCAGGCTGCGTAGGCTTCCTTCTGCCTCTCTAAATTGATGACATGCAAATTCAACAGCCTTGCATGCTCACCACAGTTTGGGCCTTGTTAACACATCACATCCCATTACAGAAATCTGTCACTGATGGCGAGAGTCCCAGACTCGTGAATGACAGAAGTACATTTCTAACTGCAGATGAGAACCCAGTTCTTAAAATTACAGAATGACTTTGGAGTTTTTTTTTGCATTCAAAACAAACTCATGCTGTATTTGTCCAGTGCTTTTCTTGAGTGTTCACACTCGTAATGACAAGTTTGAGCATGTTACCTCCCTGGAAAGAAAGATCAGTCAATGTCCTTGAAAGTCTACTCTAAATCTGGGAACTAAGATCCATGCTGGTACCTTCAGTGACTATTCATGGGATCCTTAGGGAAAGATGATCAAACACTAAGTTCTCTGGATATGAAAGGAAAACAAGAAAACATGATTTTTAGCCTTAAGTAGAAATGTAGTAGCTTGCAAAGTGAAGTATTTCTGGATAAAATAGTCATACACTCATCTTCTGGACCTGAGGGTTGATATTTAAAAGGCTGAAGTCCAGTTATGGGGAGAGAACAGTCTGGAATACATAACTGTGAGTTATTCAGGCATCATCATTGTTGTTTGCTTCCAATCTGCTTCTGTTTTGTTTCATTTTGGTCCTGTAAATTCACATCAGAGCCTTGTACATGCAAGACAAGTGTTTCACTCCTGGATTACAATCTGAGCCACTGATTTCTTGAGACAAGCTTATTATGTAATCGAGGGAAGGCAAGGAGAGCTCATAAATTACAATCTATCTATTTCTAACTCTCAAAAGCAGGTATACACAAATATTGTAGGCTCCAAATTAGTTGCATTTTTGCAACAAACAGATTAGTCTGTTTGTTTTTATGAATAGTTCGGGCATTCACTATTTTTCTGGCATTGAAGAGAAACTTCTCTTAAGAACACTCATCCTCCATGCTTTCAGTGAACTCCCTTAGTATTTATAAGCAGATTATCACATTTACCACTGCCCATGTTACCTCTCCAGCATTGATTTTCTCACAAATCACCATGTTCAAATATTTAAATATAACTGATACAACCCCTGTGTTAAGGTTAAAGTAGTCTGGCGTTACTCTCCCATTGTGTAAGACCAGGTCAGTCATTTCTATAGTCTCAAATACATAACATTAAAGTCATTGCTTTGGATTCAGTCATAGCAGCTGGATATCTGGAACAGATTTGACACCTTTGTCTCATTCTTTGATTTATCCTACTGAAGATTTGTTATGAAAGTTGTGATTTAAGTTAAGCTAAGAATGTTCTTATGGAACAGATTGTTCGCATGCTTCAACACGGTCGTATCATGTTTTTTATTTAAAAAGAGAATAGAACTTCTCAGCACATGGACAGTATCATAAATAGAGTTTTATTAATGACCTCAAACCAGATCAAAGTCTTGAACTCAACTAGAACCACTACTATTCTGAGAGAAAAGAAATACTCAAAGGGAGTCAAGACATAACAATGTTAACACTCTTCAGACATAAAATATAAACAGTCCTAGTACTAAAAAAATCAAAATACAACTAAGCAAAATTAAAATATTATGGAGCACAATTAACTGAAGACTCACCAAAATACAAATGGTGTCTGGCATTCAGGTAAACATTTGCAGTCATTAATAAGCAAAACTGTTAGGGTCAGGATGTATGTCTGTTAGGGTCAGGATGTATGTCTACAAATTTAAGCTGTTATCTGTGCATCATATACACATGGATGCTTTCTTGCATTTACTGTGTCTGGCAAGGATTCTCTTGGATACCACATCCATATTTCTACTCACCTCACTGAGCATGAGTCACAACTTGTAGCATGTGCGTAACACAGAACAGCTGATACCTCACCCCACTTCTATAAATATATCTGTCACTGGGAGACTAACTTGCTGGAAACAGACTTTCAGCAGGGAGTCACTGGGAAGCCCAAGGGAACTGGATGATGGGATTGAAAGCTACATTTAAGACTGCCTGTGCTTTTCACCGTAGATTCAGAGTATCCATGTCTCCAAACACAATTCTGGCTGAAGAATAATTTCTATGCAGAACTTGCCTTTCCTGTTTCCTCAACTCATACAGCAGTTAATGTATATGTCTTGAAGTTACTAATGCCTTCAACGTTTTCTTTATCCCTTACTATATTTCCAAGTATTTTTTAAATGTCTATTGAAAACTACAATATGTCTTATACCTAAAGGCATTATCTCACATATTTAAAATATGAATCTTCAACACTCAATAACTATTAGTACTTGGAAATAGACACATGCTTTTTGGGGGGGGAGTTTATACATGAAATCCATGACATATTTGTTAGCATGAAAGACATACATTAAAAATAAAACAATTATTATGCTATATATTTTTTTGCATACAAGAGTATGCATATTGGAAGTACTGAGAATATACCTCTCAATATATCCCCAGATGAGTATAATTGTTTGAGATTATATACAAGTAGATTCCACTATTTTAGTTGTAAATTATCTTAAGCTGATTTTGAACATGGATGTCAATTCTAAATTCTTAGGGGGCAATGAATTCATATATATGTAAAGGTTATAGTTATCAGAAAGAAGCATTTACTTTTCACATTTTACATGTATTAGCCTTTCATTAGTAAATAGTAGTGATTATGAATTAAAATCTCTGGTGAATGATACACTTTGCAGTGCTTCCTAATGAAGGAAATCAGTTTATATTGGCGTAGTCCTCAAGTGTGACCTGGGTTTTTAGCTGTCCTTGAGAAATCAAGAGGTCAGAGTGGATAAGCAAATAGCTGCAGAAGCAAGTGTGGGAGCTTGGGGGCTACCCAACATTTCACTGCAGTTTACTCATTTAGAAGACTTAAACTGTAGACCATAGATGACAAGGGTTGTTTTACTTTTTTTTGTCTTTGCCTTAAGAGCATGTTTTATCTATTGTGTACCCCAAGTCCAGAGCTCCTAGCATTCTTCTTGGCTTGGTATAACGTTAACTGCTATTCACTTATATCTTACTACACATTCTTAAAAAAAGAAAAAAACAATATGTGTTGTGTTTAAATATGTCCCAGCAAAAACTTGAGGCAGAGGTCTTTATATACGCAAAGGATACAATCCATTAACTTTTGTTCAGGACTTCAAAATTATTGAGAGAAGGAACTAATTTCTTAAATTGAATGTTGTCTCAGAGGTCATGTTTAAAGTAAACATCATAAGAACTGACTAAAACCAGCACAGGTGATGTGTCTCAACATACAAACTTTGCTTTCACCACTAAGAAAGTAAGAAATGAAGAAGGACAGATAGAAGAGTCAGATCTTAGAATGCATGATTACATATGGATATGTGGTCTGTACTCTTGCTAAAATGAAATGATATTGGCTGATAATACTTTACAGCTTAGTTGATTAATGGTATTCAAATATTTGTGAATCAATGTTGGGGAAATTTATTTTTAAATACTAATGATTCATGCAGTGAAATCAAAAGGGAATTTCCCTATGATTCAAAGCAAGAAGAAATTCAGCTATTCTATATTCTCTCTTGTTAAACACTTGCAAGGGCTTACTGTGGTTTAAAAACAACCACAGGCATCTTTTCCATATTACCTAACTAGTGATCTTTGCCATACTTCAGGCATGAACTTCTTGAAGAAGCTCGTAGAAAAGGATTACCCTTTGCCCAGTGGGATGGACCCACCGTGGTTGCATGGCTGGAGGTAAGCAAAGCCTAAGTCAATCATTGGTAATCTGACTGGTTTTTTTTAACTAAATAAAAATCTTTACTATAGTCAATGTGTACTTTATTTTCTACTTATATGTAAAAAAAAATACCAATTGTAGAACTAATAAAGAAGACAAGGCTAGAAAATAAGTTAATGAAAGAAAAAAATGTAGATTTATACTTGAAGATATAAGTAGTAAACACACCAATATTTCAACTCCCATAGATATAATATATATTATAATCATGGAAATGGTATGAGTTATTTCTTCAGTTTGTAGACTTCTGGGAATTATAATGTCTTGAAAGGAAAACCTAAACATCATAAATTTGATTTCTAATGATTCTCAAAAATGTAAGTGAAGTGGTTTGTTTCAGTAAAAATTCATAATAATTTAGAGTTTTTTGTACTGATTCCAGGATTTCTCTGACACACACAAAGCATATATACTCTATTGTCTAGAGACAGGTAAAGGCTGATTTCTGAAATCACAGCTTCAGTATCATACAACTTCCCATAAAGGAAACACACATGTGTCTAAGGACTTGTCAGCAGCGAGATAGGACTGGTTATTTTTGTGTTGGAGTGGAAAAGGGTATGAAACTGTGTAAAGAAAAAGTATGCCCACATTCTGTCCTCTTTATGTGATTTAGCATTGGAGAAGAAATGATTACTGACATGATTTGGAAGTTTTAAGGAAATATCACCCCACCTGCCCATCACCTCTCATCAGTAAGAAACAAACAAACAAACACTTCTTTTCATGCTGAACTAAATGCTAATGAACAATCTAATATGCTTTTCCTTAGAGTATAATTTATTTCTAAAATGGCTGTATATCACCTAGGTTTAGACACTATGAATCAGCAGGAGACTATGTACCAACCTTTGTCTAAATCACTTGAGCATTCAGATTTCTTTATGGTTATTAAATAGATTAATTAATTAAATTTTGATTGATATACAAGAACAGTATTTAGTGTTTCCTCTACAATACAATGTTATAGATAATACACAATATTTTACCTGGGTGGAGGGCAGCATTCTAACAGGGAGGAAAATGTGTATTGACCCCAGGTTGGCTCCATGTTGCACGGCAGTAGTACTGCTTGACATTTCTATATAGTTCTCTAGTCACAGCTCCTAGTAAACCATTGAGGTTTGTCCTGCCTCCAAGAAATAGCATACATTGAAACAATCTGGGGTTATAAAATAACTCATTGTTATTATTATATTAAATTCAGAGTGAATTAAATAAACAGCGAAGAAAAGCTAAAGCTTATTTTGCTTTAAAACTGTTCTCTTAGAAAAGTAGATATAAAAATATGCTTTTTAGATTTTTTTCTTGGGCAGACTGAAATAATCCTGTGTTTTACTTTTGTTATGTTCATTAAAAGCAATTAATTAATGAAGTTACATCTTCGAAACCTTTTTTTGAGTTACCATGTCATTACAAAGAAACAAACAAACAAACAGAAAGAAAGACCTCAAGTACTAGACAAACAGTTTAAGAAATCACACCTCAACAAAGGTATTTTTTGTGCAGATGCTATTCCAATAAAATGAGCTACGGTTTTAACAGAGATTTGGTTGCTATTTTAGTAAGGGATGAGCAAATCTTTTAGAGAAAATAAATACAACAGATTTACTGACACTAAGGTGCTGAGAAATGACAGCCAGTGGAGTCAGAGATAATTAAGCCTATCCTGGGTACAGATATTGCTCAAATGCATTTCCTAATGTGACTCAAATCACAAGTGGAATAAGCAAGGAGATATAAGCATTCTGAGCCCATGAATGGGGGCCCATAACTCTTAGGCCCTTTCCCTCATCCTTGTGTGGACAGTCTATAAAACATCTAGACTGGTCCCCAATGGAGGAGCTAGAGAAAGGACCCAAGGTGCTGAGGGAGCTGTCAACCCCATAGGAGGAACGACATTATGAACCACCCAGTACCCCCAGAGCTGCCAGGGACTAAACTATCAACCAAAGAGTACACATGGAGGGACCCAAGTCTCCAGCTGCATATGGAGCAGAAGATTGCCTTGTTGGACGTCAAAGGGAGGAGAGGCCCTTGGCCCTGAGAAAGCTCGATGCCCCAGTACATGGGAATACCAGGACAGGGGATGGGTGGGTTGTCAAGCAGGAGTAAGGAGGGGGATGGGATAGGGTGTTTACGGAGGGGAAATGAGAAAGGGGATAACATTTGAAATGTAAATAAAGAAAATATCTAATAGAAAATTATAAAAATAATGTAGACTGGGAGGGAGTCTACTGCTTTTCACATAAATTCTCCACAAAAAATTCTATCATGTCTCATCACAGATGACACCTGTAAAATTAATAGACAATATTGTATATTAATATACTATTAAAAATATATATAAACTAGAGTGGAAATTCAAACATCTTAGAAGACAGCTAGGGAATCATTAGGGACCAATGAAGGTAAATGATGCTAAGTTACCTTGAAGAGTTTGAGTTTCTGAAGCAAGAAAGATGGTTGATCATCTCTCACCTCAAGTGTCCTTGTCACTATAAGGCTGTGTTCCCCTTCTGGAACACAGCATGGATTATACAATTTCTGTATTACATCTTTATATACTGTGTTTGATTTTAGCCACAATCCAAGCCACATTGATTCAGATTTGGGATTCTATTCATTGATTCTTTCTCATTATAGACTCATTATTTTGTAGGATATGTAGAAAGAAAGGATGTCTGTATTAGTTATCTACTCTTGCACAATAAATTATCCTCAGATATGGATATATTATCTCACTAGTTTTATGGGTCAGATGTAAGTACTTGAGTAGAAAATTTGGTTTGGCTAAGGTTTATGCCTTGGTCAAAATCACAAGGCTAGCAATAATTGATCCTGTCTAAATCCAGGACAGATAAACTGTCTCTGCACTCAGAATTTAAAAGGAGAATTATAATGTAATCATTAAAGACTGTTAGGTGAAGTTTATAGATATACGTTCTTTTCATTATATATAGGAGAAATTTGATGCCTGTCCATTTTAGCACTAAAACCATAATGTTTCAATTTCAAATGAATTCCTACCTAACTATTATATGGAACATATACTTGTTATCTTTATGTATCTAGCTTTCTAATCAAAAATAATAAAATTTATCTCTTGGAATTGTAGACAGCAAATAAATTTATATATGCAAGATAACCTTGAATACCTGGAGGATGCAAAAGACACTAAGTGATGTATTAGTTTTCCAGTTGTTGTGAAAAAAAAATAAGTAACAAAAGCAATTAAAGAAAGGAAGGGCTTATTTTGGCTCAACTTTTGATGGTGCAGGTAGCTTATGGAATAGAAGGCAGGTAGGCTGCTGGAAGGGACATAGGTATAAATTTAGGACTGTGAGTCAGGTGATTCAATGCACCATCATTCAAGAAGCAGAAAAAGAGAATGCTGATGTTCAACTTGCCTTCTGGTTTTTGTTCATTCCCAAATTCCCTTCATTGGGTTTTTATACCCACATTCAGCATTATTATTATTATTATTATTAATTATTATTTTTTGCTAAGTTTTACCTTTCTGGAATTCTCATTACAGACATTCCCAGAGATGTGTTTCACTGGTGATTCTGACACCCAATTAAGTTGTAACGAAGATTCAACCATCACAAATAAACACTATGGTTATTTTAAATTCTGTATTCTTTTTTTCCAAATACAACAGCTCTGGCTGGGAATGCCTGCTTGGTACGTGGCAGCATGCAGAGCCAACGTGAAAAGTGGTGCCATCATGTCAGCTTTATCGGACACTGAAATCCAAAGGGAAATTGGAATCAGCAACCCTCTGCATCGCTTAAAGCTCAGACTAGCCATCCAGGAGATGGTTTCTCTCACCAGCCCTTCAGCTCCTCCAACATCGCGTACTGTGAGTCAATGTGCGCCCCTCCTTCCCCTGATGCTGACCATGTAGCAGCCTAACCCCACAGAGCAAAATGTGGCAATGCACATTTCAGTGTCAAGATGAATTATTATAAAGAGATGCAACTAGCTCCTCATTAACCTCGCTGCTACTTTTAATCGGTTTTCAATTGAGGAGCTACAATTCCTATCAGGCTTGAAAGCTGCAACCAAGACAGAATGGGTGCTAGCCTTTAGATGCTTGTTTAGATTTTCCTCCCTAGCAAGAAGACCCTAAACCTTGCTGTTTCTTAGAATCCCCTTTTCTTTTTAATCCAGCATCTTTTGGGGATTATCCAAAAGCATCACAATTTTCTGAAGATACATTGCTTAATTTATTACTAATTGGAAAATTTTATGCTTAAAAACAATCATATATGATTTGTTTACAAGTTGGATTTCTCTTCTTCAAGAATTGCCTTCCATTTATAAAACCCTTTTTATAATTGTACCCAAAACATAGCATTAAAAAAGAATATTACTAAAAAAACAGGCATTCATGATGATAAATACAGTCATCGAGACATAGTCTCAAATGATATTTTATTCCATTATTGAGTAACATTTTGCTAATAAATATATAATCTCTAGTGTGAACTAGATTTCTTCACCCCACATCTTAAATAATATAGCAACATGTGAGAGAGTAAAACAAAATTGGTAGAGAAAAATGATATTGTTTACTGCAGCTTTCAGACACAGAACTGACTCCAATGTATTTTTAATATGGAATCTGCTTAAAAAGTCTCAAGACCTGGGTACGGTGACTCAGTAGTCCATCCAGGCTCTACTACTTAAAGTTTCCACAACTGTCCTAAACATCGTCACCATTTAGAGATTGAGTTTCCAAATGCTTGAGCCCATGGAATACATTTCACATTCAAACCACAACAGTTGGTACTGAGATACACCTGAAGAATAAGGAAATGAATGCTTGGAATTCATCAGTGTTGGTGAGGAGACTGGGAAATACCTTTTACTAAATGACAGTATCTGGAAACAATGTTTCAGTTCTTTTTCTTCTCCAAGAAAGCAAGGAAGAACACATTTATTGAATTTTTAAAAGTCACTAGGTAAAGTTGATGCTGTTTTTCAGTCTTTGAGGTTTATAGCTTCTCTGTGAGAGTCAACTTACCATTTCCATGGATGCTGATGAGTAAAAATATGTGAATGAAATTCTCTTGATAAACACCTGGTATACTGGGCCACCGTGATAGAAGACAAAGTTGTTTGTTTTACAAAATTCTTTCACATTCTTTTAGAATGTGAAGTTTTACCGTGGCAATTTTTGGTTCAGAGTTGAAGGGTTATTACAAAATGAGTATCATAGCATATCTCTATCCAATTAGTCCATTGAGTAAAAACAAAGGGGGGTTTCAGCTAGCGGCTCATGACGCATGTGTAGATCAGAATCAATTTGCTGTGTGTAATGCTGTTAACTGACAGAGGTGCCTCCTTTCTCTCTACCCCGGTTCCCCTCCGTGGATGACTTTGTTACCTTCTCTCATTAGCCTTCAGGCAATGTGTGGGTGACCCATGAAGAAATGGAAAATCTGACAGCTCCGGCAAAAACGGTTAGTCTTCAAAGCTACCTTGAATCCCCACTAAATTATTTTGCTGTTGAGAGAGAAAGAGAGAGAGAGAGAGAGAGAGAGAGAGAGAGAGAGAGAGAGAGAGAGAGAGAGGGAGGGAGGGAGGGAGGGAGGGAGGGAGGGAGGGAGGGAGGGAGGGAGGGAGAGACAGAGAGACAGAGAGACAGAGACAGAGACAGAGAGAAAGGAGAGAAATTTATTTACTTTAATCCAAAAAGATGGGATGTGTTTATGTAGTTAAACACAAGGATAACTGATGTTTTGTTAATATATTTAGTTTAGTTTGCTTGACAATTTAAAATGAAACAGTGTTAGACTGCTATTGATTTACATCCTAAGAGTCTGTGTGTTGTTATATGAAAACAGTAATAAATAATTTATTAAATTTAGGAACACTGGAAATGTTGGTAGTCAGTGCCTCTTAGAACTTGGAATAGAGTTACTAAATCAATCTTAACCAGTTGTATATTTAAAAACATACATTGAATCTTCACTTTTAATGTGATTATATAGGTCTTTTGGGCTATACCATCCCCCATGTAGCCTTCTATAAAAAAAAAATTGAAGTGTTATCTTCATTTGGTTTTACAAACACAGTTTTAAATTACTTTGAAGATTCAAGTCACCAGCTTTAAAAATGTGATGTTTCGCAGTCATTCTTAATAGAAAGGATCAAAGGTGGACACAGCACGTATTTTACCTCTAGCGATTTCATTTTAAAGTACTTTCTCTTTGGTTCTAGTTTAAAATTTTGGTTATCTAGAATGGAATTCTGTAAAGGTATCAATGTAATGTCACATTCCAAATTTCATTTTTCAGTAAGCATGCTTTCTTCTGTGTTCTTGCTTGGCTGTTGTTGGGTGTGTTTAGTTAGTGACTACTAACTTTGACAGAAAGATACAGTTATCTTCTTCAGTTCATTAGTTTCTAATCAGTAACCTTTCTGCAGTATATATTGATAATATATACAAATATCATAAACTTGTACTAAATTAGAAAATGTACATAAATTTACTAATGACCAGTTCAACTTTTTATAAAACTCATAATCTCCCATATGTTTTATGTATATTTCAATTAGAGTTAATTAAAACTCTATTGTGTGCTCTTTATCTGGAAAATTAAGTGGGTATACTATGCATGTCTGCTTATGTCAAGATAATTAACATACTATATTAAACTTATGCTTCTAGTAGAATTTGAAATTAATTTATGTTTACCTGCTTTATTAATCCCTTCCTACTGCTAACCCAGAAAGAATCCGAGGAAGGAAGCTGGGCCCAGGTAGGAAATTCATATGCTTTAAGACATAGTTAGCTATTCAGATATAAACTAGGAAACAATTGTCGTAATATTTGAAATAATCACTTACCTTAGTAATGAGACTGGTTATATTTAAGTCAATATTATACCTAATATTATAGGTGCATCTTTATGTATCATATGTTATAATTAAGATGCTTAACATTTAACAATTGATGTATATAACAGGGTGATTTTCTTTCTTCCTCTGAAAATGGATTTATAAATTCAGTTTCTCTGTAATATATGTAACCAGGATATGTAATCATTCAAGTTGTATTTCTGTGAAAATTTTACAAAGATGCTTTTGGTGTCCCATATGCTTTAAGGTATTATCTGTAGTATTTGGGTGTGGGTGTGAGAGTGACAGGTGTTAGCACAGTGATTGCAAGATGGGATCAATCACACTTAGTAAACTGATCACAGGAGACAGAAATTTATAGTAAATAACCCCAAGTGCAAAAAAAAAATATTTTCTTCAGCATTTCTATATGTCAGGTAACTGGAAAATAAATTGAGAAAAATAAATAAAATCTGTTTCCTTTATAAGAATCATTATTTAAACATGCTGTAACACAAGGTTGTAATCAATTTGGAAACTAGCACAAATCTCATAACTAAAAACCACTCAGATTTTTTCTGTATTTACATATTTTAATTAGAACTGTGGATTCATAGCACAATTAAGAACCAAGTACAGAACTCTGTCAAATTAATATTCTTTAAGTAATAATATATGTCTTTTAAACTGGCATCCTTAAAAATGAATTACCCTTTTATAAATATTGGGTTTCATAAGGATAATTGCTATGACATTTTTCACTTGTTTTGAATGCTATGTGACAGGAAGAATTGTTACATTACAAAAGGGAACTAGCCAGGCAGTGGTGGCGCACGCCTTTAATCTCAGCACTTGGGAGGCAGAGGCAGGTAGATTTCTGAGTTCGAGGCCAGCCTAGTTTACAGAGTGAGTTCCAGAACAGCCAAGGCTACACAGAGAAACCCTGTCTCAAAAACAAACAAAAAAACAAAAACAAACAAAAAGTCTGACAAAAGGGAATTAGCTTATCTGTCTTATTGGGGTTTTTTTTTATTATTATTATGTCTGCTTTATATATATAGTCTACATTTCTAGTTAATGATTCTTCCAGGGACCTAATGGAATGCTGGATATACACTCTTCTTAAAAGCATAATGCTTACTTAGGTGTCAGCTGACCGTCTTCCAGACTCTCTGTTTTTTCTATGTTAGTTTACAGTGGTTTCTTTTTCACATCAGACTTTGCTCTGACACAGGAGCACTGGCAATAGGACCATGGATGAGAAGGAAATGGCACAGAACTTTAAAAATAAAAGAAGTAGAAGAATTCTCCCAGTATAGAGATGGAATCTTTAGGCTTAAAACCCATACCATACATCCAACTATATTTTTCTATCAACAAGACATGTATTTAGACAAAATTTATTAGTTAAAATATATGACGATAATTATTTCAGAGGCAAATATTCTAAGAAAATAAGCAGTTTGTTTTCTGCTAAAGAAAATACATGTAGTCTATTTTATTTTCTTTGTTGATACATAGTATTATGATATCCTAGCAACAGAATTTCCATTATAATCGCTGACATCTTCCATTTACCATCTCCTTTTATTGGTTAAGAAACTTGACTGCTATAAAACAATTCCAGTGTCCGGTTTTTCTACAGACCTTGGCTTATGGAGATATGAACCACGAGTGGATTGGAAATGAATGGCTTCCCAGCCTGGGGTTACCTCAATACCGAAGTTACTTTATGGAATGCTTGGTTGATGCAAGAATGTTGGATCACCTCACAAAAAAGGATCTTCGAGTCCATTTAAAAATGGTGGATAGTTTCCATCGGTAGGTTTTCCTCAAAGAATAATGAAAATGAAACCATAAACAATATGCAGCTAACACACACACATACATACATACATACATACATACATACATACACACACACACAAATAGAACAATAGAAAGAAAATGTTTGCTATTCACAAGGTTTGTGAATTCTACTTGCAACAAGTGTTCAGGCATAATGCTAAAGGGTTTTCTAATGGAGAGCTGTGTTTATGATATATCCCTAAACTCTTTTCAAAAGTCAATATAAGTGTTATTCTTTTGGAGTTTAGCTTCTTGAGTTCTTTATATATTTTAGATATTAACCCTCTATTGGATGTGGGGTTAGTGAAGATTTTTTTTCCCAATCTGTAAGTTGCAGATTTGTCCTATTGACTATGTCCTTTGCCTTACAGAAGCTTTTCAGATTCATGAAGTCCCATTTGTCAATTCTTGATCTTAGAGCCTGAGCCATTGGAGTTCTGTTTAAGAAATCACCCTCCTCCTCCCCACCAATGAGTTTGAGGCTCTTTCCCACTTTGTTTCCTATCAGATTCAGTGTATCTAGTTTTGTGTTGAGGTCCTTGATCCGCATGGACTTGAGCTTTGCACAATGTGACAAATATGGATCTATTTTCATTTTTCTACATACTGACTGCCAGTTAGACCAGCACCATTTATTGAAGATGCTTTCTTTTGGCCATTGTATATTTTTGGCTTTTTTTTTTGTCAAAGATCAAGTGTCCAGAGTGTGTGGTTTTGTTTCTGGGTCTTCAATTCTATTCCATTGATAAGAAAAAAAAGAGTCTTATAATATATAATTTTATTTTTCTTGATTATATTTTTATTTTTATTTTATATCAGAAAGCTATATATGGGGTAAAGAGATGGCTCAATGGTTAAGAGCACTTAATTGCTCTTGCAGAGGACCCAGATTCAATTCCCCACACCCATATTGTGGGTCCCAACTATCAGTAAGTGCAGTTCCAGGTGATCTGATGTCCTCTTATGACCTCTGAGAATATGAAGCATGTACATGGTACACGCATACGTATGCAAGGAGAACACTCACACATGAAATAAAATGAAGATTCATCTCAGAACAAAAGAAAATATTTTTTATGAAGAATAACTCAATATCACAGTTTCAGCATATAAAGCTATGAGATTATAAAATATGTAATGTAAGGACATATCAGAAAAATAGAAGAAATTATTCTATTAAGTATATAGTTATGCTTCTGGTTATTTTCATAATTGTTAATATTTTTGGTTATTAACATATTAGTTTTTGTTTTTTATTATTTTTTTATTTTCTATATTCTTTATTTACATTCCAAATGATTTCCGCTCTCCTGGTTCCCCCCTCCCTGAAAGTTCCATAAGCCCTCTTCCCTCCTCCTGTTCCCCATTTGCCTAAGAATTTCATGAATTTACTGTTTTTAATTGCTGAATAGTATTCCACTGTGTAAATATGCATATTAATATTTTTATGCCTACCATTTTAATTGTACAATTTTCCATGATAATCTTCAATTTTAATGTTTTTCCATGTATTTTTTCAGTTTTATCAGAAATATTTTCCATGTAAATCTTCAATTTTATCAGAAAATGTTTATAATTCTTCTTTCAATCAACTTAGGAATATTTTTATACCTACCAACTTATCTATATTAGTTTTTGAAAAACTACTCTTGAGTGTTTCATTTAAAAGCTATAAATATGTGGGAAGGGGTAAAATCTCTTTTTTTTATGTTCTATCAGACATCAAATGGCTTATCATGAATTATATACTGTTTGTTAAATACTATGCTATAGCCTGGTAGTTTCTACTTTAGGTGGTGGAGGTTAGGATCGAGGTATGGACAGATCCCACTAAGAGCCCAGCCTTTCTTGTAACCTAGTCTTCTGTGTGTCATGGGGTTTTCTATCCCAGGGCACCCTTTCTGCAGCGGTTCAGTCTACTCTGACTTGTTCTCTCTCACACATTTGTCTGTCCCTAGTGCTGTGGCTATTTGCTCCTAGTTGGAACTCTGCTTCACCACTTAATTCACTCCTGTTTTATGTTTTGTTATCAGCTAGAGAATCGATAATTTCCTATAAATTTATTTCTGTTTCTAAAGAAGGACATTGCGTTCTTTGGGAAGAAGTAAAATATTAATTTGCTAAGTGTACAGAAAAAGTAATGTCAAGTTGAAGAAAAGTGAAAAATTGTCTGTATAACTATGTTTAATTGTGTATATGTATACACATGGATATGTATGGAATTATAGATAATTATTTTCAAAACTATGGATACCATATTCTTCAAATAATTGATTTTTTTAAACATTTTATTTGTGAGTTAATTATGTTTATTCCTTCCCAATGGAAGGATGCAATTATGAATGAAATTGATAAATATGCCCAATTGGAAGTAATGTAGAGTTGGTCATATTTAATAACAGACTATTCTTCACCTATTGATCCAATTTAATATTCTTTTTTCCTCCTTTATGAAAATAGAACAAGTTTACAGTATGGAATCATGTGCTTGAAAAGATTGAATTATGATAGAAAAGAACTAGAGAGAAGACGAGAAGCAAGTCAACATGAAATAAAAGGTAACATACCCTACTTTAGTAACAAATACCTTTAGTGTGGAGATTTGTACATCTCTGTACTTAAACCTAAGGTGATGTATATGATGATGTCATCAGAATGTATTTCCCATTTTGTTCCAAGTGTTGTTTCTATTTTGTCCCCAGTTATAACACAGAAAAGAATATTGCCACATCATAGGTTTAATCATTTTGGGGATGTACTTTTGTCTTTCTGGAGTTAGAGTTATCTTTCTGAACCTATTATGTATTCTGCCTATGTAAAAAATTTCTCACTAGACCTTTTTGTCAAACTTTTAAACAAATGTTGTCATTATAATTCAGAAGACATAGTATTTTGTTGCTAATCACTGTATCCTGGTTATAACATTTGATTTTAATTTCAGCACTCAAATATTTTTCATAAATATTGCATATTTTTGTATAAATCCTATAAATATTTTCCCTCCAAACTTCACCAGTCCACGAATAATTTTAATTCAGAGTTGTGTTATGATGCAAGGCTAACTGTTGCAATCATTTTGTGTACAAAGGCAATTACTGTTGCAGAAGCATTTGAAAAGTACTGTATTTAATAAATAACCATTCTAGTATTCAGCTTTGAATTACTATAACAAAATATCCAAGGTAAGCTAACTTTCAAAAGAAAAGATGAATCTCCCAGGTTGGGAGGCTAAAGATCCACACAGCATAGCTCAGACTTTTGTGGGCATCTCACTTGCCTTCATAAGCTCATGGTGGTTAACAATGGGGAAGCAAACAGGGCTTATAAACAATTACTTTGCTAGATAACATTCTGGATCTTACCAAACTCAGTCATTTAAACAGCCCTCTAATGAGAATTAGCATGAGGTCCACAAGAATTGTTACTTCCTTCTAAGGGAAGTATCCATGGCTAATGACCTCTTATAATTTTCCCCTTAAGGGTTCCACACCAGCTTCACTATATCACCTTGTATAATTACCATCATCCAACACAGGAAAATATGGGGACACTGTCATCTCAAACTACTTGTTCACCATAATATAGAGGAGAAAACATAATTTAAAAGTCAATATGTTAGATTTTCACTAGTTAATGACTATTAGATCTTTCTACCAGTTAAAGGAAAACATGGGTTGCATGTAAGATATAAGCATCCAGAGAACTCTGTTTTTAATAAACAATATAATAAATTTAATAAACAATTTAATAAATTTAATAAACAATTTTAATCTGTGCATATTTTTGAAAATAGTAAAAATCCTTATTAATTGTGTCTAAATGCTTTTGAGAAAAAATTGAGATATTTTCTTGGATAGGATTTCTATTATTGTGATAAGACAAAATAGCCAAAATGCAAGTTTAAGAGGAAAGCATTTATTTGGTTTACAAAGACCGTATGTTCATCACTGAAGGAAATCAGTACAGTTACTCAAACAGGATAAGAACCTAGAGGCACGAGGCCTGGTACAGAGGCCATTGAGGGTTGCTGCTTACTGTTTTGCTCCTCATAGCCTGCTTAGCCTGCATCCCCAAGGAAGGACCACTGGCCCAGGGATGGAAAGACTCATAATGAGCTGGGCCCAGCACTACCCCAATCCATCGCTAATGAAGAAAATGCTAAAAACGTGATTTTACTGAGGCAATTTTATAATTGCACTTCCCTCCTCTGAGATGTCTTTAGCTTGTATCAAGTTGACATTAAATATCCAGCACATATATGAAATTATTTATCAGTTATATTCTTATTTCCTGTTACCCATGAATTGACACTTGCATTTCATCATATTGAGTGGGATAGTCTATGCCACATTAACCACTTAAACTTGCTACCACCCTCTTTTGTTCTCCTTTTTTTTTATTGTTTCTTAGATATATTATTTATATACATTTCAAATGATTTCCCCTTTCCTGATTCCCCTCTCCTTGAAAGTCCCATAAGCCCTTTCCCCTCCCCCTGTTCCCCAATCAACCCCCTCCCACTTTCCTGTCCTGGTATTCCTCTACACTGCTGCAGCCAGCCTTTCCAGGACCAGCCTTCCATCTTCTTACGCATCATTTGATATGTGAATTGTATCTTGGATATTCCAAGCTTCTGGGCTAATATCCACTTATCAGTGAGTGCATACTATGTCTGTTCTTTTGTGATTGGGTTACCTCACTTATGATGATATTTTCCAGTTCCACCCATTTGCCTAAAAATTTCATGAATTCACTGAGTAGTATTCCACTGTGTAAATATACCACATTTTCTGTATCCATTCCTCCATTGAGGGACATCTGGGTTCTTTCCAGCTTCTGGCTATTATAAATAGGGCTGCTATGAACATAATGGAGCATGTGTCCTTATTACATGCTGGAGAATCCTCTGGGTATATGCCCAGGAGTGGTATAACAGGGTCTTCCAGTAGTATTATGCCCAGTTTTCTGAGGAACTGCCAGAATGATTTCCAGAGTAGTTGTACCAGCTTGCAATCCCACCAGCAATGGATGAGTGTTCCTCTTTCCCCATGTCCTTACCAGCACCTGCTGTCTCCTGAGTTTATTATATCTTAGCCATTCTGACGATGTGAGGTGAAATCTCAGGGTTGATTTGCTTTACAATTTCCCTGATAACTAAGGATGTTGAACATTTTTATAGGTGCTTCTCAGCAATTCGATATTCCTCAGGTGAAAATTCCATTTTTAGCTCTGTACCCATTTTTTAATAGGGTTATTTGGCTCTCTGGAGTCAAACTTCTTGAGTTCTTTGTATATCTTGGATATTAGCCCACTGTCAGATGTAGGGTTGGTAAAGATCTTTACCCAATTTGTTGGTGGCAGTTTTGTCCTATTAACAGTGTCCTTTGCCTTACAGCAACTTTGTAATTTTATGAGGTCTCATTTGTCAATTCTTGACCCTAGAGCATAAGCTATTGGTGTTCTGTTCAGGACATTTTCCCCTGTGCCATGTGTTCAAGGCTCTTCCCTAGTTTCATTTCTATTAGTTTCAGTGTGTCTGATTTTATGTGGATGTTCTTGATCCCCTTGGAGTTGAGCTTAGTACAAGGAGATAAGAATGGATTGATTTGCATTCTTCTGCATGCTGACCTCTAGTTGAACCAGCACCATTTGTTTGTTGAAAAGGCTATCTTTTTTCCGTTGGACAGTTTTAGCTCACTTGTCAAAGATCAAGTGACTATAGGTGTGTGGGTTCATTTTTGGGTCTTCAATTCTATTCCATTGATCTACCTGCCTGTCACTGTACAAATACCATGCAGTTTTTAACACTATTGCTCTGTAGTACTGCTTGAGGTCCGGGATACTGATTCCCTCAGAGGTTCTTTTACTCTTGAGAATAGATTTATTCTGGGTTTCATTTTTACTCCAGATGAATTTGAGAATTGCTCTTTCTAACTCTATGAAAAATTGAGTTCGGGTTTTGATTGGGATTGCATTGAATCTGTATATTGCATTTGGCAAGATGCCCATTTTTACTATATTAATCCTGCCAATCCACGAGCATGGAAGATTTTTCCATCTTCTGAGGTCTTCTTCAATTTCTTTCTTCAGAGACTTGAAGTTCTTGTCATACAGATCTTTCATTGGTTTGGTTAGAGTAACACCAAGATACTTTATATTGTTTGTGGCTATTTTGAATGGTATCATTTTCCTAACTTCTGTCTCAGCCTGTTTATCCTTTGAGTATAGGAAGGCTACTGATTTGCTTGAGTTAATTTTATAGCCGGCCACATTGCTGAAGTTGATTATCAGCTGTAGGAATTCTCTGGTGGAGGTTTTTTGGGTCGCTTAAGTATACTATCATATCATCCGCAAATAGTGATAATTTGACTTCTACCTTTCCAATTTGTATCCCTTTGACCTCCTTTTGTTGTCCAATTGCTCTAGCTAGAACTTCAAGTACTATATTGAATAAATATGGAGAAGGAGGGCAGCCTTGTCTAGTCCCTGATTTTAGTAGGATTGCTTCAAGTTTCTTTCCATTTAGTTTGATGTTGGCTACTGGTTTGCTGTATATTGCTTTTACAGTATTAAGGTATAGGCCTTGAATTCCTCTTCTTCCCAAGACTTTTGACATGAAAGGATGCTGAATTTTGTCAAATGCTTTTTCAGCATCTAATGAAATGACTATGTGCTTTTTTTCTTTGAGTTTGTTTATGTAGTGGATTACATTGATTGATTTCCTTATATTAAACCATCGCTGTATTCCTGGGATGAAACCTACCTGATCATGGTGAATGATCCTTTTGATGTGTTCTTGGATTCGGTTGGCAAGAATTTTATTGAGCATTTTTGCATCTATATTCATAAGGGAAATTGGTCTGAACTTCTCTTTCTTTGTTGGATCTTTGTGTGTTTAGGTGTTAGCGAAATTGTGGCTTCATAGAACGAGTTGGGTAGTGTTCCTTTTGTTTCTATTTTGTGGAATAGTTTGAAGAGTATTGGTGTTAGGTCTTCTTTGAAGGTCTGATAGAATTCTGCACTAAAACCATTTGGTCCTGTGCTTTTTTTGGTTGGAAGACTTTCAATGACAACTTCTATTTCTTTAGAGGTTATGGGACCATTTAAGTGGTCTATCTGATCCTGATTAAACTTTGTAGTTGGGATCTGTCTAGGAAACTGTCCATTTCCTCCAGATTTTCCAGCTGTGTTGAGTATAGGCCTTTGTAGTAGGATCTGATGATTTTTTGAATTTTCTCAGTTTCTGTTGTTATTTCTCTCTTTTCATTTCTGATTTTGTTAATTTGGATACGTCTCTGTGCCCTCTGGTTAGTCTGACTAAAGGTTTATTTATCTTGGTGATTTTCTCAAAGAACCAACTCCTGGCTTTGTTGATTCTTGATTAATTCTTTTTGTTTCTACTTGGTGGATTTCAGCCCTGGGTTTGATGATTTCCTGCCTTCTGCTCCTCTTGGGTGTATTAGCTTCTTTCTGTTCTAAAGCTTTCAGGTGTGCAGTTAAGCTGCTAGTGTATGCTCTCTCCAGCTTCTTTTTGGAGGCACTCAGAGCTATGAGTTTTCCTCTTAACACTGCTATCATTATGTCCCATAAATTTGAATATGTTGTACCTTCATTTTTATTAAATTCTAAAAAGTCTTTGATTTATTTTCTTATTTCTTCCTTGACAAGATATCATTGAGTAGAGCACTGTTCAGCTTCCATGTGTATGTGGGCTTTCTGTTGTTTTTGTTGCTGTTGAAGACCACTCTTACTCCATAGTGATCTGATAGGAGGCATGGAATTAGTTCAATTTGTTTTGTATCTGTTGAGATCTGTTTTGTGACCAATTATATGGTCAGTTTTGGAGAAGGTACCATGAGGTGTTGAGAAGAAGGTATATTCTTTTGATTTAGGATGGAATGTTCTATAGATATCTATTAAATCCATTTGGTCCAAAATTTCTGTTAGTTTTACTGTGTCTCTGTTTAGTTTGTGTTTCCCTGATCTGTCCATTAAGGAGAGTGGACTGTTGAAGTCACCCACAATTATTGTGTGGGGTGCAATGTGTGCTTTCAACTTTAGTAAGGTTTCTTTTACAAATGATGGTGTCCTTGTATTTGGAGCATAGATGTTCAGAATTGAGAGTTCTTCTGGTAGATTTTTCCTTTGATGAGTATAAAGTGTCCTTCCATGTCTTTTTTGATGACTTTTGGTTGAAAGTCTATTTTATCAGATATTAGAATGGCTACTCCAGCTTATTTCCTGGGATCATTTGCTTGGAAAACTGTTTTCCATCCCTTTACTCTGAAGTAGTGTTTGTCTTTGACACTGAGATGCGTTTCCTGTATGCAGCAAACGTTGGGTCTTGTTTTTGTATCCAGTCTGTTAGTCTATGTCTTTTTATTGGGGAATTGAGCCCACTGATGTTAAGAGATATTAAGGAAAAGTGATTGTTGCTTCCTGTTATTTTTGATGTAATTTTTATGTTTGTGTGATTATCTTTTTTGGGTTTGTTGGAATAGGATTAATTTCTTGCTTTTTCTTGTGTATAGTTTCTCTCCCTTTGTTGGTGTTTTCCATTCATTATCCTTTGAAGGGCTGAATTTGTGAAAAGATACTGTGTTAATTTGTTTTTGTCATGAAATACCTTGGTTTCTACATCTATGGTAATTGAGAGATTTGCTGGATATAGCAGTCTGGGTTGGCATTTGTGTTCTCTTAGGGTCTGTATGTCATCTGCCCAGGCTCTTCTGGCTTTCATAGTCTCTGGTGAGAAGTCTGGTGTAATTCTGATAGGTCTACCTTTATGTGTTACTGGACCTTTTTCCCTTACTGCTTTTAATATTCTTTCTTTGCTTAGTACATTTGGTGTTTTAATTATTATGTGACCGGAGGAATTTCTTTTCTGGTCAAATCTATTTGGAGTTCTGTAGGCTTCCTGTATGTCCATGGGCATCTCTTTCTTTAGGTTAGGGAAGTTTTCTTCTATAATTTTGTTGAAGACATTTACTGGCCCCTTAAGTTGGAAATCTTCACTCTCTTCTATACCTATTATCCTTAGGTTTGGTCTTCTCATTTTGTCCTGGATTTCCTGGATGTTTTGGCTCAGGAGCTTTTTGCATTTTGCATTTTCTTTGACTGTTATGTCAGTGCTTTCTATGGTATCTTCGGCATCTGAGATTCTCTCTTCTATCTCTTGTGTTCTGTTGTTGATGCTTGGATCCATGACTCCTGACTTCTTTCCTCGGTTTTCTATGTCCCGAATTGTTTCCCTTTGTGATTTCTTTATTGTTTCTATCTCCATCTTTAGATCTTGGATGGCTTTGTTCAATTCCTTCACCTGTTTTGTTGTGTTTTCCCTTAGTTCTTCAAGGGCTTCTCCCTGTTTACTTGTGCTTTCCTGTATTTCTTTAAGGGAGTTATTTATGTCCTTCTTGAAGCCCTCCATCAGCATCATGAACTGTGATTTTAACTCCAGTTCTTGCTTTTCTGGTGTGTTGAGGTATCCAGGACTTGCTGTTGTAGGAGAATTGCATTCAGATGATGCCATTTTGCCTTGATTTCTGTTAGTAACATTCCTACATTTGCCGTTGCCATCTGGTTATCTCTGGTGTTAGTTGGTCCTACTGTCACTGGCTGGTGCTTGTCCTTCCTGTGGATCTGCAAGCCTATCTCAGCACCTCTGGGTGACCTGCTTTCCCCTGGCACAGAATGCTGTGGGGCTGTCCAGTTCCTGGGTGCAGGTGGATCCCTGTCGGGCTTTGTCCCGAATGATCTTACACTCAGGTGTTCCCTTGAGTTCCTGTCTGCACCTGTCTGCTCAGTTACAGGAGCAAAGATGGTGGCCTCACCTCTAAATGTGGGACTGCCTTTATCCGTGGGACTCCCTGCAGGGCAGATGTCTTCTGGTAGGGTAGGTGTGCAGAGTGTTGTGGGACTTCCCAGCTCCTGGGTGCAGGTGAGGCCCCGGCAGGCCATGTCCCAAGCGATCTTACATTTGGGTGTTCCCTGAGTTCCTGGCTGCACCCATTTGCTCAGTCACAGAAGCAAAGATGTCAGCAGTACCACCCTCTTTTAATCTTAATTTTCTTTGGATATTTATTTTACATATGAACATGGCATACACTATAGACATCTCTCTTGCTATATTAAAATTCAACACTGTTATACTTCTATTTACAATTACCTGTCTCAGGCTTCCCTTACATTTATTTCTGTGAACTTCAGAAAATTTGTCTCTAGTAATTTTGAACATTGTATTACTTCTAGAAAGCTGTGCTTGAGTGCTATGAGGATGAATATTTGAAAATATTTTTCTACATACTGTTCTTCAGTGAGTAGATAAACACACAATTGGTTTCTTCTAACACCTCATTTAGCTTGCTACCAAGAAACAAGAATATATTTTCTCTTTGTCAAAATCAAGTTCTTTGATTTTCCGACCCCAGGAAATTGTAGATTGTTTAAAGTGTATTGTTTGACAGCTGAATTAAAATTTGGGAACTAATGGGCTGAGGACAGACCCTCGAAAGAAATGTGTTTGACCTAACAAAAGATGTTTTGTTTCATTAGCAGATACTGCCCATGGGATACCACTTTCTAGTGTGCCTTCTGAAGTATTCTTCCCAGTTAGATTTCATTTCGCCCGCTCATAGTACTTTATAGAACTACTTTACAGCTGAATCAGTCTGAAAGAGAAGAATTAGTCATTTGGCCCAGTGGCAAATGTTCTATTATTATTTGGCAGTTGCTGCTTAGGCTGAAGCCCCGAGATAAAGCTATCTTGATTCACTATGATTACATCCAAACAACCACCTATGATAAGTGGCTTTGAGTGAGATCATAAATAGCCTCTGCTTCCAGCAATTGATCTGATGGCATTTAGAGAAAGAGCTCTCAACTCTGACTAGACTTCTCTGTTATTATCGGAAGTGCTAATTAACCTCGACATTAGAAAACAGGTTTCTGATGTGAGGAAGGTGTTGAGAATGTACTTTCAGCTTGTTGCTAAGAAACAGTTGACATTGATCTCCAGCCATTTGCTGTTTAGGTCAAGAGGATTCCTGTTAAATATAAATGCCAGGGTATAATTTTTCCATGAAAGATATTTATAATATTATAGTTACTATAATGCTGTTCTGAATAAGAAAAGTTATAATTAGAACTTATTTGCCTTAATCTTATAAATGCATTATTTCATTTAAATATTTTTAACTATATGTATGATGGGAATTTTTCTTGCTATGTGATTGCAGAAACAAGCCAATATGTCTTCAACTACCTAACATGAACAAGCAAGTTTTTGTACACATCTGCATCTACATAATGTGAATTTGAAAACTGGTTATTTATTGTCATTTTTGAAGAAAGTTTATCGCTTTAGTCTAAAAGACATTATGCAATTAGTAAAAACATAGTTGAACTAGTTGTATAACATGTCTACATTACCCAGAGCAGGTAATCAATACTTAGAAATCTATAAGTACACTAATAGTAAGGCAGAATCAATATATTTTCAGGAAAACACAATCTGAGGCAAATTTATAATGGAAAAATAAATATTAAAATAATCTAGACAAAAAACTGTGAACATAATATAAATTGTAGTATGAATGCATACCCAAAGAATGTATTAGAAAAATTTATTATTACTCCTGCAGGTAACAGTGTCCAGAGGGCTTTGATTTTACAAAGTATTACCACAAATAACAACTGAAATGCTTCAATGATTGTAATGGGGCAAAAGAAATTAAATGATTTAAGATCTTTACATTATCTAGAAAGTAATATAAGGGTTGAGACATAAAAGACTTTAATAGGTTAAGAATGTGTAGTTTAAGTTTTATTATGATTGTGACAGAATAATATAAACTAGAAGTAGTGTACTAAGGGGTTAGAATAAAATTTAAAAGAAAAAAATTATAATTATAAAATGGTAAGAAAATGAAAGCTAAGACAAGGATAATGATGGTAGGTTTGCACTGAGATATCTGTGTAATGATATAAAATAGATTTACTGACTAATATGTTCAAAACAGAACTTAAAAAATGAAATCAGCACAGTAAGTATAGAGGATACACCATAATATAAGAACACTGAAACTCAGAAGTAATGGAGAAACACATAGAAGTGTTAGTCAGAGCTAATACAGGGTAATGTCAGAATGAGACCCATGGCTGAGAAAAGAAATAGTGCTATTGTATAGCATAGTGGTATTGTTTTGAATAAAAGTTATTTATTTATTTATTTATTTATTTGCCAGATGTAACTGTCTCAGAGGCTACTGCTCGATAAATACACTTTTTTTTTTTTTAGACTTTTCTGAATATTGTCAGCTGATTCAATTCAGCTGTTCTTGGAGGCTCATTCTCCTCTCCAGGATAACTGATTCAAATCAGTTTCCCTCAGCTTCTCGCTGTACTGTTCTGTTTGGCCTCAAACTAACTCTAGCTGTCTGTTCTAATCTTCTAGCTCCTTCCCATTCTCTTTTTTATTCTATCGTCACCTTGTTTAGCTTGTTCTTTCTGCAACCCATCTATAAAACTGTCCTGATAAAAACTGCCTCTGAATTCCACCAACCGGAGGGCCCCAGACAACCCCACCCAACTGCACTCCCTCCTGACTGTTTCTTATTTAATTTTCTTATTTAATCTTTAATTATTTATTTTCTCTTTGTATAAAGCATTATGGCCAATATATAGTTTTATAGATTTTATGCATCATTCTGCTGATTCATAAAGGAAACATGATAATATCAATGAATAAAATCTTTTTTTCACTATTGCTCTGTAGTACAGCTTGAGGTCCAGGATACTGATTCCCCCAGAGGTTCTTTTACTCTTGAGAATAGTTTTAGCTATTCTGGGTTTTCTGTTATTCCAGATAAATTTTTGAATTGCTCTTTCTAACTCTATGAAGAATTGAGTTGGGATTTTGATGGGGATTGCATTGAATCTGTATATTACTTTTGGTAAGATGCTCATTTTTACTATATTAATCCTGCCAATCCATGAGCATGGCAGATTTTTCCATCTTCTGAGGTCTTCTTCAATTTCTTTCTTCAGAGACTTGAAGTTCTTGTCATACAGATCTTTCACTTGTTTGGTTAGAGTCACGCCAAGATACTTTATATGGTTTGTGGCTATCGTGAAGGGTATCATTTCTCTTACTTCTTTCTCAGCCTGCTTATCCTTTGAGTATAGGAAGATTTCTGACTTGCTTGAGTTGATTTTATATCCGGCCACTTTGCTGAAGTCGTTTATCAGCTGTAGGAGTTCTCTGATGGAGTTCTTTGGGTCGCTTAAGTATACTATCATATCGTCTGCAAATAGTGATAGTTTGACTTCTTCCTTTCCAATTTGTATCCCTTTGATCTCTTTTTGTTGTGTAATTGCTCTAGCTAGAACTTCAAGTACTATATTGAAAAGTACTATATTGAAAAGACCCAGAAATGAATCCACACTCCTATGGTCACTTGATCTTTGACAAAGGAGCTAAAACCATCCAGTGGAAAAAAGATAGCCTTTTCAACAAATGGTGCTGGCTCAGCTGGAGGTCAACATGCAGAAGAATGCAAATTGACCCATTCTTATCTCCTTGCACTAAGCTCAATTCCAAGTGGATCAAGGACCTCCACATAAAACCAGACACACTGAAACTAATAGAAGGGAAACTAGGGAAGAACCTTGAACATATGGGCACAAGGGAGAATTTCCTGAACAGAACTCCAATAGCTTATGCTCTAAGATCAAGAATAGACAAATGGGACCTCATTAAATTACAAAGTTTTTGCAAGGCAAAAGACACTGTCAAAAAGACAAAGCGGCAACCAACTAACTGGGAAATGATCTTTACCAACCCTACCTCCGACAGAGGGCTAATATCCAATATATACAAAGAACTCAAGAAGTTAAACTCCAGAGAGGCAAGTAACCCTATTAAAAAATGGGGTACAGAGCTAAACAAAGAGTTCTCACCTGAAGAATATCTAATGGCTGAGAAGCACCTAAAGAGATGCTCATCATCCTTAGTCATTAGGGAAATGCAAATCAAAATAACCCTGAGATTCCATCTCACACCAGTCAGGATGGCTAAGATCAAAAACACAGGAGACAGCAGTTGTTGGCGAGGATGTGGAGAAAGAGGAACACTCCTCCACTGCTGGTGGAATTGCAAGCTGGTACAACCACTCTGGAAAGCAGTCTGGCAGTTCCTCAGAAAACTGGGCATGACACTCCCAGAGGATCCGGCTATACCACTCCTGGGCCTATACCCAGAGGCTTTACCTGCATGCAATAAGGACACATGCTCCACTATGTTCATAGCAGCCTTATTTATAATAGCCAGAAGCTGGAAAGAACCCAGATGTCCCTCAACGGAGGAATGGATTCAGAAAATGTGGTATATCTACACAATGGAATACTACTCTACAATTAAAAACAATGAATTCACGAAATTCCTAGGCAAATGGTCAGAACTTGAAAATATCATCCTTAGTGAGGTAACCCAATCACAAAAGAACACACATGATCAGTCACTGATAAGGGGATATTAACCCAGAATCTCGGAATACCCTAGACACAATTCGCATAGCAATAGATTTCTAAGAAGATGGAAGGAGAGACCCCTGGTCCTGGAAAGACTGGATGTAGGGGAACGCCAGGACAGAGAAACGAGAGGGGGTTGAATGGAGAAAAGAGGGAGGGAAGGGGGCTTATGGGACTTTCGGGGAGGGAGGAAACGGGATAGGGGAAATGATTTGGAATGTAAATTAAAAAAAATAAAATAAAATAAAAAAAAATCTTTTTTTCAGGTTTTGCCTCAAACAGCCACACAAGATATTTCCTCACAAGGTTTTATTTTAGGAAGTTAATGTTAAAAATGTTTTCAACTTTACTAAAATGCCACCTTTAAACAAAGAAAAATCAACTTTGTGGTGTGTGTGGTGTGCATGTCAGTTCTTCTCATTTATACATTATTGGAAAAATAGAGACTTGATAATACCAAAATGTCGGTGTACTTTCTTTATTATGATGCTATTATGTTTTAAATGCAATTTCAGTAGGAAAATGGGATCTTCTAATTATATGCAATATTCAAGTGGTAAAGAAGCATTTCAAACGAAGAAGAGATTTATGCAGAAAAGGGAGGGGGAGACTCACACGTAGGGAAGAGGGGCGGAGAGAAGGAGAACTATCCCCATCTGGTGGCAAAACACATAACTGCAGTTAGACCCTGGGGTCCTGATTGAATAGTAGCAAGAAACACTTTCAGTGTTCAGTATGATACCTATGCTGTCATTTCAGTAACAATACGCATTCTGAAAGTACCAACTAAGTGCAGCATTAATTACAGCAAAAGTTGGTGGTTACATCAGTATGTTCGTGTAGCAGGAAGGAGCCAGAAGCTCTAAGGAGCAGAGAGATTTTGTTCGTTATGCAAAGTATTGTACCTTGACATGTTGTGTGTGTCTCTTTTCGTAGATGTTTTAGTGTGGAGCAATGATCGAGTTATTCGCTGGATACAAGCGATTGGACTTCGGGAATATGCAAATAACATTCTTGAGAGTGGAGTGCATGGCTCGCTTATAGCCCTGGATGAGAACTTTGATTACAGCAGCTTAGCTTTATTGCTGCAGATTCCAACACAGAACACCCAGGCAAGCATGCTCCTTTATGCTACTCTTCACTAGGGCTTGGTTAATAACAAATGAAACCTTTAAGAAAGTGAGGGCTGTGAATTTAATCTTGTTTTTCATTAAATTTATCTTATTTAGCACATAGAAACATAGTAATATGTAAAATGAGATAGTGTGATATATATATATATACATACATATATGTATATATATATAGGCATATATATTTAACAGAGTACTGTTTCAGTTCAATTAGAAATGTATACCATCTCTTAGTCAGGGTTTCTATTCCTGCACAAACAAGAAAGCAAGCTGAATATATTCAGTTTACTCTTCCACATTTGCTGTTCATCACCAAAGGAAGTCTGGACTGGAACTCAAGCAGGTCAGGAAGCAGGAGCTGATGCAGGGGCCATTGGAGGGATGTTACTTACTGGCTTGCTTCCCCTGGCTTGCTCAGTTTGCTTTCTTATAGAACCCAGGACTACCAGCCCAGGCATGACACCACCCACAACATCACCCACAGTGGGTCCTCCCACCCTTGATCACTAATTGAGAAAATGCCTTACAGCTGGATCTCATGGAGACATTTCCTCAATGAAGGTTCCTTTCTCTGTGATAACTCCAACTTGGGTCAAGTCGACACACAAAACCAGCCAGTACATATAGTTTCTCAGACATTTTGATTTTGTTACAGTAAAAACTTTTAAATCAGCCTGGCATGGTGGCACACACTTTAATCCTTGTACACAAGAAAAAGAACCTTGCCTTTAAGTTAAGCCTTGTCTACACAGGACTATAGATAAAATCTGTCAGAAAGAAATTAGAACATTTCTTCTGACATTAGTAGTTCAAAATTTATTATGGTTACCTGCAATTGTAATGATTCTTTGCTCCCTTATGACTTTTTGCCCATTGAGTACCTTTCTTTCAGTCCATCTTCTATCTACTCTATTAATCACAGTCCTACATTCAAACTCAGTGAGCTCAAATCTGACATTTGCCTGAGATATTATGTATGTGTCTCTCTGCACCTGGCTTGTCTCACTTAATATAGTTATGATTTATTTCTGATAATGGAATTTTAATTGTAAAGTAATAAATTGCTCTCTAAACCCAATCTTAAAATTAGAAAAGGAGAGACTTGGAGTTTGTATGGGATAACGTCTTACCTGAATACCATGCTCCCCCAATACAGCATCTGTGAGTGATGACTGTTGGTCTCTGCCTCTCTAAGGGGGAGTTCCTCTTTTTATATATCTAATTATACTTACACTTAACTGAGTGTTCCAGTGATCCTTAAATCTGGGGAATTGTATGATTCAGCAGAGTTCGACACAAGTAAAAATATCTCCAATCTGCTTTACAGTCCATAAAATAACAGTTTAAGAGGGACAGAACAGGAATCCTTAAGTACGTGAGACTTAAACTGGGCATGGTGCTGTGCCGCCTGCTTATAATTCCATCAATTTGGTGACCACTAGGTCAAAGCAGTTCTAGGGTAGAGCCTTTCTGCCTTTGTGTCTCAAAAAAAAAAAAAAAAAAAAAAACTAAGAGAAGAAAAGAGAAAAAGAAAGTGACTAAGCAAACAAAAAGCACAAAAAAGTCTATTTTCAATTTCTGAACTACTGTTAAGATTGGTAAAATCCAATGCAAGGCAGCTTTACTCAGTGTTTAACATTTTTAAGTTGAAATAAAATGAACATTTAAAGTAAAAGCTTCTCGACTATAACCATTCACCCAAGGGTACATCTCTATAGTCTACAGAACACAAGAACAACAACAAAATCAACGACAAAACAGAGGATTATAAAATCTTAAGACCTTATAACTAAACTGCGCTTTATAACACATCTTCATATAGATAAAATTTTCATTTTTTTGACTAAAGTGAAATTTCAGTGACAGCAGGTTTTATTTGATATTGACAGGCAAGGCAGATTCTTGAACGAGAGTACAATAACCTCTTGGCCCTGGGAACTGAGCGGCGACTGGATGAAGTAAGTTGTTACCTCTCATTCCAAATTATCTTACAATGTTCCCCCAGATTGACTGTCCAGTACAAAACAGTCCTAAAATAATAGATACAAGTCCCAACATAGAGACTCACCAACTTATTTGTAGGAATCCATATGTAGACACATATATGCATATGATAACAATTAAAGGAAAAAAAGAAGCCATGAATTTGAAAGAGAGCAAAGAAGGGGATTAGGAAGGTTTTAGAAGTGGTAACAAAGAAATGTAAGTGTCTTTATAATCTCAAAAATAACGAAGTCATGAATTTGAAGGTTAGAGCACAGGAGGGGTTGTAAGCAAAAAGGAGGGTGGAGAAATGATGTAATTATATTTTAATTTGCAAAGACATTCCTTACCATGTACAGGAAGAATGACAACACATCTGTGCCTTGAAGGAATCGTGCTTGCCAATGAGGAAGTTCTAGGTGTAGCATCTAGAATGTTTCTCTCTTGTTCCTTAATTTTAAGTTATATTTCTTAGTTTTGAATTTTTATTTAGGACTAAGATTTATGAATGTTCTTACTTTGATATTCAGACATTGAAAAGTAACTTTGAAACTGTGTGTGTGTATGTGTGTGTGTGTGTAGTAACCACAAGGTTTCAAGAAACAGTTTTTTATTATAAGCTATTAATATAGTAGTATTGATAAGTTGACTTTTAAATAAGGAATATGCTTATTTTCTCAACATCATTACATCTTTTAAAACAACTTCAGTGTATTAAAATGGAGAAAATTTGTTTCAATTGAATTGGAAAAATTGTGTAATTTCATATGGAGATGCTGTGTTTTCTTCAAAATAGAGAACATCTCAAGAATCCTTTGCTACGATGGTTAAATTAAATACAGGAAAGCCTGGAGCACAGTAAACACACACTTAAGTGATTTGGAGAACAAGGACTATGTAAGAAGATGCCTGAAATGTTTGAATGCAATGAAGATTTACAATCTCTGTGATTAAAAGATGCTTAAAATAGATCATTTCAGATTTTTTTAAATAAGATTTTTTTATGGAAGAAGTAAAAATGAAATCTTGGGATAGAGTAGAAAACAGTGTAGTATAAAAGCAGTTGTTGGAAATATTTTCCATTCTGAAAATGTGTGTAGCTCAGTGTAGGGGGTGAATCTAGAAAATGCAAGCTCTTAGGTCCAATCCAGTTCTGCAGAGATGCATCAAATTAGAATTAACTTGAAACATCAGAAAATACAGCAATAATTCTACATCTAAATGAACAAGGCAGATGACCTTACTGTTATAAACCCATATCCATCTTGTGCAAAAATAATTTGAGAACCTTATAAAAATAACCCTAACCAACTCCTTGAGTATTTATAGTCTTATCCAATCAGGATGATGTATAATTTTCTAAAACACAGTTAAAATGCTGAGTAGGTAGCTTAGCCAGTAAAGTGCTTGTCTTTCCAGTGTGGATACTTAAGTTTAGAGTCCTATTACCAATATACAAGGCAGGCAAGACCTTCACACATGTATGGTTCATGCACTGGGCAGTTGAGACAAATGGATGGCTGGAGTTTGACAGCAAAACTAGTTGAGTCAGTAATCAGGTATAGTGAGAATACCTATCACAATAAATAAATAAATAAAGTTAATGATAAACAAAAAGCTCTGGCCTTCACATACAACTGTACATGTGTATGTGCAAGCACACATATAAAAACACATGCATACTCCATACACATGTACACACACAAAATAGCATTCCAAAGCTAAATGATGACAAGCTATCTGGTTTTAGAATATGAACAAATCTAATTAAGCAACTTGCCTTAACTGTAGTGAAATCACTTCTGCATTTCTATTGACCACATGCATATTCTGTGGAAATAATCTGAGAAGTTCAAATGTATATCTAAGAGTTTGACTTCAATTTAAAAGAAACTTTTGTGGGATAGAGAGATAGCTCCACTGTTACAACATGTATTGTTCTTTCAGAGAACCATGCAAAGATCAGTTCCAAGCACCCACATCAGGCAGCTTAGAACCATCTGTCCTGTGAGCTCCACGTGTTCGACATACTTGTCTGGCTTCTTGCAGGCACAGCACACAAACAAACCCACATAAAAACAAAGCCAAATGCACATACTTTTAAGAATTCTTTAAAGATGTATCTATCTCTTGAAGACTTTTTCATAAATTATTGCTACTAGAGTATTAATTGTCTTTCTGCAGTGACTCCTTCATATGGTAAAGGAAGAGTAGACGGGTATCATATTTGGGATGTTCACTCACTGACTTAAAGACTGTATATTAACAAAGTCATATAGAACTCTGCAGGAGAGATAGGAATGGAAGGTAACATTTGGAATGTAAATAAATAGAATAATTAGTTAATAAAGAAAGAGCCATACAGCCTTAAAATGTCAGATAGGGTTTTATGTAATTGATAAATATTTAACTTCCGTACAACTTCTCTAAAAGTCTAGAAGTAAGAGAGGTCATAATATACTTAATATTCTCTCAATCTGTGAACATTGAAGATGTGGGACAATGTCAAACAAAATCATTTTAATATAATCTGTATCATTTAAATTAAAAAATGATTACCACATATAAATGAAATTTAGGTATTGACAATAGGGATGTTAAACTGATTGTTCATAGAGCACCAAATCCATTTGAAGCTAATACTGCCAATTATTTCCCTACATGTCAGAATAAAGTAAAACGAGGTAGCAAAGTAAATGGCAGATGTCTTGTTGAAGGACGTTGCCAACTGGATCAGAAATGGAGCAGCAGGCCTCTCATTTTCACAAGTATGTTAAAATAAATCCAAAATTCTAGCCCAAGAACACTATACTCTGACACCACAGAGCAGCAGTCCTGTGTCCTGTACCAGATGCCTTAAGCCCTGTGTCCTGTGCCCTGACCCTCTGAGCAGAACCTGATGTTAATCGACTAGGATCACCTAGATTTTCAAGGTCTCTATTTGCATGGCAGAGAGTATAGACCAAAAACTACATGCAGAGGCTTCTGCTAACCTCTGAGCCCTGCACAGTGCCCTATGAATCTGTGTTCCTTTGCACAGTATAGATCACATGGCAGGCAACGGAAAACAAGAAAAAAACACCTTAATAGCAAAAAAGACTACTCCCAAGTAGAGACCTCTGCAGCATGTTTCAGAAGTATTTTGTTCATTCATCAAGCTGCCACTCTCACAGTACACTCAGTGACCTGTTCTTCGTGTTCTGGTGTAAACAATAGGTTTGTTCATAGCCCATACTTCCTTGTCACCTTAGTGAGTCAACACTCAGTTTATTACACATGTGGCTGCTGTAGCTTAAGGGGTAATGTCCTGGTGATCTTAGAGGGTAAGATCTATGTGGAATGATTTGTACATGTGTTAGAAATCATCACAAGGAAAATGGTGAATTGCATGTTTTGCCTCACTAATTCAAAGGAAAACAATTGCATTTGAACAGTAACTTTGTGAATGCAGAATAACAAGAATGGTTATTTCATTGGGATACACCAGAATTGGTGACCAATTTTTTTTCTAATTTTTTCTTTATTGAAAACTTCCTACACTGTATCTTAATTATGCGAACTCTTCCCCAAATGCTCCCCCAATTCTCCTACGTATCCCCCCCAACTTTGGATACTTGTTCATTTGTTTGTCTGTTGTAAACACACAGAATCCAATTAGTGCTGCATATATACCATTGGAAGCATGGCTATCCAATGTTGTCAACCTACCAGGAGCCACATCTTTAGAGAAAACTATCAGTTATTAATAGCTCCTAAGATATAGGTGGGGTTTAGGATGTCCTCCTTCTCCAGACTGGAATTCTGTCTGCTTTGAACCTGGTCATGTCTCTGCCCTGCAATCACAACCACTATGAGTTCATATATACAGCTGCCCTGCTCGAGCAACTTCCATGTAGTCATCTTCCACCTCTGGCTCTTACCATCCTTCTACTCCTTCTTCGAGGACGGGGTGTAATGCAGGGGTTCAACATAAGACATTTTCTTTTTCTTTGCACCTTGACCATGTGAACACCTCTAGTATAATCACAATCAACTACAAGAAGTTTCTCTAATGCGGTTTGAGATCTACACCAATCTATCGGCACACTGGGAAGTCATTAGGAGTAAGGATAGCACAATATCCCTTTAGCAGAATAAGAAGTTATTAGTAAGTTCTCTCTTAAGACCCATATTCCATCTAGCCACATATTCTTGACCATGAAAATGGTTTTAAGTATGAGCCCTGTCTCTATGGGGCAGACTTTGAATTGAATGTGAAAATGGTTGTTTACTCTCATAATGTGAGTGACACCATTGCACCATGGAGTATATTCTGTCAGTCCAATCATCCTTGCAACTCACATGTTTTGCAGCTGTATATGACTGATTGATAATTATTTTTCTTTTCCAGTATCAGTACAGTACATTCTAGAAGTATAAAAGCTAGTCAATAGGGATGAAGTTTCTAGAAGAATTCCAGTTTTTACTCACCAAGTTTTACAGCTCATATATCTGGTATTTTCAGCAATAGGATCTTATCACCAAGTTCTGAAAGGTAACTAGGAAGAGTGTCCTTAGCATGTAATATTTATTAACTAGAGTTATCTTTTCCTTCAGGCATCACCTTAAAATCAAGTGTGTTAATTGAAAGGGTGAATACCAGGTTTTCAAAAATTCCAGTTATTTTGGAATCTCCTAAAATCTCACAAATCTCAAGTTCAATAATTTTTTTAGATTATAGTCCATTGTATCATATACTAAAAAGGGTGTCTTTTGCATGCTATCTAACTTTTGTGTATGTGAAAGTGATATTTGTTGATTATTTACGTCCTTTTCATTCTATGTAACAGCTAATAAAATTAGGTATATCATCTCATAATGAAAAGCTAGCACAATGCATAACAAAATAAATCCAATGATCCATTTTGATAGAAGGAAACCTTTAGTATTTTATAATTTCAAGGATGTTTAAAGGTGACAAATTTTAAAGTCAAATTAATTTAATTTTTTTATATTTTAATTAATCTTCTTTTACAGTCCAAATTTTATCTGCCTCCAGGTCCACCCTCTGACTGTTTTACATCCCACACCTCCTCCCCATGTCTTCCCAACCCCTGCCTCTATCCACCCCCACCCCACCAGTCCTCCCCACTCCCTGGGGCCTTAAATCCCACATTACTATCATATTAACTATCTCAATCTGGAATCAACAGAGGGGTTCAAGATGAAGCAAAGCATACCTACGTGTACTTGGCAGACTGAATGTAAATAAATTCCATCACTAGCTCCCAAACTATACATACACAGATTTATGTATGCTAGCCTTGTCTATCTTCATGACATTGAATTCTACCTTCATACTGACAGAGTGATGACAAGAATTTCAGACGAGGATCAACCTGGCGAAGGCAGTTCCCTCCTCGTGAAGTTCATGGAATCAGCATGATGCCTGGGTCCTCAGAAACATTACCAGCTGGATTCAGGTTGACCACAACATCTGGGCAGTCCAGAAAAATGACGACAGATGGTACAGTAGTTTTCCATTTCTGTTTATGAAGTAAAAATCTTGTCTAGACAAAGCTATATAATTCTTCAACTTTGCATACCCTTCTGGAACTGTTTCTGTTTGTTTGTTTGTTTTTCCTTAGTTTGCTTTGCTTGAAATTTGCTTTGCTTTTATTAAGAAGAAGACCATTTGGAAACTACCAATGCATGAATCCATGACACTTGATATGCATTTGAAAAATAAACTACACCCCCCCAATAGCTCCACTAATGTCCACATCTAGAAAAAAAATGCATCTTCATGATTTGTTTTTCTTTACTCTTCTATTTCAAAAATGAATATTCCATTCAAAATGGAGGTTAGATTTGAACTCAAATCCCACTGGATATGGAAATTTACTCTACTGACTCTTTTACATGTTGAAATATTACAAATTTTATATTATATCTTTCAAATTCAGATTCATCAGACATGTTTGTCTCTGACCAAGGCAGAAAGCCTTAAATAAACAAGCACAAACTTGAGAAGAGAATTAAACAAACACAAAACCAACAGTGATTTACCAATCGCATCTCCTTCTGTGGACATTAGACTTTTGATACATCTTTTACAAAAGGAAACGGTCATTCTGGAGAGACAACTTAGAAATAATAATAGAAATCCCCAATTTTTTTCTCTTTGGTCTGCATTAAAGAAAAATAGTCTTCCTCTTATTATTAAGATAATAATCCAGAATCTTCATTTCTTTTCAAGCTGTGATGGCAATTAAAATTCATCTGAGCATAAAGTGTGGTCTTTGATCTACATTTCTTTTAGCGTGTTAATATTTTGGAACTTGTTAGCAAGGTTCATGAATAATTTAACATGACTGAAATTAGCATAGAAGTTTGCCAATACACAGAGAAAAGCAACACAATCCACAATACTGTGCTGAGGGTAATCTTTACAAGAAAAGCAGACTCACCCTTGGGAGGTGCTTTGCTACAGACTTCATCTAAGGAGGAATACACAGCAAGTGGAGAACACAGCTGAATTGCACTCGGGTAAAATTTCATTAGCCTCTGGGTCTAGAGGAGAGGAGCGTGAGTGGCTTCTGTCTGAGACAAGACAGTCTACTAATATCTTCCGAATCCCTTTACGCAGAGAAAAAAAAATCAATCTCATCTAATGTCTGAGAACCTCTAAAGCCCTTTTCTCATTTGCAGTTGCTTCATCAAGACTGCAGAGGTTAGACAACTCCACTGTTCGCACATACTCATGTTGACACGTCACTCAAAGGAGGCAGCACTGACCTGCTGTGAGTAGTTTCTCTTGGCTGACCAACAACAAACCAGCAGAAAGATGGGATTCACAGAGTCCAGTCAATATAGTCCATGCCCTTTGGTACAGTCTAGCATACCATGCAGAGGGGCCCGCCCCCTGGAAGAATAGCATTTCCTAGTGTTACCTGTCTTCTGTGTTTGGTGGTCTGCCTGTTGAAGGTCTGTCACTTAGTCATTCTACATTAATGGGTTGTTAAGCATATTACTCTCAGGGGCATTTTATTTTGACTCCATAAAGTTTTATTAGTAAGAGTCTGGCATTTGAAAACAAACAAAAACAAAAACCAGATCTCAAGGGCCTGTTTTAGAAGGAAGTCAAAATAGAGCACTAGAAATATGCGCAAGTTCACAGCCAAATAGTGCAAGAGACAGGAAATTAGATGTGGATTAATATTAACAACAAAGGTGAATATAAAAATATAGAAATCTCAGCATCTTATTTCCTATCACTATGATTTATATTTGCTGAAATCAAGTCTAAATTTTAAGAACCCAGGCATTATAATGTAGAAACAAAAATTACATAAGAATTAGGAATAGAAAATTGCATATAACTTTGTTATGCACATATCATGCACATATAAGATAAGGCATTTATGAGGAAATGCTAATCAATTAGAAATATTGCTATATGAATATAACATGAAATTTTATGTTAAAACTTTCATATATGTAAAACTGGTTTCCTAGATTTAACTAGGAACTTTAAGTGTATGAAAAACACATTAACCTAAAATATGGATACGCCAAACTATTCTATCATATTCAATGAGCTAATATTTGGAAGAAAGTATTTTTCAAGTCTATTTGTGCTCAGAGATGGGAAAAGGAAATGGTAGAGTATCAGTCTTCCTTTGCTATTTATTCATTGCCTTGAATCAACATCTATGTACAACATATCGTTGCTCTTGGGAGACTAACAAAGGAGCTGACATGCTGCCTAATTAAGAAAACAGAAAACAATAAAAGCACTCAGACAAATAATTTAATTTCTTCAAATGGTACAATAATATAAAAATTTTGTGATATAAAATTTTGGTCTCATTAGCCATAGCCTGCAATATATATATAATCATTTGGCTAAATAAGAGACTTTTCAAAATACTGTTTATAACATCCAACACATAGCTTAATAATTTTCTCAGAAACTTAATAATTTACTACCTCATAAATGACTAATATGCTCAGTAGTGCCTGCTGCTTAGCTCTAGACTCATGAGTAGAAATTATCTTGAACTATTCGCAATTTTTCCTGCATGATATTCTAGTTCATATTTTTTAAGTTTTAACCATTAAATGGAATAAAAATGTTAATAGGATAGTCAAAGGCAATCTTTATTTTTATTTTAGTGAGAAATTAAAATGGATATTATGAAAAACAAGCCTAAACATACTTTATATTGGTCTATAGTGTCAGTAACAGTAATGTGAGATTTGTCCTTGTGATATCATGGCTGGAATCCATATTGCTAATACAGAGACATCAAAATATGCTGTTTTATGTTCTGTCATGATCAAAGAAAAACATCATTTTAAAAACTCTAAAATATATGAACTAGAATAATATGAATCTATCCTATGGAATATGTCAACTTCACCCAATTTAATAATTAGCCACCTAAAGGAACTCCAGAAGGCATGCTGACATTTTATATGACTTATAGTACACCCATATTTTCCCTGAAGTTGAACTTAATGCTCCTAAAAAAAATAAATAAGCAAATAAGTAAGTGGAGAATAGTAAATGCCACACTATCTACACTACTATAAGTTACATCCTTGATATTGTTCCTTGCACTGGGGTTGTAGGACAGGCCTATTCAAGCTGCATGGCAGTATACACCCGTGCGAAGGTGTGGGATCCATGGGCTGAGAGCTGGCAGGGAACTCATGCTGTATGTCCCTTTCAGATGTCATCTTTTCAGTCTACACGACCTAAAGTGCACTATCGCCCCTAAGAAGACAAACGGAGAAGCCTTTGTGAAGACTGAACTCTAAGGGAATAATATAAGTAACAGTTTACCAAACGTTAAATATGTGACTCTGGGGGGAGTTGGGTTTTGACTTTGGTTAGTTTACTATGATTGTAATAAAATGCTTAAGTCATCTGATATAAGGGCATCATCCACGTCATAACTTCTGTACGTCTGATGCCTTTATGAGATGGAACCACCTGTTTTCTTCATGTTGTAATATAATAGGCATTTATGTATTACTGTGTATCATTTCTTTTTAAATGTGTAAGTCTTCTGTAAATGGATATAAATATGATTTTTTTAAAAAAAAATAAAATATATGGTTCATGGAGTCTCGAGTGCAAACATTGAACAATTCCAAGTACTGTTTGTATTTTACCATTCCACCATTTATACGGTTTTTGAATTGTAACAGTCTATCAATATGTTCCTTAGAAGTGTGTTTCATGCTTCAACATGCTTCAAGTCTGTCAAACCTTAAAGCTGAACACCTGCCTCTGATCATGTGATTTAACCTGGAGCCCAAAATGACCTTTAAAGGCAATCAGGGATGTGATACCCTCTCTCTCTCCTTACAGAAGCACTGTGATGGCTCAACCTGTTTCAAAAGAAAACAAAGCCAAACTGTTTACAAGAGTCTAATGCAATGATTTTAACAATTTATATTACAAAAACCATTACCTAATCTTGTTGCCTGTGGACCAAGAAACACACACACACCACACACACACATACAAAACACACATACAAACACAAATGCACACACACACACACACCACACACACATACAAAACACACATACAAACACAAATGCACACACACACACACACACACACACACATTTTATTAACAACTACATGTTCATTCAAATACCCTGAACTTCCAGCTAACACTGGACAGTGAATGTCAACCATTGTAGAGTCTGAGGTCCATTTCCACTGGGGAGTGGGGTAGAGGGGCAGAACCCCATAACCCACCCCCTTTTTAAAATCACTGTTAACAGGGCACTAGCCAGACTCAAGTCTGTTATTACAAGCCTTTAGCTAAAATAACCATTTTTTTGTGACTTCCCTGAATTCACTTTCATCAGAGGAAATAAAGACAGAATGATTAACGTATATAGTGTATAAAAAGTAAAGATGAGTAATCTCTTCCTTGTGGCTTTATTGGATGGTGTCACTGTTGTTCATTCTTTATTGATATGGGAGATTTCAAAGTGAAACCTATTTAATAATACCATTGATCTAACTGCTGTTTTCCTACTGCTTGGCCTTATTAAACGCAAGACCCGTCATTAGTAAATTATTATTATTTTTTTGTATTTTAATTCGTTATATTTGCACGTACATTTGTTTCGATGTCTATTTTTGTTGAACAGATTAAATCAAAAGGTAATGGTAACAGAAACCCTCTCCATTATCAATAAAAAAAATGCCTCCAGTTCTCTGCTCAAGCCTTGTTTTCTAGTAGCATAAAATTTAATGATTTATTTCAATGACAAAGAAATTGATTCAAAGATTTCTAATGCAATTTTATTCAAAATCGAATCTGCCACTAGAGGGAGTTCTAAACCAGCTGATAGCAGTGGTTTGGATTTAAAAAAAAAAAACAAACCAAAAAAACGTCATTTGAGTAAAAACAATGTGAATGAACATTGAGACTCTCGATTCATCAAAAAGAAATAGAAGAAAGATTTATACTCATATTTATATGCCTGTGTGACGAACAGTTTTGCATAAATGTAGTGAAATCCTGGTGATAAGTAGCTTATAGGGAAGAACGTTTTATTTTGTCCTACAGCATTTGACGATCCATCCCAAGGACTGGCCATCTGCAAGCTTTGGGGTAGAAAGGCATGATCAGGAGCCTGTCCTAGAGAAAACTGCTCACCTTATTGACACAAGAAACAAAGCATCTCCTGCTGCTAGGGACACATAAGAGGGCACACATTTCAGTGACCCGAACCTTTTGCACCAGCATTACCCTGGCTAGGCACTCAGTGCAGAAGCTTTTGGAGAATAATCAATATTCAATTACATAAACCACTCACACCATCACCAAAGGCAGTCTCTTCTTCTTTAGAAATTACACACACAAAAAAATACTGATGATCTGTAATAGTTCCTAAGAGTGTAATACAAAGCATCAAATTACTTTCTTCCAGAATTCTGTAAAATATGCTTTAATGTATGAGAAAATTTTAGTCAGCTATATTTCTGGGTGTTTTGGTTTTGGTTTTTCCCTTTAACCATCAATGTTAGGAATTCAAACACTTTAGAATATCAGATCAAACCCTTTCAAATATAACTTTATATAACAACATTTTAGTGTACAAAACAAGTTTCACTTTTAGCTAGTTAGTGTATTTTTATGGGGAAAGATAAATTGTCACACTCTTTAAACATTAAAGGTACTTTTATTTTCATTTTTGCAAGTGTCTTACAAATTTAAAAATTTCATAAAGTACAAGATTACAGAGACGTCATCAAGGTAAATTTATGTACAGTCACATTTCTTGGAATATATCATTGCTATCAAGGATACATTCAATTCAAATTATTTTTGTTGCCATATGACAAACAAAACAAAAACCTTATGGTAAGATTTTAATATAGATAGTTAATTTTCTCCCAAATTTTTAAGCAGTCTGATGACTTCATTTGAGCACCACAGCTGTGATCTCTGCCTCTAGTCTGCAGGGAGATGGATTTCCTCATTGAACCATAAACAAAACAGCTCCTTCCCATGTGTGAGAAACTGTATTTTAGTTTGTTTATTCATTTATTTGTTTTTTCCATTTATTTATTTATTTTTAAAGATTCTCTCTCCTGGAAAATAACCCATGCTTACTTGCTGATGTGTCACTACAGATCTGAAAACCTACAACTGGTCCAAAGGTGAAAACTTTACTCAATTCTTAGATCTGCCTGAGTTTATAACTGGCAAATAACAAAATGACAAATTTAGTTAAAGTACCTGATTCATGTGGGAAAAGTAATAAGCTGTATTTGATTTGTAATTCCCACAGTTGTAATGATGGATAAAATGTAAATATACAATGAATAATTCAAGAAACTCAAGAACTTCAAGTTACAAAATGTCAGTTGGTTTAATTCAGAACACCAAAATAAGATGATTAAAGATACTGTTTACAATGTTACCAATAAAGAAGGTAGCTTAATCAATAAAGCTTCCCTTTGAGAAGCCATTTATTACCCAATTTGCAGCCCAAAGTTGCCTAAAAGGAGCCTATATATATATATATATATATATATATATATATATATATATACATAAATTTTTATAACAAGTAAGTTGTAATCTGTTAATTCTCACCTGTATTTCTTGTATTGGGACTTATCTTTAAGGACATAGACCAAAGAGGCCTAAAATGAGAGCTTTATGTAAGATATGCATAACTTTTATGACCAGTAAATTATAATATGTTGTTACTTAACTATATTTCATCTATTTAGACTGTTCTGTGAGGACATTGTGCTCTTCATAATGTATCCAAAAGGCAAAAAAAAAATGAGAAATTATCCAAGAACTGAGATTCAATGAACACACTATACTTTTTGAATTTAAATATACACTCTAAAAAATAACACATGTAGCGTTCCAAGCTAGTTTATCAACTATTTCTACTCTAGTAAATGGATATATTTCTATAAACTTATTAAAGGCTTATTTCCATTTTTGAAAGGGCTTCATTATTTTATAAAAGTGTAGGCAGAAATATATGTTAGAGCATAATTTTTAGTTGTTTTAACATTTATTCAAATTCAAATTAAAACTTGCAAGAAAGGTAAATGTGTGGGGTTCTTTTGAAAACCAAAGGCTCTCACAGTATGGTACAGCCTCTCTCCTGAGCCATATTTCTTTGGGATCTGATAGGGATGCCCCCTTGATGGAACATATGATGTCTAGTATTTAAGGCTGTATATTGTTCATAAAATCACTTGTTGGGATAGGCACCTCAAGAACCACAATAAATTCATTGAGCACCAGCAGTGTAGCAGTATAGATCAGTGAAAGAGCGCTTACCTAACATGCATGGGGTTCAACCCTCATAAGAGGAAAAAGTGTTAATTTGGTGCTAACCCAAGCAACTATGAGTAATAGGCAAGAGGACCAGGATTTGTGAGAGGCCATCTTAGGAAACATATCCTTGTCAGAGACAGACAGAGGGAGGGAAAGAGAGAGAGAGAGAGAGAGAGAGAGAGAGAGAGAGAGAGAGAGAGAGAGAGAGAGAGAGAGGAGAGAAGAGAGAAAGGAGAGAGAGGAGAGAGAGAGAGAGAGAGAGAGAGAGAGAGAGAGAGAGAGAGAGAGAGAGAGAGAGAGAGGAGAGAGAGAGAGAGAGAGAGAGACAAGAGGAGAGAAGAGAGAAGGCTCATTGATATTGACATGGCCATGAAAATGTATTGACATTTAGCAGAAGATGAAAACTTTTAAATTTCTTATATCTTTCTTGTCATGCCTTTTCATTTGGAGGTCATCCCTTGATTCCATCAGAAAATGAAGGCATCCAGATACACAGAGTCAATCATGACAATGGTTTCCATAAGTCTTCATCTCTTCAAAATATTTGGTGGACGGATATCAAGGTTCTCTACCAGATACACGCCTCCCTTTACCCAGTAACAGACAACATAGAAGTAGTGCTTGACCCTGGGGTCCTGTGTTGCTAGGCAACCTATTCTGCCTTGATAATTACCCAAAACCATGGTAGCCATCTTTAAAATATTAAACAACATTTGAGTCTCCACAGTAACATTTTAAATTATATTCTGACTTTGATTTCAGTTTCGATTTTGATCAAAGTATAGCTGGTTCTTATCTCCAGAAAGTTCATTTATAGTACAGATACTTTAAATTAAAATGTGTTAAGCACATGAATTTGTAAAACCATACACCAAGGCCATGTTCCTAAATACACTCGATGATGATCCATATTACAATAATGATCTATATTACAATAATGATCCATATTACAATAATGATCCATATTACAGAAAAAGAGGTAACTGTGAAAACTGGCTCACATGAAACATAATATATTGTTTTATTGTATAAAACCTCTTTCAGGGGCCACTAGACGGACTGAACACGACAGCTCACATCTTAGTTGATAAGGAATTATTTCAAGTATTCATTTATAGAAAATAAATGACTTAAATCCAGCTAGAAAGCTAAGACAAAGTGATTGAAAATAGTAAACAAACATCACACAGCCTGCTTCAGCACTTCTTCAATGTGACCAAAAATGCTGGGGTCCTCAATTGTAGGGGTTACCTGGAAATAAATAGGCAGCATCAGATGAGCGTCCCCTGAGAACTTCACTGCGACTTTGTAAAACATGCTTTGTTTTACCCCTCATATTTTGTTGTTGTCATTTTTAACTTTGTTTTGATTTTATTTTTTCCTTTAGATAGGGCCTTATGTGGTACAGATTGACTTCAAATGTCTTGGGTAGAAAAACTCAGCCTTGAGTTCCTTATCCACCTGGCTTTACCTCTCAAAAGCTAAGTTTATAGGCACATAAAACGTATGCCCTCAATTATTTCATAAAACACCTGTAAAATAGAGAACTTCAAGCCAAATACTTAAATATTGATCTTTTGGGATAGGGAAGGAGTTTGTTTAGCAAAATTGTTGGTGTTTCTAAATATTTCTCCAGAGTATTTATTTATTCTGAAAATTGCTTAGAAAGTAATTATTATTATTATTATTATTATTATTATTATTATTATTATTATTATATAAAGTTTTTGATGAAATTATAGATGTCCATGCCAAAAACATGCCTTGACATTGAAATATATATGTGCTTGAATCAGTCTAAAGTTTCCAAAAATGATTCTTTTCAAAATAGCAAAAGTAATTAGAAGTGATATGTTAGAACATTTCAGACTTCTCAAATACTTCACTTGCTAATCATGAATGGCCATTAATGACTGAAATCAAGCTATGTGTGCATTTAGCTCAAAGGAATGAATTTCTGCAAGTCTGTTTGAAATTTACAAAACTGCTGAAAGCAAAGTTCACACAATGGTTCCTATGATTAAAGCAAGTGATTTTTAACCAATACTTCTTTCTCAAGCTCTCCTTACAGAGAATGAAGACAGTCTGGTGTAGATAAAATTCATGATTGAAAAACCTTAATCTAATAGTGCTTTTCTGGTACCAAAGACATTATGAAGATTATTGCATAACTCAGCATTATAGATTCTGAATCATTTACCTTATAAGGCTTGCCATTGACCAGGGCAGACAGTGTAGACCTTGGAATTTTGCCAGACCTGGTTTTGGGTAACTGTTTGACGAAAACTGCATTTCGAAAAGCAGCCACTGGACCAATGCTCTGCCTGACATGTTTCACAATCTCTTCCAAAACTTGTTCTTCTGTTGCATTTATGTCTAGGGAGAAAGTTGAGCTGTTAAGCACCAAATTAATGCCAATAGTTCAGGGCCAAGCAGTAAGAGATGACAAACATGTCTCACCATTCTTCAACACGCAGAGTGCTAAGGGGATGTGACCTTTCAAGGGGTCTTCCTTGCCAACCACAGCACAGTCAGCCACAGTGCCGTGTGAAAGGACTGACTGTAATGAGAAAAGACCTGCCGTTAGATGACATATATGCTTATAATCTTAACATGGAAGAAAAAGAATCACGAAATTCAGAGCTGCTGTCCAGAAATTCCCAACTGGTTCATGTCACAGCACCTGAACAGTTAGGATTCCCAACGGTTGTTACTAAGGGCTGATGGTGACAAAGAGAAATTGCTTAGCTTACCCAGGAAAGAAATAGTTTGTTGCTTCTTCTTAATTGCTTATTAACAAAATCAAAGAACCATACCACAGGTAAACAAAGCACACAAGCCTTCTTGAATGAGAAGCCTTGAGTGCATTTGACTTCATTTCAGGGCTGCCTACCTAGTAAGGTTGTCCCAAGATGAAGGGGTAGATTTATTTTTGAGGAATAAACACAGTATTCTATTCAGTGGGCTGTCTTTCCACCTAGAGAGGACTTTCTAGCACTTAGGGGAGGATGGCTATGAAGAGTAGTCCTGGTATCGGATTATCACCACTATAGGGAATAATTTCTTCCTTCCTTCCTTCCTTTCTTTTTAATATAAGGGATCACTATGTTGCCTTGGCTGTCCTGTATCTTATTCTGTTGACCACGTTGGCCTTGAACTCCAAGATCTGCCTGATTCTGTCTCTTGATTAAAGGCATGCGACAGCACATATAGTGGTCCCCTATGCTTTCTAGGTTATATGGAACAAAACAGCTCTCTAGGATTACAGACTGATCCACCACAGGAAAGATGCATGCCTGTGGTTCAATGGTCTGCTAAGGTGGGACTTACAAAACTGCATGTGTTTTACTTCCATGTCCTCCTCTGAGATTGAAGCATATTTCAGGCTTTTCAAGTGTCTAACGAGAGAGAGAATAGTCAATAACCTGAATACAAAGCTCACTCTCTAGAACCTTTTCTAACTTCTATTCATTCATTTGACAAATATTGGGTGCTTTGTAAATTACAGTGTTAACGCAGTAAGCTCAGGGAAGAGCAAAAATACATACAGTATCACTTCATGGAGCTGAGTCTACCAGGGAAGTTGTATGCTTGACTTTTTTATAAAAGGCTTCTGAGGAAATGTGTTATCTAAATGCAAGATACACCCAAGGACATCATCCCTTAGCAGATGTCAATAAGAAGATATGGGTAGGTGTTTACCACGTAAGGAGGAGGGGGGAACAAGAAAATCTCAGCAAAACTATGGAACATGCATTCAGATGAGAAAGAAGTGGGTGAGGCTAGAAACCAGAGAAAGACAATGGTGACAGTAGATTTAGTAGCAGCTACCTACTAAATGGGAGCTGTTTAGGGGACTTAATTAAACATTTATTTTAGCAACACTTGGAAAGAATGTGGCAACTTCAGGAAGAGGTGACACAAGGTCAGAGTTAAATTTGAAAGTGTATTTTTACTGTATCCATAAAATTATAATAAAACAAGCAGATAGTAGAAACTTACCATATAGATTGGGCCTTTACATTTATACAACCTCCGTAACTCACCAGTACCAAAGTGGTATATTAGTTATAAAAAAGAACTAATATTGGATATTGCCATTACTCTCATCCACAGTCTATATACTTGTGCATCTTTGCTGAAATCTATAGCTTTTAACAATATATGAGATGTGTCGCCAGTGTACAATACACAGAATAGCCTGGCTCATTTAAAACTGCCCTGCCTGACCATCCATGCCCTCTTTTCATGAACCTTTAGTAACAAAAATCCTTTTGCTCGCTCCAAATTCCCATATAATTAGAATCATACTGTATATATTTTGAGATTGGCTTTTTATAGTAAAGAATAAATTTAGGGAAACACAGACTTACTTTGATATCAGTACAGAGAATAGCAAACTATTGTGTGTGTGTGTGGAGGGGGGGGTAACACTCTAAGAGTATTATAGTATGTACTAAGCTGTGGTCGTAGATATAAGCATGTATTAAGGAGAAAAACAGACATGTTATAATATTTTGGATCTGTGGTGTGAATAATCTAGAGAAATTAAGGAAAACCCTGCAAAGTGGTCAGATGACGTTTCAAGATTTTAGGTAGAAATTGTTAGACTTAGGAAAAAAGCACCAGAGGGATGTTCCCTTCAGATGCCTTGAAGACACCCAAGCAGAAGAGTTAATTGTATACAGGGATCTGAGAAGATTCAGGATCTGAATATCACATTTACATATGACCCATGCAAAGATGAGAATGGAAGTTTTGGACATAGATCACAATATTTAAGAAGAAAATAGCAAGAAGAAAGTTTGAAGGACATAAAAAACCCCAACATCTAATGGAGATACAAGGAGACGAGAGGGAGAGGGGGAGTGGGAGGGGTGGGAGAGGGGTAGAGGAGGAGTGGGGGAGGGGTGAGGAGGAGGGGAGGGAGAGGGGTGGGGGAGGGGAAAGAGAGGAGTGGGGGAGGGGGGAGGAGGGAAGGTAGAGGGCAATAGGGAGAAGGAGAGAGGAAGAGGGAGGGGTGGGAGGGGAGGGAGAAAGGGAAAGGGAGAAAGGGAGAGGAAGGGGAAGGAGAGAGGGAGAGAGGGAGAGGGAGGGGTAGGAGGGGAGGGAGAAAGGGAAAGGGAGAAAGGGAGAGGAAGGGGAAGGAGAGAGGGAGAGAGGGAGAGGGAAGGGAGAGACAGAGGGAAGGGAGGGAGAGGGAAAAAGGGAGAGGGAGAGAGAGGAAGAGAAGCAACTGGTAAAGTAGAATAAAAAGCCAGAAAGACCAAGTAAAACAAAACACAACAGAATTAGGAGTGTGCTGCCTTTAAGATCCAAGTGTTTTTTGTTGCTGTTGTTTGTTGATGTTGCTGTTTTAATGTTCTCTTTTATGAAGCTATAATGAAACTTCAGTTTCTTTTTTCAAAATGCTCAGAATACTCCAGATAAACAAAATCATTTGGTACAGATCCAATGTGTGACCTCACATGGTCCTGCTTGGATATACAAGTCATGACTTACATCACTTCTCTGAACTCCTGGATTGTAAGAATTTCCATGCACACAGCTGGGAATAATGCATGCTAAATTAGTGCTTTAAGAAAGGAATTCATTCTCTGTCTGTAGACATTTCAAACTGCTTCACATTTTTAAAATCTTACTTTTAAAATCCATATATTGAAAATATGGACATAACTTAGTGCCTGGTTTTCTTAGGTAGTTACTATAGTTGTTTACCAGTCTTTACAATAGAATGCTTACCCAGAGCAAGTGACATATATATTTGGTAGGATAGTGTCTATTTGATTAGATGAATGAAGAATGGCTATTTTACTTAGTTATGTAGAGTTAAGTGCCATCAATAATGTGTTCAATAATGCCCCAAGCCTCTGCAACTTAGTTTGCAAAATGTTAATGTGATCTATTCAAAGGACATTTTTGAATACTTCTTTCAGGTATTTGGTTGTGCAACTAGTAACACAATACATATAACCAAAGATAAACACCGAAACTTCCCTATTGTCCTTTTTACCAATTACCATTCAGTTGCTTGACTTTTCTATCTTTAAGGGGACACATGTTTAATTGGTTAAGAAACTGCTGATTATTTTTAAAAGCCAAGGATAATTTGTGAATAAATCACACAGTTCCCTGGAATATAATAATATCACAGTGTTTCATTTTCCAGTAACTCGTGTTACCTATAAATAAAGTATGTTATAACACTGGATAAAATATTGTCATTCGGTCATTCAATAGGCACTCAAAAGGAAGAGGGGAGGTTTTCTTAGTTGTTCTACTAATGGCATTTGCATGGCAAATGATAGTTTTAAATGGACAATTTAAGAGAAAAGCATCAAAATGCATGCTGACAACATCTGAGATCAAGGAATCAATCAGAATCCTACGGGGGACAACAGTGAAAGCTCTGTGCATGCATTCCCTCCCCATGAAACCAACAAACCACTGATAATGGACTTGCATTAGGGAGATAAGACAGGAATACTTCTTAAAACAAAACTCTCTTGCTAAATATCTGCCATTGCTGCTTCAAATATGGACACCTTTCTATCGGCCACTTTAATGAATTTATAAGATCCTAAGTCCTGAAGGAAACAGTCTCAAGGTTTGAAGGTATGTTTTTAAGAATTTTACATCCAAGCAACATTAAACAGACTCACACACACACACACACACACACACACACACACATATATATATAATCGCTATATGTAACAATAATAATCATAGAAATAGTATGCCATAAATTTAAGAGAATTTAAGGGAGGAAGAGAGGAGTTAGAGGGGGTGTATATGAGAAAGCAAAGCAGGAGGGCATAAAGGAAAGGGGGAATGATATAATTTTAGCTAAAATATTTTAATAATTATTTTAATGTTAAAAAATATTTCAAGTCAATCATTCTCTCTGTCTTTCTGTGGCAACCGCTGGTCTCCACAGCAGGAAAAAGAAGGATGCTTGTCAAGTTCCTCTGCCACTGGTGTATTCTTGGGCATGCTTACAATGGTTCAGGATCTTTATCCGGATTCTCAGGATAGACTCAGAAGTGTCACTACTTCAATACAATGCTCATTTGACATTGTGGGGAACTGAAATTGCCACAGGTCTTTAGAGAGGACACAGCACTACACAGCAATATAGTCTATTACCTTGGACTAATCCTTCTTAAGAATAACAAACAAATTAGCTAACTTGAAAACAGTGGACTTAATCAGATTGACCTTTCCTGGGAGAAATGGACAAAGACCCTGGGACTTCCCAGGCACAGTTTTGACAGTGGATTCCCATACTGCCAAGGAGATTATTAGATCAATTAACAACCTGAAACTTTAGCTACAAATGAAGTTCGAGAGTCCAACTTCTTTCCCACGAATGCTGTCTATGGCATAAGAACAAGCTGAGCAAAAGGTCTCAGGCTGGCTCTTGCACATGCTGCTGCACTGATCCTGAACTAGGGATTTAAGCCACAGTTTTCACAAGAACGCTTTGAACTTAGTCCAAGTTTCTCAGTTCTTTAGCTCCTTGCTAGGCTTTGAAAGATTAATCAGTGGTTAAAATAGATCTTATTACTACATAGTCACTGAAGGCTATTTCTTGTTCAGGGATCTTCAAGAATAATGCCCTTTTAAATTTATAAAAACTATGAGACAGCTCCATTTTCTTTTACAAAGAATGGAAAGAACAGATTTTTCTCAAATATGTCTGACAGTAATTTTTCATAGACTATCTGCTGATTTCACATTCACTAATTTAAAACCCTTTTAAATTTGCATTTAGCCCTCTGTGCTGACTGGTTTTGTCAACTTGACACAGGCTGAAGTTATCACAGAGAAAGGAGCTCAGTTGAGGAAATGCCTCCATGAGATTCAGCTGCAAGGTATTTTCTCAATTAGTGATCAAGGGGAGAAGGCCTATTGTGGGTGGTACTATCCCTGGGCTGGTGGTCTTGGGTTCTATAAGCAAGCTGAGCAAGCCAGGGGAAGCATGACAGTAAGTAACATCCGTCCATGGCCTCTGCATCAGCTCCTGCTTCCTGACCTGCTTGACTTCCAGCCCTGACTTCCTTTGGTGATGAACAGCAGTGTAGAAGTGTAAGCTGAATAAACCATTTCCTCCCAAACTTCCTTCCTGGTCATGATGTTTTGTGCAGGAATAGAAACCCTGACTAAGACAGCTTCTAATTGGGTATCCAATAACAAATGCTTAGCCCTAAAATCTTATACATACAAGCAATACTAAAAAGATCAGAAATATAAATACATATTTAATATACTATAATTTTATTATGTTATACTATATATAATAAATATAAAAATAAATATATACAGAGAGATTAATATATATATAAATAAAGATATATGTTGATATACATGTATCAAGAGAGACAGATAGGTAACTAATAGAGATAGAGATGGAAAAAAAAAGGTATAGATTTGCATGAGAAGAGGCCATGGATTTGAAAAAGTTATTTAAGAGGGGTTAACGGGAGCAAAAGGAAAAAGGAACTAATAAAACTATATTTTATTTTAAGAATTTAAATAGCAAAAAATTAAAAGATTTAATTAGTAAGACTAAAAATGATAGGTATTTTTACCCTGTTAAAAACATCAATTAGTTATTACTTCTATACAACTGAATTTTTCAGTACACTCACAACCTTGCATTCTTTTGAAACAAACTAAAACACAAATTTCTGGTTATCACAAATTATAGCCATTTAAAAGCAAGATAATAGTATAATGCCATTAAAAGTCATGTGCTGTAGGGTGCATTATGAATTATGTCTTATTAAAACATGCACAGTCTATTTCTAAAATTTTTAACATATGAGCCTTCCTCTCCCAAAACTTTAGAAACTAAATAATAAAATTGGATATGTTGATAAGAGATAGTAAAATCATTAGAGAGAACAATGTAGGCACACACTGTATATTAATTTTCTAAGAGATTTTATCAGGGAAATGCCAATAAGTCAGGGAGTCTACAGGAGCTTCCAAATTAAGGAAAAGCAAGTCATATATGAAATGAAGTGATTAGGTCTTATTAAGTTTAAATATTCAATAAAAGTTAATCATTTCTTTAAATAAAGAGAGATGTTAGAGTAACAAACTAAGAAATATTCTAAGACCATGTAACAAAGTTTCCATTGGAAGTCAACAACATTGGCTTGTTCTTTTTATTTTTCTACTTTATCTGCTTGTTTCAGCTTGTCTGAACTCTGCTGTTGCACACACTGAGAGGGATATCAGTAGAGACATAAAAATTCACAACATATAATTTAATACAACAGCAGTTTTCATTCTAAAAGTAAGGAAACTAAGAAAATCAGCAGACAAAAGCTATGTTAACAGTATCTTCATAGTTTGATTAGTTAGGCTACAAAAAATACATACGAATTTTGGTGCTAATCTTCTAGAACGAAGTTATAGAAATTAAATGTTCATGCAGCCAGAACCACCATTTGATAACATTTTGAAATACTTGAAGCAAAAAATTTCTATTTCAAGTTATGAGAAATTGTTCCCATTTAAAAATAAGATAATATTATTATAATACAAAATGATGGCTGCATGTTCTAGGATATTTAATGATATTTCTTTTTTATTCAAAAATACCACACTGACTGATACTAAAGGAAAAAGTACAGTCATCAGTACAAGTAAAAGTAAGGTTATTTCCTTTATTTTTTATTATGTATTTTATTTATTTACATTTCAAATGTTATCCCCATTCCTGGTTTCCTCTCCAAAAACACCCTATCTCATCCCTCCCTCCCCCTACTTACCAGCACACCCACTCCATCTACCCTGTCCTCAGGGCCATTAGAGAGGATGAACCTGCCAATGACAAGAAAACTGGGGGTTGTGAATCTTCTGGTCCTGATCCACTGACTTGTTGGTCATGTGAGTCTAAACATTCTCTTTCATTGAATTGTTCTTTGTTTACTCCATGTAATAATAGAACTATTCTGGAGATTTTGCTATAGGAAAAATTTGAATAACTAGATCTACCTTACCTAATTACAATGAACTCTGACAAGCTAAAAATATCTATAAGGTGTTTCATGCTTACAAAATATGTATATTTTACATATATACAAATATATTTTACATATATACAAATGGAAAAGTTAAGGTAACTGTCAGGTTTTTGGAGTTTTTCATGAAGCTCAGAAATCAACAACATATACATATTTCTTGCTGTAAGTACAGTGCTTTAGAAGTTAGGATTTGAAGCTGTTTTGCAAACTTGATGTAAAATTAGTTGATTATGTTTTCTATTTCCTCTCTTCTATGCTTGATTTTTATTTTTAATATGCAGTGGTGTGCTTAGCAGGAAATTTTTACTGGTATTCATGTATACTTTGTCAATGTGCACAGCCCTGCCCTGTTTGTTCTGTTAACGCCTATCCACACCTCCTTCTTCCCTCTTCTCAGAGAAATATGTTTTTCCAAAATGTGTAAGTTCCAATAGGCATATACAAAAGAAATCCAAAGAAAAGTAAGCAAGGAAACAAACCAAAGTGATAATCAACAAACAAACAAACCAACCAACCAGCCAACAAAAACATCATCAACAACAACAACAAAACAAACAAACAAACAAAAACCCTCTGCTGTCTTGCCAGAAGCCTGCAAGAAATAGAGGAGCTTTGAAATAGGCTTTATCTTCCCTACTGAACCAGGCCGGATTCCTGACTGCAACACTTTCCATACTTCACACCAAGCGAACACAAAGTAAGCCGAATTCTCTCTCTTTTTTTCCCTTCATGATCAAACAGCACAATCTAAGAGGAGGAGTAGGGGTCTCTCCATACTAAAAACATAAGAGAGACTCATGGTTAATTTCCATCCCCATTAGGATCCATCAAGACCCTGAGAATGGATCTTTGTGGACTTTCCCCATCTACTCCAGGAAATGACAAGAATCACACAGACCTGTTATCTGTCCTTTTCCTATTGATATCATACTTAAGGATGTTATCATACACCGAGGGATGAACCCAGGTAACGCAATGGCAAAGTGAAGCATCAGTTTATCACACCGATCAGCTAGCTAGCACAGAACAGGATACGAGAGTAAATAAAGGCTTGGCATTTGGATTTTGTAGTTAGTTTTAAGTCAGTACGTTATCCTGGTGACCAATCAAGATACAAAGCAAAAATTTCAGTGTTTATTGAGTGGGGGTAGGAGATGGGGAATAGAGTAAAGAGCGAAGGCACAGGGCAGGTCGCTACAGGAAAATTTCGAAGGCAAAAGGGAGAGACAATCATACCATCACACCTTCCTGGAACGAAATCGGTAAGAGCAAGTGCAAGGGTAGAAATACCCGATATGAAATGGATAGAATGATGTAGCTCAGTACGGAGGAGAGCTGAAAACTTCGCGGAGAACCCTGCCCTGGGAACATCTGTGTTTCATGTCTGAGAGCAAAGGTGAATGCCAGAGACAAAATCCCCTCATGCTTCTGGTACAGAATAAAGAAACGCACGACTTCGAGAGTCTTCAGAACTTTCTCTTCTTCTATATAAGCCATGCATTCAAAAATAACCAAACCAAAACAAAACCAAAAGCAAACAAACATGAAACTGGCCTTGCCACAGTCTAACCTGATGGGTTACATCTAAGGTAACCCAGAAATGGAAATAATTCTACTCCACTCTTGCCATCGTTTTGGCTTTCACTACTCTGACTTGTGTTACATGGAAAATGTCATTCAGTTCCCAAAGAGGAGCAAAACAAGCATAAGAATCTACAATTTAAAAAAGTAACTACATTCACAGACAGTACGAGTGTACACACACAATATTACATTACCTTAGACAAAAAAAAATCTATTTAGAATTAATTACATGGAGTTAGCAACATAACAGAGCACTGGAAAGTTTAGAAGAGTCTGTAATATTTACATTTACTAGCAATGAGTATTAGTAAACTACATTTAAGAGTATACCCTACCCTCCATGGCTAAACATTACATGTTTGACTATGGATCTGACAAAATGTTCACCAAATATATCACGGAAACATAGAATATGAAAGCAATAAGGAAACATAAACCTTATGGGTTAGAAAGTCAAAGTCATTTAGATATACATTTTCCCAAGGCAACGGATAGATTTAATGGCTATTGATTTTTCTACACTAATCAATGTTGGTGAATGAATTCATCGTAGCTAGAGAAAAGCTCATCATGTCTGTAAAAGCTGAAGAGCTGGAGTCACTAAATTGATATTAAGAAAGAGCTTCAAATGCAGAGAACGTATTATTGGACCCTAAGACACTCTTCAGGGCTGCAGTATCAATACAGCCTGGTACAGGAGACATGATCAATCCCTAGACTAATGATACAGATGAGATAAAACACAGATCACTCAAGTATCATCAGCTGATTTGTGGCTGATAAGGCAGTGAGCTCTTCTTAACCTTCCTAATGCTGTGACCCTTTAATACAGTTCCTCATGTGTTGATCCCCAACAATAAAATTATTTCCATTGCGACTTCATAGCTGTAATTTTGATTCTGTAGTGAATCATAATGAAAATACTTCTGATTTTTGGTGGTCTTAGGTGACCTCTGTGAAAGGGCTGTGACCCAAAGGTTGAGAACCACTGACTAATTAATTATGAAATTTTACATTAGACATTATTTTAGGAACAAAGAAAACTCTAGGGCTGTCAAGAATTATGAGAATCAGAATATGAAGATGATATTAAATAATTCAGCTAGGGCTGGAGAGATGGCTCAGTGGTTAAGAGCACTGACTGCTCTTCCAGAGGTCCTGAGTTCAATTCCCACCTCCCATATGGTGGTTCACAACTGTCTGTAATGAGATTGGATACCCTCTTCTGGTGTGTCTGAAGACAGCTACAGTGTACTCCTATACATGCAATAAATAAATCTTTAAAAAAAAATAATTCAGCTACACTGTTGAAATTCTTTAATTATGTCCTATAATGATGGATACAAGAATCTATACAAATATAAAACTCAGATTTTATACAGTGAAATATATTTACCCTATTTGATTAAATATTTAAATGGTAAAAGAACAATTTTGGATATTTGTATTAATGACACAGGAAAAAAAAATACTTTCCAAGAACTGAGAGAAAAAATTTCAAATCACCCAAAGGCTAAAAGCAATTACAAAAGAACATGAAACCATGATGCTGGAGATGATCAAGTATCAGGTAAGAAGCACCAGATGTTGACAGGCATTTCCACAAAGAACAAGCATGGGCAGTAGCTTATAAATGACTCACCTAGTATGTAGGGAAGAAAAAGTCAAAGTGGAGAACTGAAAAATCCATGAGAGAGGAAGACACAGACACAGAGAGGTAAGAACTGGGGAGAAAAGAACTTAGGACAAAGCTTCTCACAAATAAAGGCTTGATAGGTTTTCAGGTGAGCTTCATTCCTTCCTCAGTTCATCACGGTACATAGCCACTACGAGGTACACAAGAGCAGCATTCATGAATACCTCCTCAATAGCCCCCGCAGAAATCCTGTGGCCGGCAACGTTGATTACATCATCCACTCGGGACATCACATATAGGTAGCCTTCTTCATCCATGTAGCCCGCATCCATAGTGTCGTAATACCCCTGAAAATGAGAATACGCATGTTTAGTTAGCATGCAGTGCCAGATAAATGTGTGATCCTTGCAAAGCTTGGTAAAATTTAAAATGGGACCTAAATGGATATACTGGGAGCACTCAACTATTCTTGCAGGGTTTTGAGATTAAATTGCTTTAACTCTGAATCCTAACTAGGTTGGTTTCACTCCTCTAACAACAAGAAAAAAGGTTAAAGTGCCCTTATATGTGTTCAAGTTCAGTGTCTGAACTTAGAATTCTAATATTTGTGAACACAATTTTTTTAATGGAGAAGTAATGGCTCAATAATTCTGATATAGTTTGGTGTTACAAGGGAGTTTTTAAATAAAGTCATCTCAAATTGTATAGATTTCAAAAACTCTCTATAGACATCACAGCAAAAGGGGGAATTCAACCTTGGGATTATTCACAACTAGAGCTTGAAGGGACTGGACCCTCCACCCTGAGATACTATTGGTCCTGGCTGCAGAACTGGATAAACAAAATGGAAAGGTAACAAGGCAGGGAATCGCCTGCAGGTTGTAACTGTGGACAACTGAAGATGGATCAGGACCTTCAAGGTCAAGTCAGATATTTGTACTTACGCTAAATCCAGAATAACATGGATTCAAGAGATCATGGATATTATTTACCAGAATGGGAATGTAGATAAATGTCAGTGAGCCCTCATATAACACCAGCACCCTTTATTAAGTGGGCATGGCCACCCCAAACATCAGGTGTGGACAAAGCCAATGAGATGCCAGTTGCAAGGTTACTAAAGACCCATCTTCCCGCTCAGCTGCTGACAGCATCTTTCTGGAGAAATAACTGTAAGTTCTTTTATGTGACTTGAAACACCAAAGAGTGCATGGTTTCTTTCTACCACCTCTATAGGATGAGCGAGGTGCTCTGAGATCCAGGTACCTGGGATGAGTATTTGGAAACCTTCATCAACGAAAAAGTAAGTTGGGATCTTGTATTGACCATGTGGAATGTTGGAAAAGTCAACAAAGACACCAGATTTTCTTCCTCTTCTATGAAGCTATGATTAGGGACTCAAACCCTGAAATCCACAAGGTAATGCAGTTTATGGTAAAAAGAACTTGGAGGAAGCAGTATTGGGTAAAATCATTCAGTAGATCTCATTTGAAGAAATGAAAGAGAATCCTCTGACAAATTGTTCCAAATCTACCCTGAACCAGTCCATTTCTACCTTCATGAAAAAAGGAGGTGTAGGTGATTGGATAAAACACTTTACTGTGGTCCAGACTTAGAGGTTTGATGCAATCTATAGTCAAGAGATGGAAGGAACGTCTGCATGGAACTCTGATCAAGATGTGAAGTTAGACGTCAAGAACAGGGAGGCTGTCTGCAGGCCTTAACCATCAAAAGAAGCTCTGAAAACATTGTAAATGCTATGGATTGTAGCTCAACCTCTATGATTATTAACATTATTAACAGGAGGTTGACAGGATTCTGACATTGGCCAAGGACAAGGAAATGGGCTTCAGGCAGGAATCTGCCATTACAGGGAAGTAAGTTCAGGCAAGAATCTAACTTTATGCAGGTTAAGGCAGGAATTTTAATCTTAGGGTGGACCAAAGGAAGTAGGTTTCAGGCAAGATTTTGGGTTTGAACAAGGAAGTGGGCCCAGGTGTTTTGGTCATTTTGACACTCCCTTGGAAACAACTGTAATCCAGGGACTTTGCTTATTGCCTTGACTATTTGTGTTTATTGTCTTGCTTGTTCCTCATTGTACTACTATTGCTCTTAATATTTGCATGTAATTAAAATGGTATAAAAGCAGATTGGAAAAAAATTAAAACCTGCCTTCAGTCCAAGAATTGACTGAGGCCATGCTGAAAAAAAAGAAAAAGAAAAAAAGAAAAAGAAAGATGCCACTAATTTATTGATATTGACTGGGATTAAATTCAGGCTTCAGGGCTTCAGCAAAACTTAATAATCTATATGAAATATAATATTTTGCCAATATCAAAGTAAAATATCTTTGCTGGTTTACAAATCACAGTAGAAAGAAGAATCAAGAGTAAAAAGTGCAAAGAAAAAACATATTATTTTTTAATACTTCTAGTTTAAGCATTAATACTATCTAGTTTAAGCATTATCTCTAAAACAAATCCAATATAGCAACTTTTTGTATTTCTTAACCTTTGTAATACTTGGTATGTTCCTCTCTCTTTTTTTTTTTTATTTTCTAAGTTTTTTTATTTACATTCCAAATGATTTCCCCTTTCCCATTTCCTCCCTCCCCGAAAGTCCCATAAGCCCCCTTCCCTCCCTCTGTTCCCCATTCAACCCCCTCTTACTTCTCTGTCCTGGTATTCCCCTACATCCAGTCTTTCCAGGACCAGGGGTCTCTCCTTCCATCTTCTTGGAAATCTATTGATTAACCCAGAATCTCGGTATGTTCCTCTCTTAAATGAGTTAATAGAGTCTTTCTTACCAGAGTTCATAAAATGGTGTGAAAAGCAGAAGGACAGAAGAAGACACCCCATTAACCCTTGGGAGTTGTAGTTATTATCATGTCCTGTAATTAGGAAAGACCGTCTAGAAAAATAGTGAAGGGGAGGCCACTTCAGTTCCAGCTTTAGCCCAATCACATCTAAGTTGCATGAACTCTGATTAAGCTGTTTGACACAAGCTTTTATTAAGCCTGTAGATGAGAGGCCTAGAGTCAAGACTCAAGGCAAAATGAAGAAGAACTTCATGGAGTTTGGCCATGCACTTGGCTTTTTATCTTAAAGGTAAGCATGCTGAACCACATGTACGTACCACTTACCATTATCAGGTGATAATGAATTGTATCAGTACTCTGATGAATTTCATGTTGCCTGTGATATAGACTGAATTGGATGACTGGAGTCAAGTGACAAATATTTCTGCCATACTCGATCAGGAGAATGTTTAATCTTGGTTGTTGAGGTCACTCAACTCCCAAATGACTTTCTCAAGAAAGCTATCTTACTCCTTGCCATTTTCCTTGTTAAGTGGGGCATCCATCTTTCCTTCACACACAGTAATGATGGAATACTAAGTACTCGGACTTATTGTTTTTATGATAGTCTCATCATTCATTCATTTCTACCTGGCACATAATAAAGACAAGGTGAAGGTAGGATGCGGATTGCACTCTCAAAGGTGTTGCCATGGACACAGCACCCATTGCCTTGGCACAGGGTAATAAATGGATGACACTCTGACACACAGGAAGAAAAACAGCTTATCTAAGTTACTGGGGCAAGGGGTGGGGCTTTAAGAATACTGTCTCTAGAATAAAATGGTATTTAAAAGAAAAAGAGTAAGGGAAGCTGTCAAAAACAGATAATAGGATAGAAATAATACATTAGATTTAACTCATATAACTAAGTGTAGAGAAGGGTAGGGTTCCTAATGACTTTCTAGCATTGATTGGTTGCTTGCTCTCAGACTGTGTAGAGGATTGCAATAATATGTGCAAAATTATTGGCGTCCAATTTTACTGGATTTAATTTTTAAATATTCTAATATCATAGTAAGAGTGGATGAAAATTTTCTGTGTGTGGAGACTAATGATATTTATCCACATGACTTAGTTGGATAAATTTGACTGTCGTTTTTATCTCTGAGATCTGAAAACTGGTATGTTTGAACTTCAAGAGTTCTTTTTTGATCTATGATGCTGGAAGCAAGTTGCTTCAGTGACTAGGCAACAAATAAAAGCACACAACATTTTGAAAGACTATTAAAGCTCTTACAGGAAATTTCTCAAAGTATAAATGCTTGAATGCTTCCTGATTCTTCCAGAGTCCTGAAAAAGCCCCAGGTGGTAACGGCAACCTTAAACACAGAGAAGATAAAATTACTGTAAATAAAATAATAATGATAATCGGTAATTGTTACTATTATTTTACACTAGGCTAAAATAATGAAATAATTCATTCAAATGCATACCCTAATTTTGCTAGGAAGATTATGTTTAATTTGAGGGTAAGTAGGGTCCATATCATAATACAATTATTTAAGAATTATAGTTTCTTAACAGGACAAGCACAGACACAATACACACACACACACACACAAAAACATACAACATTGTGATACAAGTGAATAATGTATTTCAGAAGAAACCATAATATCTAGTAATTGATCAAACAAACAAAGTGAATTATTTTCTTAAGTAAAACACATTTTTATAGGAAAATAGTTTCATTTTTTGATAAAAACCAAGGTATCAGTTTTCAACTTTGCTTGAATAGTGGAATATTTTCATTTAAATAGTATACAGTCTTATCTTTGCAATCTTTACTCCTCCCCCCTTTAAAGTTGCTTTTCACGGAGTACTCTTCTTTCTTCTCACAACCATTAAGCCCAGAATATTTTATAACTCTAATGAACACATGGAAACATGGAACATACAGAATACAAGGTTCTGTATTTCTTCTCTCTACAACCAATCCCATCACATACTTCAATCTTTCCTCTACACTGCCAAACTTGTGTTATTTGCACAGAAAGGCTTAACCTCTAGTACTGATGATCCGTGCTTCTATAAACCTGAATAAATTCTTACATCTCCTAATAAAATGTGTCTAACTGTAGATTCAAGTAGTTTATTGGACACAGAACAATTTTAGATGCTTTATAGTTCCAAAATTTAGATAAGGTACAACATGAGGACTTTCAACTCATTCAATTATAAAAAAAAACAATTTCCTAAGTCAAGTGACAATGACACAATTTTATTATGGAGGAAGGGGAAACTGAAGCAGATGCAGCTACTGCCCACACAAGGCCACATGTCTCCTCCACCCCACACGGACTTCCTTGCGAAGATGGGGCAAGATAGTCAGCCAGAAGGCCATCCCTGTATCTGGCACTCCTGACATTGAGTTTTATCCCCACTTGTATCAAATGATGTCAAAACAAGTGGAAGCATCTGTGATTACCAACCTGATCATCCAAGCTGAAACTTCCCTTTCCCATCAATGGTTATCTCAACTTGCCCATTATTAGGACTTTGAATTTCCTCTCTTAAAAAAACAATAGGTCTCGAAAAACCAAAAAAAGAAAACAAACAAACAAAAAAAAAAAACCCCAAAAACAATAGGAATATGCAATTGTTTCAGGACATTACAGAATATTGCAGAATATGCATGTGAAAGCATTCAGTTTTCCCAAAATGCTAGAACAACAGTGAAAGCTCCAGAGATGCTGACTCGCTGCTGCAGGCCTTAACCAGGACTGCTCATTACTTAATCTGTTTAAAGGCAGCAGGCGGAAGGTGAGAACTCTCCTAGGCTCTGTCAAATGACTTTACTACGCTAATTCTTCTAAAGCACCATGTAAGTAGTTTTGCTTTAATCAGTTTGTTTTTGATCAGCGTGTTAACATTTTGCAAATAGAAGTAAAAGTCAATTTTAAAGAACCGAAATATAACACTAACAGAACAACTTCTAATAATCAAATTAAAGGCATCATGGTGATGCCAGAAGGAGAAAAGTAAAACAGACATTAAGTGGAAAATCAAATCCCACAAAATGGCCAGGAGGAACAATAATGAGTGAAACAGATTATCTGTTAAATAAATGAAACTAACTCAGATGGGGGAGGGCACACTGAAGAGGTCACTTTTCAACTGCTCCCGCAGAAAACATCACAGTACAGAGCCCCTTCTAGCCCCCTTAGTGCCATTTTTGGACAGACACATGAGTTTCCTGAAAGCTATGGCAGTAAATGATGACTGACATCCAAACCCCTGGAAGGATAATAGAGAGAGTATTGGAACAATAGGAATGTAGGCCCAGCTACCTACAAATGAGTTCTCCACAATGAGACCTGTATACACTGAGGAGCATATTGTTAAACAAGTGTTTTTCTTACTGCATCTATACAAAATGCAAAATTCTGTTTCATAAGCATTCGTGCAGCTTCCTCACATTCTGCGCGCGTGCACACACAAACACACACACACACACACACACACACCTTGCTCATCTCTTATTATAATGAAGCTCCTGCATTCCTTCCTTTTAAGGCCCTCTCATGTTAGATCTTCACATATATCATCTTGGTTTGATCTAACACTCTCTCACCTTGAAGCTTGATTGATGGCCTTCAGGCCCTTCCACCCTAATAAACCTCACTCCTGGAGAATATCATGAAGTATGTGTCAGCCTCCTTTTTGGACCAACAACTTCTGATTCCTTGTGTTTCATTTAACTGGGCGTGTACAGAGATGGCGAAGTTGACTTTCACACTGAAAAAGCTGAGCTGTCATTTATAGAGTTGATAAAGCCATGTCTGTTGAGGTAGTGTGACTGATGTCTGTAATTCAAGCACTTAGAAGGTAAAAGCAGGGAGATAAGTAGTTTAAGGGAAGCCTCGGCTTGACATGCACACACAAAGTAGTAATAAATAATAATCCTATGTCTAGAAGTTTGAAAATAAACCCACATGAATGTAAGGGACTAAGGAAGAATAAAAAGCTTAGAAATTAGTGGAATAATCAAGGTAATGTTTATGGAAGAGGAAGAAGAAAATTTAAGAAAAACAACATCAATCCAGTTAAATTAAGAACCCACTATGTACAGAACTCTGAAAAAACTAAGAGTGACCAAGCATTCCACATGGTCAAATGAGTGGCAGACTTTGCTTTCAAATAGGTTCTTTATTTAATGATGAAACTTAGTGCCTGAGTGAGATATTATGAAGATTCTTTGGACTGTCATTTCTGGAATGTAGGGCAGAAATCAGAAATGTACTGGGACCAGCATGAGTGGAATATATGGAGACTGTATCCTTTGGTTTGTTTTGGTTTGATGAGACAGAGTCTGACTGCATGGCCGAGGCTGGCCTGGAACTCCATATGTAGACCATGCTGACCTCAAATTCAAGAGATCCATCTGCCCCTGCCCCTGCCCCTGCCCCTGCCTGCCTCCTGAGTGCTGAGATTAAAAACATGAGATACACACCTGGCTTATACTATGCTTAAGAATTTGCAAGTCATCAAGCAAAGAGTACATGTGGAGGGACCCAGGACTCCAGCTGCATATGTAGCAGACATGGCCTTATCTGGCATCAATGGGAAGGGAGGCCCTTGGTCCTGTGAAGGCTTGATGCCCCAGTGTAAGGGAATTCAAGGGCAGTTAATCAGTTGGGAGGGGGAGGGGGTGGGAAGCACCCTCATAGAAGTAGAAGGACAGGGAGGGGATGGGGGCTTGCAGAGGGGAAACCAGGAAAAGGGATAACATTTGAAATATAAATAAATAAAATAACCAATACAAAGTTTTTTTTAAAAAAAAGAATGTATAATGTACTTAACTAGGAGAGATTCTGCTTAATGGCTTAGTTGAGGAAGTAGTTTGTGGAGGGAAAATGAAGGTATGAGAAGCAAAGGGATACCAGAGGAATCAATCCACTCTTACATCCGTTCACAAATTCACATTTGTGTTAAGTCAGGCATTCATTTTCGTCTTTAATTTAGTTGACTTACTATTTCCTCAGTGCTTGCCTTCCCTCACTCAGTGTGCTATGCATTAATAATGCAATGAAATAAGATATGAGCCCTGATGCATGGGGACCCTGGCATAAAGTGAAATGTAAAAATTTAATATTTACAAACACAAATAGCAGGAAGGCTATAGTTAATAATGGCGCCATCTCCGTTAAGTAATGCAAAATGCAAATACCCAGGATACCTTGAAAAGATTGTTTTACAGCAGTTATTAGAACTCTGTCCTTCCAGAGGCTTCTGGAATTAAATTTTTATCTGTACTTAAGATGTGCATTGCTAGAAATGACAAGTAGAGCTATCTCATCAGTAAAACACCTTAAGAAAACAGCTTAATTCTTCACGAATCCAACATTATCTAAAGGTAAAAGAGTGGAATGTTCTCTGCTATTTACTAGCAGAATGTGGTTGCTATATCAATAAATTCAGTTGATTTTCTCTGGAATATTAAAAAGGTATTTAAATGGAGAACCTTGAGGTAAGACCCATTATGACACTAGAGAAAAACAGAACAGAAAAGTTTCAGAGTTGAAAATATTTGTGATATATGTACATATATATACATTCATATATATCATATGTATATCACATTCATATATATACATATATATACACAAAAATTGTTAAAGAGAAAAAGACAGAAACATGTATATAGATGATAGATAAATAAAAAGATGGATGATAAATAGGGAAGTAAATGCAAATAAGATAGAGACAACATTTTTGGCAATATTCCAAGCAAGCACATTTGACTGTATTATATCTTAAGTACCATCTAGCAGAAAGAGCAATTCTTCCCTCTGAAATAGTGGCACAATGGGGTCTTTTTCTGATATTATACAAAATGAACACAGTACTCCAGGCTGGAAGAAATGAAAGATGCAAAAATGCTCAAATGATCTCACTAGTTTCTATTATCATCCTTCAAATTCTACTCCCCTGTGATACTTTCCTTAGCTCTTGCAAGCAGAGTGAAATTAGATTCTTCTTTTTTTCCCGCTAATTTTAAATTAGTAGTTCAGTTTAGATAATACCCTTTTCAAAGAGACCATACTGAATGGGAAAAGAAATAGCCAAGGCAGCGACAATTCCTGTATGTGAGGAGAATGGAGTGTTATGACATCATTAAAAAACAAGACAAGAAAGTCACTTGCCCAGGAGTGGTATAGCCGGATCCTCCGGAAGTGTCATGCCCAGTTTTCTGAGGAACCGCCAGACAGCTTTCCAGAGTGGTTGTACCAGCTTGCAATCCCACCAGCAGTGGAGGAGTGTTCCTCTTTCTCCACATCCTCACCAACAACTGCTGTCTCCTGTGTTTTTGATCTTAGCCATTCTGACTGGTGTGAGATGGAATCTCAGGGTTGTTTTGATTTGCATTTCCCTAATGACTAAGGATGATGAACATCTCTTTAGGTGCTTCTCAGCCATTAGGCTTTCCCTGAATGCAATAAGGACACATGCTCCACTATGTTCATAGCAGCCTTATTTATAATAGCCAGAAGCTGGAAACAACCCAGATGTCCCTCAACGGAGGAATGGATTCAGAAGATGTGGTATATTTACACAATGGAATACTACTCTGCAATTAAAAACAATGAATTCACGAAATTCCTAGGCAAATGGTCAGAACTTGAAAATATCATCCTTAGTGAGGTAACCCAATCACAAAAGAACACACATGGTATGCAGTCACTGATAAGGGGATATTAACCCAGAATCTCGGAATACCCTAGACACAATTCGCATATCAATAGATTTCCAAGAAGATGGAAGGAGAGCCCCCTGGTCCTGGAAAGACTGGATGTAGGGGAATGCCAGGACAGAGAAGCAAGAGGGGGTTGGATGGGGAAAAGAGGGAGGGAAGGGGGCTTATGGGACTTTCGGGGAGGGAGGAAACAGGAAAGGGGAAATGATTTTGAATGTAAATGAAAAAAACTTAGAAAATAAAATAAAATTAAAAAAAAAAGAAAAAAGAAAGAAAGTCACTTGCCAAAGATGGGAGTGAAGTCCTAAGTCATCTAAAATGCAAATCTTCCTGATGCTTACTACTCCTCTTGAACTATAAACCTTATTCTCTATTCTATGCAGAAACCCTGGGCTTTAGAATGCAGACCTAATTCCTATTTTCTGAAGAATTCTGGAATGAAACACTATGTTGGTCCTCTTGGTAGTGCCTACAGTGGTCCAGAGTCTGGTGTTTCTTCAGATTTGAATACAAAGTTACTTTGTATTTCTAAAAGAGAGGGCTCAAAACATTTCCTTCTCTCTGGATGAACAAAAGACTGGCTGGGTTCTGGCTATGTTACTCTTGATGCTACTGTTTGTTTTTTTATGTCAAAATTGGGGAAGAGATGTATCTCTTTTTTTTATTATTTATAATAATATTTATTTATTTATGTATTACAGACATACATATTTAGGCAAGCTCAATTTTACTTTGACAAGATAATTTCTCAAATTTTGCATATGGAGTTAAGAGATGTATCTCTTAATCTCCCCCATAGTATTATTACACGGCCAATAAAGATCATACTTAAGGCTAAATTTGAGGTTTATGAGAGAGTAGAATTATAACCCTGTGGCATACTTGTTTTTAGTCAGAGGATGCCCCCAAAAGGAAACAATCTTGGCTCTTTCCCTAGATGAGAATAATAAAGGAATAGCTACTGTGAAACTGTCACGATGTAAACAAACATCATTAAATGTCAGGAGTTCAAGATCTCCTTGATGAGAAATTGGCAGACAGTGAACGAAAAGCTGTTTAGACCACTCCACACAATTCCCTGTTATCCTATTGCTGCCCCAGGACAAGGTCAGGAGAACACGTCAGAGAGTGGACAAGTCATACTTTTCATAGTAGCAGTAGACCTGGTCAGAAAAAATGTACACCCTAGAGAGAGGAAGAGTCAGAGACCAATGGCTTTAATAACTGTGAGCCTGGTGTTTTGAAGTGAGGCAATTGCAGTTAAAATCTTAAAGGCACTGCTGTCTGTTGTCTGGAAATTACTGACTCACAGTTTTATTTCTGCACATTGGAACTCTGGATGCAATTACAGGAGCACCTTCTAAAATTCATGAGCATTTTGTATTCATAGCTACTCACACACCATAACTGCCACACTAAATTAACTGACTGCAGTATGCTTCAAAATCAAAAGAATTTTCTAACAGCCACATGGAAAATTACGTTTTCTCTTCTAAGGGAAATGCAAATTCTATCAATGAAAGTAATTGCCATTACACAGTAAAGACACAGGAATTCTGTTTATTTCATTCTGAGGCCCACAGTAGTTGGGGCATCACCAGAATCCTTTCTGATGAAGTCACCCAAATAGAAATGACTTCTAGCATGCTATATTTTGTATACAGCAAATGGAAGAATCTAAGATTACCACAAAGTTTTTGGTTTTGTTTGTGGTTGTTCTATTCCCCTCCCCCCTGTATAACACTGTTTTTAAACATAAAGTGTATATAAAAGCTTTAGGAAGGTGTCTTATTGAAAAAAATAAAAACCCTACAAGTTATGCAAGTACTGGACTGCATAAATGTTTCCAGCTGATGCATTGATTGTTATAGCTAGTGAAATGTGAATCCAGAAATAAGTTTTTTTCCTCTTTTATGGATAAAAATAAATTATTAACAAAAATCTCCCAAAGTTCTTTTGTTAATGAGAGGGAAGTATTACTCGTGCTTATCAACTGTCCACAAGTAATGTAATTATATAGTTTATTTTCAAATCAATTGTTTCATCATTAAGCAAAAGGAGAAATCAAATTCTACCATGTATGACACATCTTTATAATTTGTAATTAAATCTAGAACACACAATCTATTTATTAAAATCCCTGTGGATACAGAGGAAAAATACCATCCATTCCTCCCTGGCATCAGGCTAAGCATGAAATGATTTTAGGCCAAAGCTGTCTTATCTTCAAGGACTTAAATAACAGTAAAGGAAAAATTATAGCTTATGAAAGATACTAATGTATTTTACTTCTTCTGGATTTATGCAGAGCAAAGCCACCAGTAATTAGAATAAGGGACATATAAATGCTTTAAAACCATGGAACCCTCAAATCTCACTTCAAAGATCAAGAAAAAAAATCATGTTTGACAGAGATGACTCATTTAAAGTTAGATTATATAAATGTCTATGTTGCTAGAGAGTTTTTTTAAGTTCCAAAAACAGTGTACTTCCATAAATTAAGTTAGCATCCACCCACAAATTGACTTATATTTTCTCTAGCAAGTCCTGCTCTCTCTCCTTTCCTCCTGCAACAGATCATATTACAACTAGATCTATGGAGACATTGAATCTGATCTAAAGAAATATGATTTTTTGGTGGTTTACAGTGTGTGTGAGTGTGTATGTCTATGTGAATATTTGTATAACTTTCATTATACGTTCATCTGTTGATGGACCTCTAGGTTGATTATAGCTCTTTGATATAGTGACTAGAACAGCAATAAATATGACTGGGATCATTTCTAGGATAGGATATAGAGTTTTATGTGTATGTGCTCAGGAGTGAAATGTGATTTAAAGAAATGTGGATGCAATAGGACCTTAGATAATAAAATTTTCCATCTTTTGGAAAGTGCTACACTTAAAAAGGTAACATAATCCTTGCATAGATAATAACATGAGAAATATACACTGATCTACTCTAACGAGGTAGAATTTCTTTTAAAAATAACAAGATTTATCTTTTTAAAACTTTTATATGGATTCCTTATATTTTATGGGGCACAACATAATTATACATGCAGACATATTTTGCATAAAAGTATTTCAAGTAAATTTTTAGCATTTAATGTTTTATTAAAAGAAAGGAACCTGAAGATGAAAGAAAGAATCTGAGGATGAAAGTAATAAAATTCATTAGGAAGAAATAAATTGTAAGACAAATCTTGTTTTAGATCTGACATGGGTTATTCTTTACGCCTAAGAACTCATTCTATTGAAGCCAGCCCCTGTAGACATATCAATAAAGGTGTGAAAATTATTAATCAGAACTATAAGGAAGCATGTATCACTTACTTAAATGTCTCAGATAATGTATCTACCAACCTAATCCATTCCATTTCAGATCCTATCATAGCTCTATAGTATTTTATGATCAATGTAAATAGAAATATTTCTGTTCAAATTTCAGTAGTTTTGCAAGTTAAAGGGGCAATGATGCCCACAGTCTAAAATAAATAAATAAATAAATAAATAAATAAATAAATAAATAATATAGGCAGTGATGAAGAATGTTTCAGGAGACTGTGGTACTTACTGTTGCCGGGATTTTAATACTATACTGCTGTTTGATTGAATAATTTTACATTCAATTAAGTATTCAATAGTATACAGATCATCCAAAGATGAGAAAAGATGAAATCAAAGAGATATACAATACAACATTATATATAATCATAAAAGTGCCAACAGAACTCAGTTTCATAATGGAGATAAAAATTTAAAGAATAGGGTAAAAAACAAACTGCTTTGTAGACAGGATTAAGAGAAAACTGTAGCCAATAAAATACTTTACTGAATTAAGAATATAAACTGGTTGTCAAAAATGGACAGTCACATTCAATCACAAACTGGTTAATGATGCAACATGTTTTAAAAATATATGTCCATAAGTAATTTATAAGCATCATAGAGTTTATTTTCACAAACTTAATGATACAGATAAAATATTGAACATGTATTCAGTAGAATAAAGCATGACATTTATAAGTTATGATCACTGTCAAACACTGAACTGTTTTACAGTAATGTTTCTTTACATGTAAATGCCAAAGCAATGGATGAGTTATATAATGCATAGAGTATAGAATCTGATAACATAGGTATTTGTTAAGTCCATCAAGGATAAAAATCTATATATATTAGATGTAATGCACTTTCAAATATTAGCAGATGATTTGAAACAGTGGGTTGTTTACGTTAGCGTGACGCAAGCCCCTGAGAACTGTATTCACTACAAGATGTAAGCAGGAGAAGGAAGTTTACATTAAAATCTTGCAAGAGCATAGTGGATCCAGCATGTCAGATATGTCACCAGGACTGAACCCTGCAAAATTACTGCTGTGCTTCTGAGCAAGAGGGGCGCACATCAGCTACCTACTGCTTTGTATCTTTCTTTTATTTTTGAGATTATAATATAATTACACCATTTCTCCCTTCCCTTTCATCCTCGAAATTCTTCCATATAAGCTTCCTTGCTCCCTTTCAAAATCACGACCTCTTTTCTTCACCAATTATTATCGTATACGTATATGCTTTTACATACACATATATGTGTATATATGTATCTGTTCCCTAACTATAACCTGGCCCATCAGTACAATGATACTTGTATGTATGTTTCCAAAGATGGCCATTGCTTTTGTTTTATATTTCTTATATAAGCGATACTTTTACCATCTACACATGATTTGTCTAATGAGAAAAATTTACTTTAACAGAACAAGATATACCATTTTTAATTTTTATCTGAATGTGTTATCTGTTATGGGGCTTCCATTTTAAAATACAATTAAGTGTGAATAATTTTCAAGTAAAACACCACTCATCACTTGTAATACCAGTGCAAGCAATCAATGTGCTCCTGAATGTATCCAACTTTTTATCTTTTAATGGTCACATTAAAAATAAAACTGATATGGATGTCTCCTGAGAGATTCGGCCAGAGCCTTACAGATTCAGATGCAAATGTTTGCAGCCTACCATCAGACTGAGCATGGGAACCCTAAGGGAGTAGTTAGGGGAAGGACTGAAGGAGCTGAAGGGGATTGCAATACCATAGGATGAACATCATCCACCAACCAGACCCCTCAGAGCTCCTAGGAGCTAAACCACCAACCAAAGAATACAGGTGGAGGGACCCAGGGCTCCAGCTGCATATGTAGCAGAAGATGGCCTTATCTGAATCAATGAGAAGGGAGACCCTTGGTCCTATGAAGGCTTGATATCTCAGCATAAGGGAATGCTAGGGTGGTAGGGTGGGAATGTGTGGGAGGGGGAGCACCCTCCTGGAGGCAGGCAGGAGGTAGGTAGGATGGGGGTTTTTGGATGGGAAACTGGGAAGAGGAATAACATTTGAAATGTAAATAAGCAAAATAACCAAGAAAAAATTAAAAATAATAAAACTGCTTACTTTACCACAATATTTCCTAAGCTTCTAGCCTTCAGTTTTTGCATGTTGTCATCCAAAATCATAACTATAAAGAAAAATATGAACACAAATATAAACATAATTGTGAACACAAATACTAACCCTCAAATATTAAGTATTTTCTTGTGTTTTCTAAAATCAGTCTTAAAGTTTCTAGCCCAAAATAATATTTGCATTTCTATGAAACCATGAAGACACATAATTAGGCTAAATATATTTTATAAAAGTATAATAGGTGCATGCATTTGACATGTAGCAGGATCATAAAATTTATCAGGACAGTCCTAAAGAAAATACATATTTTTAACAGCACCATAATCACATTTTTATGGCCACTTCCATTTATATGCCTATAGTGAGGCAAGAATATTAATAATATGTTTATCTTTTTATGAACTAAAGGATGTTGTAATGTACAGCCAAATATACATACAATGAAAACAGAGCAAGTTTCTCCATTTGTGATATGTAAACTGGGTTATTTTGATGTTTTCAAATATATCATTTGGGTATTTTCCATGATGCCTTGTAGGATATGGAAAATATTCAATAGTCTCCGGTGTTTAGATTACACCCTATTGCACATAAAAATGAACTGCAATTATCTGGATTCTGAAGTCTTTTATGTTGTTCTTCTCACTTAGGTTATCCCTAAACAACTGTGGGAAGGCACTGAACCGATATTAAATTAATCACTCCTTTCTTTGTGTTTCTGGAGGGCACTGTTGGAAAACATTATAATGACAGTTATTAAAGTTATAAATGTCTGCATTTTGCTGATTATGAGTTCATCATAAGAGAAAACCAGTCCAAATTCATCTTTGTTTCATCAAATCGCAAGACAACATCTTAATTACTACATGCCCCAGGCCATGTTGTTTTATTCCCTTCTGGCTTTCTGTTTATAAAATAAAAGCAATGTCTTTTAACTTTACAGTTATATAGAGTATATATAACTCTCTCTATATATATTCTATGGTATATAGAGAATGGGTATAAAATTACATACAATACCACATGGATTCTTTCACAAAGTAAGGTTTCCTTTCCTTCCTCAAAGTAGCTTTCCTTTACTATAATGCTCAGTATTACATTATACTTTCAAAGTTCTGTACAACCATTAAACAAACCAAAAGTGTATCAGTCACCAAGTCCCTGATGCTTCAACTACAGTGATTTAATCCATCCTCTGGAAGCCAATCATTTTTGAACGATGAGAATTTTCTGTATTAAAGTTCCAGGAGACATCAAAGCTTAACTCTTTCTTACAACTGGGTATAAAAAATGGAACAGATATACTAAGGGGAAATGTGTTTAACATCTCCCACAATTGGCAACTGCTAAAAGTATCTCAACACAAAGCAAGTTTACTGATCAAAGAGTGAAGGCGATCACTGTTCAGTTGAGGAATTCTTTGGATATGGGCTCATTTTCCCAAAGCAGGAGAAGTCAGAGACTTCACAGAATTATAAAACAGGTATCTTCCTACCATAAAAAGTCAAACATGAATGTGTAAGCATGAGCTGAACACAGCAATAGACATACTAGTGTGGACGAGGAAAGCTCACAAGGAGTCTATGAAATGTTTGCAGCACCAGTACCTGAGGTTTCGTTCCCCATTTTGTCTTGTGGGGCCTATGTAACTGCTTTGTTGTGTTACATCACAATTCCATAGCCCAAGAAAGTCCATGCAATTATGATAGGCATTTAGAAGTAATAAACCTGAATGCTAAAAAGTTAAAAACTTTGCAACAATGGAGGGGATTCCTATAGAAATTATTTAGCTACAATGGGTGCTACTATCAAATATTGGTAGGATACATTATTGTCATTATATCTCATAATAAAAATTACTTGTTAAAAGTCCTTTACTCTGCATTTAATTTTAGCTAACAAGATTCAAGAACTTTGTCAATAATCTCAAAGAGCATTATGGAATAAGCTATAGCTTTTTGTTAACGAAGCAAGGAAACTAAACAAACCCCAGTGATTTGTATGTTGTTAAAAGTCTATTACCATTGTTACCATAGCAATGGTGTGCCGTCTCAAGGCATTTCGATTTACTCATTTCTAAATACTTACAATCTCTTAGATTAAGTGTGAGTCGTCACAAATGAAATGACATATGTAAGTACTGCACACTTCACATGTCATAATTTCAAAGCCATATTCTTCAAAGACTCTTGGTTGTTTTAGCTATTCAAACAACATGACCCATTCAAAGACCATAGCATTAATTCTAATAGGAACAACTGAGGCATTCATTTCTAATGTATGATGTTCTTGAATACTTTCTATACACTAGGTACAAGAAAATGCTGAGTTCCTTAAGAGCAAACATTTCAAATTACCAGTGTTGTGACTTACCGTTGTATCCTGGAACACATTTTCCGGCTTGTCCTAGTGGAGGTGTCTTGGAGTTACCTAATCCGATACATGATGCTGTGATGGGGGATCCGGTCTCTGGGGGCAAAAGCATGGCTTATCAGTTGGTGCTTCAGCATTGTGTTGCTTTAGCATTTGTGCAATGGATCCAGCTAAGTTCGCGTCAGAATTTTCATTTCATTAGGAATGGATTCAAGTCTAGTTGCAATCTAGTATTTAAGATGCTTAGCTTTATGATCAGTATTGAAGATAACCAACATGAAATCAGAGTCACTCAATGTTTCATAGAGCTTACCGGTATTCTTATATCACAAGAGAAATCAGAGAAATCCTATAAACATTGTTAAAAATGAAAAGCAGCAGTGTTCGGTGCATTCATGCTTTTAAAACGAAAAGATATGTTTAGAGTATTTCATTTGGTAAGTTTCTTCTAAAGAATAAAAAGAGGGCTCTGGTGTTTGTGATGGGTCAGGAAGTGTAAGAATGGGCAATAACAACATTCAGAGCTTCACAACATAGGTTAAAAGATAAATGAGCACTAGAAAAGATATTTCTTATGGACTTATCTAAAGTTATTTTGCTTTTCAATATACATTTCACTTGATATTTTTAGCTTATTGTCTCCTGAGACATCTCAAGCTGAATTTAACAAAGCTTTATCAAAGGGATTCCAGGCTGCTGTTCATGGATCCAACACGGCTGGCTATAAACACAGAAAGCTACATGCATACTATGCTATGTACCAAGCCCGTAGGCTTATGATCACTCTGCAAAAATTAAGAAATTGTTGTTTGTTGCCTCAAATCATCTGCCAGAATAGCCACAGCTGATCCTCACAACCATAAATTCTGAAGACAATTATATTTTGAAGAAGACAATTTGTAGTATAAACATTTTGAATCAAAGGTATTTTTCATAGCAATGGAGGAGCAAGATAAGAGAATAACGATAGTGAGGTGACTCATTCCCTTTTTGCTTCATGATGTACATCTCAGCCTGCACACACACACACACACACACACACACACAGAGAGAGAGAGAGAGAGAGAGAGAGAGAGAGAGAGAGAGAGAGAGAGAGAGGATTAAATGTGCAGAAAATAAATTTTTAAGCCTTAAAAGAGCGGTAACAGTCATTGACCCAAATATTCTGAATACATACCTTCTACTTTGAGCTTTGCTTTTGTACCTACAGTACTTGAGTATTGGAAAAAGTTCACAGCTTATTTTCTTTTAGCCAAAGCCAGGTTTACAGTTCACATATCATTAGTGGCTCATTTGTCATTGATAGCAGAAGATGGAATTTTGGACATTAAAACGTAGATCCTAAGCCAAGGCAGCAGTTCACAACCTGTGGGTCATGACCTCTTTTGGGGGTGGAACAACTTTGTAAAAGGGTTGCCTAAAACCTTCAGAAACACCGATATTTACCTTATGCCTCTCAGAAGTAGCAAAATTACAGTTACTAAGTAGCAACAAAAATGGAACTGTGTTCTTTTATTTAAACTATATGTATTTATTTATTTATGTTTTTGTAATTTGATGGAACATGAGGAACTGTATTAAAGGGTTACAGAATTGAAAGGCTGAGAAGCACTGTTTTTTTTGTTTTTGGTTTTGTTTTTTTAAGATTAAGATATCTGGCATGGTGTAGATAATCAGTCACAAGGACCAGATGTCCTGAGTCTTATGGGAGAATTCAGAGTTCTTTTTTTTATCATAACTAATCTCATTTTTTCATAAAATGATATTCTGTATCCATGAAACACTCCTCTTATTTTTATTTCCCTTAACCATATATTGAAAGCAAAGAAGGAAATGTACACGATTGGAAAGACTATGTTTGCTCCTTCATATTTTTGAAAACATAGTCACCTTAGTTACTCTTCAGACCTTATGTGAAAGAGGATTGGTGATAATGACAAGAAGCACCAGTGTGGAGTGGTATGCTTAAAGAGTGGTACACAGGATGCGGAAGTCCTCTTATACACACAATCACAGCCTAACGGGACACTGGAACATGTTAGGAAAGAGGAAAGACCTTACTAGATGCCTCTGGGTCCCCATTAGCTGCTACAGTCATCTAATTTAAAAGTATTTGCTATCAAGTTTTGTCCCAATGGTCACTCTAATCAACTGGAGTTCAAAATCTCTACAGACCTGTGCATCTTAACAGTGTGAGAATCTACAAAAGAACCAGAAGTCTCTAGTATTGCCTTCCAAAATACTAAAAAGCAAACCTCAGGACAAATAACAAAACTACTAAACTGTACTTGGTCCCATTACAGTGGGAGATTTACTCTGAGACAGTTTCAGTATGCATCCCTAGCTGACCTGGAACTTTCTATGTTGATGTAGACCAGGCTGGGATGCTCCCAGAGATCCTCCTGTCTCTGGTTCCTGAGCACTGTGGATTAAAGGCTGGCATCAGAAAGCCTGGCTCATTGTGGAATCTTATAAATGGTGTCAACACTCTGATCTACCTACTCCACATAGAAAGAGGCTGTCAAAAGAAGACGGAAGAACAAAACCTTCCTTAAATGAAAATGCAGTAAGAAAAAGTGAGATGCCTTTCTCAGGCCTGCCCTGCAGGAGGAGAAGGTGGCACACATACTTCCTGACATGTTTAAGTTATTACATAATTATTATCTTTCCACCTTCAGACATCTTTTTTATTAAAATGTTATGAAAAGCACATCTTTTATATAACTAATTTGACTCAGAAATTGTAAGGGGGATGAAAAAGATAATTCAGTTCAGTCACTTAAATTAGATACAGTTTATGCTTTTAACATTAGTAATTCAATTATTAGATTTTGCTAAATGTATATTAACTTGGAGGGATTGGTATGCCTAGTGACATGATGTGCACAGGTGTCCACCCAACCATGAACACAAGTCCGTGCAACAGTAGACACACTGTTGATCAAGGTGGCCCAGTGTTGATCAAGGTGGCCCAGTATAAAGTAGCTTCCTATGTAGAGAAAAACCCACCTCCCACCATCCAAAATAGTGGAGAGATGGGAAATATAGAAGAGATAAAAAGTATATTAGGGTATCTGACTGGCAGATTTCTGTGGCTTCTTGAAAATCGAGGGCCAATTATAAGAGAACGCATAATATTGCTGAAAACAAAAAAAGAGCCTGAAAGGGAAGTGGGACATGGATCACAGAACCAAAGATAGTACCATTTTTGTATACATGAATTTGTATATAAATTGTTGCATTTCTAGAACAAGCAATATAGCTCAGTGAGTAGAGAAGTTTGTATGCATGTTCAACATGTAAAGTTACACACTCCCACACACAAGCACACATACATGCACACACACACATTTAAAAATAAGTTGTTGCATATCTGAAAGAAAATTTGGCAATACTTGTACAAGAATTTTAAAATGCATGTATATCTTACATATTTATTCTAGAGATGTATGCAAAGAAACACGTTTAGTTCATAGATAATGACACGTACGTTTTCAACTATATTGCTCACATCAAAGCATAGAAGATTTTTTTTCAAGTGGGAATCATCTCATATTTAAAAAGAATGTAAAGGTATTCAAATGCCATAGATGAATGTTTACTAAAAAGAGAATTGTTTTCACAAAATAAGATCTAGAAGAAAGTTATTAAACAAAGGTACAAAGTGATTTGCTTTTTCCAGAATATATTATACATTGAGGTAAATGAATATTTTATGTTTGCATACATATTGGTGAGACACACATGAAAATATTAAGAGAATTTATTTTGGGTTGGTGTTTAAAGAGTAAATGGTAGTCGAGTCTAGAGAGATACACCAACAGCTTTGAAAAGTACCCACATTAATTAGAAAATTGACTCAAAAATTTCCATACTCCTCCTAATAAGCAGTGGCCAGCTTTACTTAACTTGGAATCATTTTGATTACTTTGACCAAAAATGGAGAGGGTTTATATAAGTTTCTGGGAACCCTTCTCCCTAAGCCACTATGTATGATGTATGGGCCAGTAACCTGAATCCACCAGGGTAAAAATGCTATGTATAGACACTGTAATCAAAAGTCCTTGATGAGAGCAGGGTTCCAGTCATCCCTAGGGCTTCTAGAAAGCCACTCTACAAAGTCAGGCTCTCTAGAATGAACCATCCAGATACTGCCTGAGATGTATTTTCAATAACACATGGAATATCAGATCCACAAAACCATGAGACATTTTTGTTATTAAGCCACTGATTTTCTGTACCTACTGCTTTTATGTAGCTGCACATGAAAGTGGAAGACATCATTGAAAATATTACAAAGGCCTTTTTTTGACAAAGTAAAACATAATAAGATGAAACAACATATTAACGTTGAACATGGATACCCAACAGGAGGAAAAATGTTCCGAGGGCAGGTTAAAGAGTCTCACACTCAGGAGTCCAACAAAATAATAAGCTAATACCTATAATATATATTCAGGGGACCTGTATTATAATCCTTGCCAAAAATAATACATACATACATACAATGAGTGTATGAGTTAAGTGCAGACATTTTCTAATTCTGACCAGAACAAGGTACATTTTTACTTTGAATCTAGGAATTACTGTATCACCAAGACTAAACATTCCAGTTCTTTTCATTTTGTTCCAAAGAAACCTTTTCCAACTAGCAAATGCACACTCTGACATGTTTTAGGCTTCATTTTCATGACTAAGATGAGAGTTTTTAAAAATAAATTGGAAATCATCGACTGCTCAGCAAGTAAACCACAGAGAAAGAGATATTGAAGACTTCAAAAAAAGATTGTAATTTATATTTCCATTACATAAGTTTTGTCTACAATAATATTCAAAGGTCTATCATTCAATACATGTTTGTTGGATGCAGTCTCTTCATCAAAAGGAGTTAATTTTTGAAATAAAAGAATGTTATGGTGGAATCACGCACCAAGTAGAAATAACAGCATGAATGAAGGTTCTCTAATGAGCCCACTGAGAATTTCATTGTGCAGCAGAGCAAAGTCCAGAGAGAATGAGTGGATTAAAGAAGATAAACAAATGGCAAAGGAAAAGAGGAAAATTACAAAGGACTGTCAATGCCAAGCTTGGAAATCTGGAAATCTGTCCAAGAACAGGAGGATCCACAGAGGCGATCATTGCTAAATTACTTTGTAATATAATCTCCTTATTTGCACATTAAAGCACTAAATTAATAATCCTATTATAAAATAGACAGTTGATGATAATGTGCCAATAGTAAGCAGAGGTAGATGATGGAAATGATGTAAGTTATACTCAATCAATAGATCATAGTGATTGCTGTGGTTAAATAGAGCAAGAGGAGATGTCTGTTAAAACCCCCAGGATTTATTTTAGAAAATCAGCAATCAGCATTAAATGTGAATGACATTCAAGGGAATGGGCAGGGTGGCAGGGGGACAAAAACAGTTGTGTGACTCAGAGTCCCTGCTGTACCTGAAAAACTACTCTTCTGCCCTTACGGTGACTCTCAAGACACTGCATTAGGCAATCTGGATTGAGAACTCGGTTGTCCATGTTCAAGGTTGAAGTTCCTGGGATAAATCAGTTCGGCGGGCTACTGCTGAGTCATATTAATCATAGCGTCATGGTGGGCGCAGAGGCAATTTGTAAAGAAATCGTTCGCTCCCACTTCTGAATCTATACCGTGAGCTATAAATAACTTGAATGGTTGTAGCAAATAGAAAGAAGAAACAGTGAGCTGTACACTGGTGAAAGAAAATCAATTTAATCTCAGTGTTCAGGAGGCGATAGAATTATGGTTAAAATACTTAAAGCAATCTAATGTCTGTATTAGATGCAGAGTCTTCAGTGGAGCTGCGACTCTGATCTCAGCATATGGTGGTTGGTTCAGTGAAGAGTACCATATATAATCAGCAGCTCAATTAGATAGCCTGAGGGTGTCCGATGCCCCAGTGTAGGGGAATGCCAGGGTGGGAGGACAGGAATGGATGGGTGGGAGAACACCCTCATAGAGGCAGGGGGAGGGAGGATGGGATAGGGAGTTCTGAAGGGGAGACCTGGAAAGGGGAAACCATTTGAAATATAAATAAAGAAAATATCCAATAAGAAAGAAAGAAAGAAAGAAAGAAAGAAAGAAAGAAAGAAAGAAAGAAAGAAAGAAAGAAAGAAAGAAAGAAGGAAGGGAAGGAGGGAGGGAGGGAGGGAGGGAGGGAGGGAGAGAGGGAGGGAGGGAGGGAAAGAGGGAGGGAGGGAGGGAGGGAGGAAAGAAGAAAAGAAGGAAGGAAGGAAGGAAGGAAATGCTGAATTAATGAAGGTATGAGATAAAGCATGGGAAGAAAGCATCCTAGATTGCAGAGAACAAAGGTAGCTCTAGTTAAATCTCCGATGACTTTATGGAATTAAATTCTGTATGGTTAAATGCCGCCCTTACGTTCATGAGCATGCAAACTAAGTTTTCATGATTTTGCAGTATCTACAAGCCAGGATGTTAAAGGCAGCCTTTTCACACCTATAAGAGGATTCAGGGTAAAAAAAAAAAAAAAAGACTGGAAATGTAAATAAGACATATTGTGTGTGGGCTACCAGAGCTCTTGCATTCTGTGTTCCTGAATCTGGAATACCTACAGGGCAGAATGATAAAGGCAACCCTTAGAGCAATGAAAGGTTATTCCTAGCAAGAAAAGAAAAGGAAAGTAAGACTTATTCTGCTTCAGTAATAAACTGGGAAATGCTAATTTTTGTACACATTTCATTTTATTAAAAGCTTTTGTGGAACCCCAAAGGGAAACAACTGAGCAGAAGATCAAGGATACATATGTTTCAGAAGAGTGAAGGGCTAGACTATTAGGATTCCATAGCACCTTATACTCGCCACCTTGCTGTTCCAAGGAGCACTGTCCCCTGCTGTTCTCTAAAGTAAGAATGACAGTTTAAAAAGCACCTGGGCTGATTCCCTTGGGTTAGAACAAAGGGTTGTGTGACACGGGAGAAAACAAAATTCCAGATCATTATTTCTCAAGGAAAAGGATTAGAAACCTTTGTTCTTGTTAAGATCTTTATAAACGTGACATAATATTAATCTCTGTAGGCTGGGTTATAATGGATCCCTGTCCAAGGCAGGAGAATTAGAGTACATGATATTTCAAAGACCAAGCCAACAACGCTGTTGACCAGTTTCCTAATGCAATGTCTCTTTCCAATACATTATTACTAATATAATAATGGCACAAACAGTGTCATTCATGTCTCATTCAGAAGCTTTTGCTTCGTTTGGGAATTTGTTTTCAGGTGGATTGATAATTTGTAAGTAGTTATTCACTTTCAAAACAAGAGTCTTATCAAGCCTGTCTTACATTTGACAAAAGATTATTCTTTTCATAAACAAAATTCACATAGCTTACTCTAAGCTCCTGTGTTTCAAATTATCATTAAAATCACCTACTCTGAACTAATGAAGACAGCTCTAAATGAGAGAAAAAAAATCCAGTTACCAGGCAACAGGGATGACATCAAGAGTCTGTCTCTGTCTTTCCAGATGGATACAGGCACAGTTTCTCTAGCTGCACATTACTAACGTGACATCAGTTCATCTGTATAACTGCTATTCTCCCAACCACAGCATAAAATACTATGATATCCAAAAGATCTTTTTTATGAAGAAAAAGCAAGATGAATCTATTTTGAGCATGAAACTGTGAAAGACAAATTTGAATCATCCATTAGAAATTCATTCATATTTTCCCAAAGTCTTTTGAATTCTACTATTTGAAAATACTATAGAGAATCTCCTTGATAAGCCAGCTCATGGATAATGACAATATTCACCTAGTTTTCCAACCTTTCAGGTATGCAATGTGCATATACCTAATCAGATACTGTTCTTGCATTTCCAGGCATTTACTCTGAAGAAATATGCACCATAGCATAAATTTGATATAACAGTAAGGACAAGACAAAGCTCCAATACAGAAAATAACAAAGAGTCAATAGATAAATTTAGAAAGCAGCCTTTCATTATCTACAGTTATATTTAGCTCACAGATTTACAGGCAGCAAACCATGGACCAGTGACAGTTGATATTCAATAGCCAGAGAATAGGGTTGTAAATAAAGTCCTTAAGATAAGGTCACCAGAAAGATCCTTTACCTATTGCTGCATCAGCTCAGTGGAGTCCCATATGCTTTAGCTCTGAGAAGGAATTGTGCAGTAAAAGTTACAAAGCTTCTCAGGGACACAAGCTAGATACAGACGCAAGTATGTTGAAACTGGAAGAAAACCATGCAAACAGCAAAGTGCTTACCTGAAGGTACATGGGCAATAAGAGGACTTGTAAAGCTTTCAAAGCTGAAATCTATTCTAGGAGACTAAATATAAAGTGACAGACTAGTGAGCTGAAGTCCCTTGTCAATACATAGAGCAACCTATACACATGCAGAAGACAGTCTCTGAGAATACAAGGATAAGAAAGAAGAAGAAGAATTCAGAAATTTAAGTGACTTGTATATTGATACCTTACGGATCAAACTGTCAAATATTAGCCTAGAATTTCCATATAAATACATTTCTATATGTATTCAATATATATTTTACATTTGTATTTTTTTATATATGAGAAATAATATATATTATATATGCATGCATATATGAGAAATAAGATAGTACAAGTATGTGCTGGCAACATTTCCCACAGAGATCTCTGTTTAGTATAGTTGTTAAAAGAAAAAAAAGCCTCCAATTAATTATTCTGTTATGTGGGTTTGGCTCTTGTGAGTAAACATGCATCAGTTTCTTAAAATTCAAACACAAAAAAAGAAAGAAAGAAAGAAAGAAAGAAAGAAAGAAAGAAAGAAAGAAAGAAAGAAAGAAAGATAGACAGACAAAAAGACAGACAGACAGACAGACAGACAGACAGACAGGAGGGAGGGAGGGAGGGAGGGAAGGAGAAATGAAGGAAGGAAGGAGGGGAGGGAGGGAGGGGGGAATGAAGAAAGGAAGGAAGGAAGGAAGGAAGGAAGGAAGGAAGGAAGGAAGGAAGAAAGGAAGGAAGAAAAAGAAAAGAGTCCTGGTTCAATGAGTCTTCTATACATTTTCTTAAGGTTACAGAAGTGACCTTGGAAAGCCCAACTAACTGTAGTGGTTATAACACTTGCTGCCATAGTCTATTGTCCGGAAGTATATTCTACTTGTCTTAGTTACTTTTCTACTGCTTTGGCAAAACACTAGGAGCAAGGAATTGTGGGTGAATGATGTTAGGTTTATGGTTTCTGAAGTTTAGAGTCTGTGATAGCAGAGTGAAGGCATGGTGACAGGAGTATCTCAGGAGTGTGAGTAGGAGGCTGATGGGATACACTGGAAATGATGCAAGTCTTCTGAACCCTCAAAGTCATAGTCACACATTTCCAACAAATCCTTTCCAAACCTTTTCACCAACTGGGGACCAAGTATTCTAACAGATAAGCCTTTGGGGACATTTCATTCAAACCACTACAGTACCCAATGGAGCAAAAATACATCTGCCACTTCAACTACTTTTAATGTCCTTTAAAACATGCTATCAGTGTATGGCAACCATTTAGAAGAATGGTTTTGATTTCTGTGTTGGCATGCCAACATTTTCTGGAGCATTTTAACCTCTAGCTTAATAAAATTTAGAGTAATTCTTTCTCAAATAACAGATATTTAAGCCGTATAAAGACTGTAGTTATGTCAGAACTTGAGCTGTAATTAAAATTGTAGCAGTTCCATCAAATAGGGTGAGAAATGATCTAATTACTTAAGATATTAGAACACAACATCCATGGTCAAGGCACATAGAGTGAAATCAATAATTTCAATTACCACCAGTGTCTATTAGGTGACTATCATTTTCTCACTGAAATTATTTCTCAGGACTTTTCAACTACTTGGAAGAATTTTATTCTTCCATTGGATTGATGAAACCAAAATTAAAAAAAAATAATGAAGTAACAGAAAAGTTTAAGTAGATGGTAATTAGCTAACATCCTTAGTCCCTAGGCATCAAAACATTTAAAGTATTTTCCATAAAAACATTGTAACTCCTAATAGCAACAGTACTAGTACTATTCAAGCAACTAAAAAGACTCAGGGATTGTTGATCTAAACCGTTTACTAAGGTACCTCTATACAAAGTTATTAAAGAACTCAGATGTTACATGTTTGTGGTAATTGCATTTCTTTTTAAGATCTATTGGAAGAGGGGAGAAAGGATTAAAGTCACCCTAAGAACATGGGCAATACCCTTAAATAACCAAGGCTCATAGGACTTACAGTAACTGAACAGACAATCAGGGAGCCTTATGGGTCTAAGCTAGGTCCTTTGACTACGTATATTATGGTTATTTGCCGTGATCTATTTCTGGGACTCTTAAGAGTGAGAGTGGAGCTGTTTCTGATTTTGTTACCTGCTCTTGGGACCATTATTCTCCTACTGAGTTGTTTTAAGTGCTTTGAACTCTTTTAATTTATAAATTTATAAATTTATATACACATTACCATTTTAAGGGATAATTTAGAAATGGTCATAATTCTGAAAAGGAAGGAAATAGATGGGGTGGGTTACTAATTTTATTCTTGAACAAAACCTTATGTAGCCATAATCTTACATAGATAGAAATCTATAATAGATGCAAAATTGAAATTATTGTTTCTTACATTGGTATAGAAGATAGATAGATAGATAGATAGATAGATAGATAGATAGATAGATAGATTGATTGATTTAGAATTAAGGTTTTCATAAATATAAATCTATTTATTGATACAAAAATTAAAATTAATATTGTTAATCTTAGATAGACATTGTGTCTATGCAATTCATTTAAGAATACAAGGCCTTGACCCAGTCCTTCTGATAGCTGCTATTTCAAACTGTTTAAGATGATTAAGCAAAATAAGTTAAGAGCCAGATAGTAAACTCATGTTTATATTAGATTCTGATTTAATTATAATAAAGTATTTTTTAACTTACTCAAATAGAAATGACTAAGAAAAGTTAAGATTTAACATATACTTGACATAGACAGATAATCTTCAAAAACATAAAAAAATCAACAGAATACGACATTTAATGTTATTTCATTATTAAGGATCATTTGACAATGAGATATGTCTGCTCCTGACAGCTTCCCCATTCCCCTTCAAAAAGAATTTGAACACCAAAACATCTATATAGAGTTGTTCCAATTTTGACAATGTAGCCTTGGAAAGAATTTACCCTATTCATCTACAGACAAAAAATACTGTCCAAGAAGGGACACACAATGTGGAATTATTGATAATTTTGTTCTGCCAAGACAAAACAAACTAGCCCTTCATAGTTCCTGCTTCATTTCAAGATCTGTCAAATGGTTCTAGGCCAAAAGGCTGAAGATAGATGCTCCAATGTTATTAGAAATTAGGGAACTGGGCCAGAGAGATGGCTCAGTGGTTAAGAGCACTGACTGCTCTTCCGAAGGTCCTGGGTTCAAATCCCAGCAACCACATGATGACTCACAACCATCTGTAATGAGATCTGACCCCCCTCTTCTGGGGGATCTGAAGGCAGCTTCAGTGTATTTATATATAATAAATAAATAAATCTTAAAAAAAAAAAGAAATTAGGGAACTGTCCAAGTAGTCAGCTGTTTCTACAACAGGTTTAAGTTTTGGAAGCTATGTGTTATGCTTCCTACATATTCCTGTCATATTTAATTTGTTCTTGGATTTCTAATGAGGTCGGAGACTAGTTATAGTCTCATAATGAAACTTACATTGTTTAGCATTGAGATAGATCATATAGATTTGAAAGGATGGTTTTCAGATGGTAATGTAAGCTAAAGTCAAAACATAATTCAAGTAAATTATAAATTCTTTGTTAGGATAGATGGTAGAGTGCTTTATCTATTGACAATTATGATAAACTAGATGTTAATTATATAGCATACTTTGTAATTTATACAATTGTTATGGTTATGCTCAATTTATATCTAATAGAATATCTATTTGTTTAAAATTTGGACAGAAAAGGTGAGATGTTGAGGATTTGTTCTAATGGTTTTTCTTAATTTGGCCCCCAAAATTAGGAATCTACTTGTACAAATGTTAACAGTCCCTTTCCCCAATTGGTTTTTGGTTGATCAATAAAGAGCCAATGGCCAATGACTGAACAAGATGAAAGAGGCAGACTTCAAGCTTCCTGGGGGGGGGGACGAGGGAGGAGGAAGAGACGGCCCCCAGGAGAAGGGAATAGGATTGACCAGGCCTGAAAGGAAAAGGAGGGAGTAAATGCCAAAATATAGGAATAAGAAGGAAAGCAGCACCCTGATAGGGCTGCCCAGAAAGATAGGAGGCTAACCAGAAGGAGCTAGGGCAGCAAAGATAAAATATAGATTTTTGAAAGATATTAATTCAGGAATACCAGAAGAAGTTGTTTGTTAGCCACAGGAAGGATTAGAAATGCCCAGCCACTGAACTAATCAAGACACATCAAAATTAGCTTGTGTGTGGATGTGTGTGTGTGTGTGTGTGTGTGTGTGTGTGTGTGTGTGTGTATGTGTTTCAATAGATAATCCAGAGGGCTCTGGTAGGTGGCTAGAAGAGCAACCCATGGGAAGTCAATAAGGTTTAACTAATTCACTGCTACACTGGTCCACCTTACATGGTAGTTGAGCTCCATTTGTTTGGACTCCCTAGAGAGAAACACACCAAAAAACTTCTGGCGGTGTGTTGTGGTTTCTTGCTGCTTCCACAGACTTAGGCTGATTGGCAGAGTGATGTCAGCTGAGGCAAGACATGTGCTGAGGCAGGACTCATGGAGAACATGGGTGATGTTTAGAGGGAGTGGAAAAAGGACTCGATGGACAGTGAACAGCAGCTGAGCTTGATTTGCTTTTAGAGCTAGTCATGTAATGTCTGTTGGTCTCACATCCTCTCTGATCTTTGATTCATTGAGAGACGGACAGGTAAGAACTGCTCCTGATATCCCTGCTGATCTGAATCCCTCTTGTCTGGGTATTCCTACTCCATCATGCCACTGGCTGCGATCCTGACACTACTGAACTGGACTGTTGATATATCCATGAAATATTCTTGTGTAGATGAAGCTCTCTGTTGCTGCTGATCTGAGCCTGGGAGGAATTTGATCCAAAAACAAAACAAAACAAAAAACCCATTTCTAAACAGGTCCACTTCCCCCATATCCTTTCTTGTCCACTACCCCTGGTGAGTAGTATGTTACAATGAAGGTTAAAGCATTTAAGAAACATCATTGAAAGTAGAGTTTAAAAAAATTAAAATTGTGAAGGTGGAATAGTGGATATTGGCAAGAGGGGAGGTAGTAGGGACTGAGTGGGAAGAGAGGAAACAGTGGAGTTTAATATATGAGAAAAGAACAAATAAATAAATATTTTAGAATAAATAAATATTTTATTTTAAAATATTTATTTATTTTATGTATATAATTTTTTTTTGCTCCAGATACCCTGGAACTTGTGTTACAGGCATTTGTGAGGCACCACATGAGTGTAGGAGTTGAATCTGTGTCCTCTGCAAAATTATCAAATCCTCTTAAGCAGTGAGCCATCTCTCTAGCCCAGCAGCCATTATTTTTAACATGACAACAAATGAAAAAAAATGAAAGGAAAGAAAAGGAAGAAAGAAAGAAAGAAAGAAAGAAAGAAAGAAAGAAAGAAAGAAAGAAAGAAAGAAAGAAAGAAAGGAAGGAAGGAAGGAAGGAAGGAAGGAAGGAAGGAAGGAAGGAAGAAAGAAAGAAAGAAAGAAAGAAAGAAAGAAAGAAAGAGAGCCTCAAAAATACAATCCTGACATGTTCTGTTGTAATTAATTCTAAAGTAATATCATTTTTTATAACAAGTAGGAAAAAAACATAAATGGAAGAGAGAGAAGAAAGTAAATCTTATATGTGCACAGAGTGTACTCTGGTTGAAGTTAGTCTGAAGTGTGAGGATAGTTTTCTTAGGCCATTATTCTTAAGAACTTCTTTAACTCATCTTTAATCAGACAATAAAATTCTTGCAAGGAACACCATTTACTACATGAAAAGTCCTTTCTTGTGAGATTATATTCTTCTCTGATTTATGGGAAAGCTTCATTTTGTCCTAAAAAAATACCTATAACAATACAGTATTTTATCTGGGGATTATATGATTGGGGATAATGAACATCAGACTGCTTTATTGTACATGAGCTGTATTTCAGTACAATGGTTTTCTTTTCTTTTAATTATTCATTTTAAATGGTGACAATACCACCCGTTTCCATATTTCTATGCTAAAAATGAAAATGAAAACCTCAGTCAACAATCCAGCTGTTTTCAATCATCTTACAGATAAGTTACTGCTTAGATAAAATTCTTGAATGAATAGCAATTCAGTTTCCATTGAGACTAATGAGTGAATTTGATATAACCTTTCTAGACTTAGAAAAACTGATTTTCTTCATGATAGCACTAAAGGTTTACATTATTACAATCAAAAGCAGGAGCTTAATGCTTCAGTTGCAACGAGCAGCAAAACATTTTCATTGAAATAATCTTTGGTGGAGGGGCATGTCTATTCTCAGATACATAGAGGCTAGCTTTCAATTGGAAATTGTAGCTCTTAAGTCAAACATCAAAGAATTTTGCTCTTAACAGATCAAAAGAGAATATTCATCTCTAAAAGTTTGTTGGTGTTAACATAAATTATACTTTGAGATAAAAAATAAAATATCAGGGATGGAGACACGATTTTGTTGTTAAGAGTTCTCCCTGATCTTCAGAGGAACCTGAGTTCAGTTCCTAGCATGCAAGTCAATTGGCTTACAACCACTTATTCTAAGGGACTGGAAAACTTTTCTGCCCAATGCAGGCATTAATACGCAAAGATACACAGGCACACACACACACACACACACACACACACACACACACACACACTTCATACACAAGTAACAACAACTCATTAAAAATATATATGAACAGATTGACTGAAGCTAAAATCATATGACATGATAGATTTTATTTACAGATTCTTAAGTAACTAACATACTCATTACTATTTTCAAATTAACACACAAGAATCTCCTAACTGCTCACTTACATACATATATTAATGCAAACAATGAGCAAACAAAGTTCGTTCATGAATCTTTCACGCTAATGTTTATATGGAAGACTCACCAAAGTTTTTAAGTTTATAAAATATTAATTTCTAAATTCATAAGAAGAGGAGGACTGTAGAACATTTGAGATTCACAATGAAGGAACCCATTCTTTAATCAAAGCTTAACTTTGTTAGGATCACTCTCTGGTGTTTTCAAGCATGTATCTAGAAAGATAAGCAAACATCTATCTGATGAGCGAAACATAAGGACATTTATCAATGCACTAAAAATATGAAGACACCATTCTTTCTCGGTGAATTAGTAATCACCCATTTTTTTTGTCATTTCCACCAGTGGATTTAATATTTCTTTAATTTCACCTTAAAAAGGAAAGATGTTGGTGCTGGAGAGATGGCCCTTGACTCTATTTCAGAGGACCAGGTTTGGGTTCCTAGCATCTGTGCAGTGTAGTTCATACTTTAAGAATGAGTACTGGCAAATGATGAAATTTGGTGTTGCTTTACACTTTACTGCAACAATTTTTAAAGTTAAAAAAAATAATTTCTTATGCAAATAAGTTAAGATTCTAACTATGGATCTACAGGGAACCACAGAGTTGGCCTCGCCTGACCACCTTAAGAGGCATGCACCGTATGCATTTTCTGTTTCAGTCCATGGCTCCTGAAGTTCAATGTGCCTTCCAGTTCCTGAGACACTGAATCCCTCTCTCAGGCAGTGCAGCATCCAGGTTGCTTTGTATTTCTCTGTATGTTCCCTTGGAAGTTAAGGGAACACGGAAACTTGACAGGATCATTGATCTTGGACATTAATCTTATGTACTCTGTATAGTTCGTAAACATCAGTGTACTCTGCAAATGATAACAGTATTGATTCTGGCCATCACCACTATAATTCTGTTTTTGATAAGGGTATAAAACGTTTGATTGCTCTTGATAAAACTGTCACAACTTTAATCTTGCTGTGGCCTCACCAACCAAAGCCTGGTTTAATTTCCAGCCAGCTCTATCAGGTAACCTTGACCAGGTAAGTAAGCATGGGAGCTTATGTGTATCCATACAATTATCAGTTGATACTTGCATCATCTAGATTTCAACTCAGTTCTTGAAGAAAATGTTTTTCTTTAGTTTTGCACTCAATTATTTCCCCCCCAAAAATAATTTCCCAACTTTAAGTGATCTTCCCTATAAGTTTGCATTCTTGAATATAACTATGCCTATACCTTACTCTAAAAAATGGTCATAAAATTGAAAAATAAAGTGCTATTACTTTTTCTTATAGATACTTTATATGGAATATTAAATGTAGATGTATGTATTTAGTGCTTTGAAAAATATGTATGTTTTACAGGTTTTGGTGAGTTTTATTTTCATGTTTTAGAAAGCACTAATTACACACATCTACATTTTTTCCAGGCAAGGAAAACCTTTTTGAAAGTTCATTGCAGCTTCCAGTAAGGTCCAGGAAAACACTTTTTATGTATAATGGAAATACCATTAACACTCTTTCTTATTGACATCATAATTACCTTTCTGGCTCTTTAAATGTATTGTAATGTGTTCTATCTTTTGATTCCATTAGTACTAAAAAATATGCACACAGATAAACAAGTCTCCCTTTAGAAACTAAATGTACAAAAAAGGTATATGCCATGTTTTTCCTTTATAGAGGGAACAGGTCTTCTGCTCTGATCAGTAATTTTAAGCTATATATTACAAAAATCTAGACAAAACATGCTTTTCCAAAAAGCAACATACAAGGAGACAATAAAAATGCATAAAATAAAAAATATATCAGCTATCAACTTTTACTTTAGATTTTTCTTTGCTTTCCTATAAGGGGTACCAACATTCTGACACAATGCAATCTACAAACGTGCTAAGCTACATACACAGCAAGGTCAAGCAAGGCTGGCAGTGATTAGAAATGTTCATATCTGAGTTTAAACTACTGTTAACAGCACTAGTAATTTTCAATCTGGAACTTCATATTTGTTTACAAACTGGATATTCTATCCTAGATATTAGGAAAATTGAAGTATGGATGGCATCGCATCTATGGTTTTATCTAAATTGCCAGAGTTCGTGAGAGGAACATGTGAAGGCCACTAGCCAACTATTTTTAGATGGCTAAATAAAAAATATGCAAAGTATGAAGAGGACATTGGATTCCAGATCAATGAATTACTCGCACGTTTACTCACGCCATCCATGCAAAAACAGAAAGAAAAAAGAAAGTCAAGAGGAAGGATTTTATTTTTCCAGTTATCTTTTTTCCAAAGCTTATATTTTATCTCCCTAATATACAATTTGGTTCCCAAGGACTACATAATGTGAGGAAAATATATCATTGTCAAACTCGTAAGTGAATGACACCAATATCTTATTATTGTTTCGGAGAAAATTTAATATATCTACCATGAGAGTGACACAGGAGAAGGTTGACTTTGATGAGCCAAGGCTTGACCGAGCTCTCTATAACCAGGACAGTGCTTTAACAAATCCCATGGAAGCAGTGGGCTGAGTGAGTTAGAGAGCACAGAGCACAGCTGAGAGGTAATGGTAAGTCTTAGCAGGTCAGATCCCGCCCCTGTTGTCACAACTCAAAAATCCCTGGGGATGCTGGGGATCTGTGACAGGGCAAACTGAGATGTAACAACTTGCTGTGTAAATGAAACAAAGCCAAGATGATCAGGATGCCCTCAGACCTGGAATATCTGTGGCTAAGAGAATGGTTGTTTCTATGTGACTAATGCAGATGTTAACAACGTGACATTAAAGTGTTCATTTTTACGAAAGCCAGAACTATGGATCCTGTCTGGCGTAACTAAGAGCCTCCTCCAGTCCACACGGAAAAGCTGCTCTGGAGGACTTGCGAAGGTGTCATGAACAGTTTAGAAAACGCTTACCTGTTTGCCACCAATGGTCTAGAACTGGGACACGGAAGACTTTTTTTGACCATTCTAGGGTCTCCACGTCGCATCTTTCCCCAGCCACAAACAGTGTCTTGAACCTGAATGTAAGAGAGACAGTAAGGTCAAAGCATTTCCTGAAAGTTAACCTAAATAATTTCATTTATGTTAAAAACAGTTCTGTTAGGATCTAACTGTATCAGTTACATCTATGGAAAACAGCCCTTTATGAAGAACATTATGTTGTAGGAGAGTGAAAGAAATTATGCACCTGTACTCAAATATAACTTCAAAAGCAGAATTCAGAACTACACATAGATGCTCAGCTCTGGGAAGGGCAATTGAGTTGACTTTGTAATGTACCTGTCACATTCTTCTACTGATCAAACCTGAACAGTCCCCCCCCCTTGACATTAGCCTTGCTAATTTTAACTCCTAATTTCCTTTCTTTATTTTTATGAAGGATGCACCCAGAAATAGGCTCACGAATACCGATTAAGGCAGCAAATTGGACCACACACATGATTCTTTCTCATGCATTCCTTTAGGAGAGATTACTATGCTCTCAAGAACAAACTTTCTCTATTCTGAGAAACAAACAGATGAAAAAAAAAATGGCTAATAAAGAAGCATCGGCATAGCCTTTAGGGCCAAACAGACTCTTATCACAAAGTACCCGGGTTACTGAAGGATGAAGGAGAATTAACATCACTGACAGAGCAAACTGTGCCCCAGAGTAGAAAGAATAAAATAGAAAAACGGACCTAGTCTGACCCTGTTAGTGATTCATTGAAACAAAGGCTGTTCTTCTTTCATGGTCATTGCCCTCATGGCCTGTCTGTCAGAAGAAGGAATGTGTGGATGAGCAGTTAATTCGTTATCATCAAAGGAAAAATATTCAACAAACAAAAACCTGCCTGCTCATCTTGAACAATGTAGTTTGCCACTGACAACATCTTACTGCTCTCTAAATTGATCATATAGATCTTACAGTTTTACATAACCCTGCCTCTGTGATCCGGCAACATTCTGCTTCTATTTCCTAAAAGCATACATCACCTTCAAAATACCTATTCCTGCTTATGAACATCCATCTTTATGAATCTGAAGCCCACAAAGATTTATTGGATTTCTAGTTTCACAAAAATGGTAAGGTATGGAGGTTGGTGTGAGCAAAAATGTATGTCAGTTTGAATATGAGTCTTATAACTGAAGGAAAGAATACTGGGTTTGCAGAACACAGGAACTGATGGAGGTACAGTTAATTAAAAATTGGGTTATTAAACAGAATGTTCGTGAAGATGATCCTCCTTTAGCGTTATGGATAGTCTTGATCCCCAAAACTGTAGTTTATCTTCCATAGGAAGGAAAAAGGTAAAACTTCAAGGAGAAACTGCTAGTTTTAGACACAGTCAATTTTAACATGTTTTTCTATATATTTCTTGAATTTTATCAGAAATATTTTCCTTGTAGATCTTCAATTTTATCAGAAAATGTTAGTAATTCCACTTTCAAAACACTTAGGAATATTTTTATGCCTACCATTTTATCTGTATAATTTTGTCATGAAATACTCAATCTTAATGTGTTTTTTATATATTTCTTCAATTTTATCAGAGATATTTTCCATGTAAATCTTCAATTTTATCAGAAAATGGTTATAATTTCACTTTCAACCAACTTAGAAATATTTTTATGCCTACCATTTTGTCTATACAATTTTCCATGATAATCTTCAATTTTAATGTTTTTTCCATGTATTTTTTTCAAATTTATCAGAAATATTTTCCATGTAAATTCTTCAGTTTTATCAGAAAATGGTTATAATTCTAATTTCAATCAACTTAGGAATATTTTTATCCCTACCAATTTATCTGCATAAATTTCTTCAATTTTATCAAAGATAGTTTCCATGTAAATCTTCAATTTTATCAGAAAATGTTTTTAATTCTACTTTCAATCAATTTAGGAATATTTTTATGCCTACCATCTTATCTGTATAATTTTTCATGAAATAGTCAGTTTTAATGTGTTTTTTCTATATATTTCTTCAACGCTATCGGAGATATTTTCCAGGTATATTTACACAATGGAATACTACCCAGCAATTAAAAACAATGAATTCATGAAATTCTAAGGCAAATGGGGAACAGGGGGAGGGAAGAGGGCTTATGGGACTTTCAGGGAGGGGGGAATTGGGAAAGGGGAAATCATATGGAATGTAAATAAAGAATGTAGAAAATAAATAAATAAAAAAATTAAATAAAATGATTAAAAGTGAAAAGAAAAGAAAAGAAAAGAAAGTGCATGTTGATCAACAAATTACAAATGAATATCTGATAAGTGATGTCTACAGGTAAAGGAGTGCCATTTGTATCTGTGGGTTCACTTCACCTAAAAATCAGCCAAAAGGGAAGTGCTTTTATGAATATTAAGACCACATCTTTCATTTATCAAGTCACAGATTTCTTCAAAGTCAAGGTGGTCCTGATGCTGTGTTCTTGAGTTCTGTGTTACACTGAATGTCTATATGAGAAACTTCTTAAAATAATTCCTCTTATTTTGCATTGGTTTTGGATGTGGTCCTACTGTGTAACCCAAGATGGCCTAGAAACCACCATGGATCCAGGATTGGTTTTGAATTCATTATCCCTTTGTGTTTTCTTCCTGAATATTGGGAGTGCAGACATATTACTGATTTAATTTAACCTACTTTAATGCTTGTCTTTACTGGCAGAAGGTAAACTATGCTAACTAATAGTAATAATGAAACACATGTTGGCCCTGGGTTATTATCTTATGGCTAATTATCCTAGGAGTGTTCATTATAGCACAGTATATTTTTAAGTAGCAAAGGTAAACTATGTTAATTAACAGTAATAATGAAAAACACATTGGCCCTGGGTTATCTTATGGCTAATTATCCAAGGCATGTTAATTATAGCACTGTATATTTTTAGGCAGCATATTGTTTCATAGAATAATTTTATTACATTCTCTTCAGATTATAGCTGATGTAGAAACAATCTTCATGTGAGCATTAACAAGCAAAGTAGGATGGGATCCTGGATGGCAGATTAGACACAAAACAACAGGATGATGGATACCCTAAGGTTCCATTTGTGAGCTAGGATTTCCAGGTGGAAGATGTTTCTCTTTACTGCTGAGCCACATCTCCAGATTCTTCAGTCTTCCTTATGCTTATTAAAATGGTTTTGGCCATTTCCCATAAGCAAAATTGTGAGATCACTAATGATTAAGAAACTTAAAAGTAGTCAGAACCTATGAGGTAAGATATCCCAGAGGTATAAAAGTTACTTTCTGTATCAATTGTCTCCTGCTGCTTGTATAAAACAAAAGTATGGTTCTGGAGTGATGGGTCAGTCTTACAAAGACCTGGGTTCAATCCCTAGAACTCATGTGGTGGCTCATAACCTTCTGAGACTACAGTTATAGGAAATTCGATGCCTTCTTCTGACCTCCATGGATACCAGAAGTGGGTAGTACACATACATATATGTGGGCCTATATGTAAAATAAATAAATCTTTTAAAATGAAACCAAAAATCGAATGATGAGTGAAATAATTTTAAATATTATATTCACTCAAATCATATCATTTGGCTCCCAATTTCTTTTAGTGAATGAAAATGTTAGATGGTTTCCCATTTTTTCTAACTACGAGATATTAAAAAGAATATCTTATTATAAATCCATAATTTTTTGAGAATTGTGGTACCTGCCTATAATGCAAGCATTGGGAGTTGTAGAGAGATTCAAAGTAGGTCAGGCTGGGCTACAGATTAAATTCCTGGCCAACAAGGGTCATATCAAAAGATCTTGTTTCAGGTAAGCCTATAATTTAAAGTTATCTTACACATGAGTTGCCTTCCTGGCACAGAGCGTGCCTTGTGTAAATGAGCTCCTGAGCCTGATCCTTGAACCATGACAAAGAAAGAAGGTAAGTTGGCAAATACATTTTGTTTGCAACAGATAGTAAACAGCCAGTAGGTGCAAAAGAAAAAAGTGAATGTTTCTTTCAAGGCTTATCAACTACCAAACAAGCAAAATTGTTCTTCATTTGTGCCACAAGATACTAAATAGGTCATCTCAGTGATGTCTCTTCAATTTCTGTTCTATATGACAGACCACCATTATTTTATCTGCTGTACTCTCATGTTAATATCTGTCTTCCCTTCTGTATTGGCTGGTTTTGTCTGTCAACTTGACACAGGCTTGAGGTATCACAGAAAAAGGAGCTTCAGATGAGGGAATGCCTCCATGAGATCTGACTGTGGGGCATTTTCTCAATTAGTGATCAAGGAGAGAGGGCCCCTTGTGGGTGGTGCCATCCCTGGGCTGGTAGTTTTAGGTTCTATAGGAAAGCAAACTGAGCAAGCAAGAAGCAGCAAGCCAGTAAGTAACATCCCTCCATGGCCTCTGCATCAGCTCCTGCTTCCTGATCTGCTTGAGTTCCAGTTCTGACTTCTTATAATGATGAAAAGCAATGTGGAAATGTAAGGTGATATAAAACCTTTCCTCCCCAACTTGGTTCTTGGTCATGATGTTTGTGCAGGAATAGAAACCCTGACTAAGACACCTTCCCTCTGCTTAAGATTAGAATTCACATTTAGAATGCAAAGTTTCCTCTGCTGATATCACATGGTTTTTTTTGTTTTGTTTTGTTTTTTGCAAATTCTGCCAATGAAAAACTAGCATTCTGTGTGACAATTTCTCCAAAATACAACCAGAAAATCAGCTTTAAAAAATAGTTTCTTTTAGATCCATCAGTAAGTAGCAATGAACATTTAAGACTTCATAAATGGAAAGGGAAAATGGAGGCAGGATACAAAGAATACGCCAGTTACTGGTTCACTGTTTTCTCTGCTAAAACTTTTTAAAATTAATTAATGTATTTATTTATTTTGCATCCCAATTGCAGCTTACCTTCATACCTCCTCGCTCTCTACCTCTCCCTTCCCTTCTCCTTAAAGAAGGGCAACCTCCCAATGATACCAACCCCCTTGGGATATCAAGATGTAGTAGGACTAGTTGCCTCTTCTCCTATTGAGGCTAGACAAGCATCCCAGATAGGAATAAGGAATATGGGCAGTGGTGGTACATGCCTTTAATCTCAGTACTTGGGAGGCAGAGACAGGTGGATTTCTGAGTTTGAGGCCAGTCTAGTCTACAGCCAGGGCTATACAGAGAAACCCTGTCTCAAAAAAAAGGGGGGGGGGGAGGGGATTAAGGAATACAAAGACAGGCAACAGAGTCAGAGATAGCCATTGCTACTTCTGTTTAGGGTCCCATATGAAAACCAAGTTGTATATATTTTACATATGTGTTCCATTCTATACATGTTCTCTGCTGGGTGGTCCAATCTCTATGAGCCCCCATGGGCCAGGTTAGTTGATTCTGTAAGTTTTCAGGTGGTACCTTTGATCCCTCTGCTCCCTAAATATTTCTTCCTTCTTTTTCATAATGTTTGGTTGTGGGCCTCTGCATGTTTCCATTACCTGCTTAGTAAAGCCTCTCAGATGACAGATGTATTAGGCTTCTGTCTGCAAGTATAGCAGAATATCATTAATAGTGTCATGGGTGGGCTCTGTCTCATGGCATGGGTCTCAATTGGGGTGAGTCATTGGTTCGCCATTCCCTCAGTTTCTGCTTCAACTTTATCTCTGCTCATCTTGTATGTAAGACACATTGTGGGTCTAAGTTTGGGTGACTAGGTTGATGTTTCCATCCTCGCATTGTTATGTCTTACCTAGTTATAGTAATAACTAATTGTAATAATAATATAGTATGGTGATTTCAAGTTACATATCCTCTATTGCTAGGAGTCTTAGCTAGGGTCACCCTCATAGTTTTCAGGGAGTTTCCATTGTCCCAAGTTTTAACTCATCCCAGAGATGCCCCTTTCACCAATTCCAGTTTTCTCCCAATTGTCTCTCCCTCTGCTCTCTCCAAACATGATACTTCCTGTTTCTTCCTCACCCTTTCTGACACTCAGTTCCCCTCTTCTGTCCACCCTCTGATTGAAGATGGAAAGATCTACCATGCTCATGTGTCAGTAGGATTTATATAATATAAGTGGTCATTTTACCAAAAGGAATATGCAAAGTCAAAGAGCAATATACTACAAATCAAAGTGCCTACACAATTCTTCACAGAACTTGAAAATCAATACTCAACTTCATGTGGAAAAACAAAACACATGGGAAAGCGAAAGCAATTCTGTACAATAAAAGGAATTCTGGTGGTGTCACCATCACCCTGCACAAAACACAAGTCCAAGTGGAACAAAGACCTCAACATAAAACTGGATATGCTAAATCTGGTAGAAAAGAAAGTGGAGAATAGCCTTCAATGCATAGGTACAGAAGACAGCTCCTAAACAGAACACCAACAGTTCAGGCACTAATATTACCAATTAACAAATGGGACCCTGTGAAACTGTAAAGGACACCATCAATAGGATAAAACAGCAGCCTACAGAATTGGAAAAGATCTTCACCAAAACTACATCTGACAGAGTGCTGATATCCAAATAATATAAAGAACTCAAGAAATTAGACACCAATAACCCAATTTAATATGGGGTACAAAGCTAAACAGAGAATTCTTAACAGAGGAATCTCTAATGGCTGAGGAGCACTTAAAGAAATGTTCAATATCCTTAGTCATTGGCGAAATGCAAATCAAACAGACTATGATACTTCATTTTACTCCTGTCAGAATGGCTGAGATCAAAAACTAAGACGACATATACCCAAAAGATGCTCCACCAAACCACAAGGACACTTGCTCAACTATTTTCATTGCAGCTTTATTCATAATAGCCAGAAATTGGAAGCAACCTATATGTTCTTCAACCTAAGAATGGATAAAGAAAATATGGTAGTCACACAATGAAATACTATTTACTATTAAAAACAAGAACATCATGAAATTTGCAGGCCAATGGATAGAACTAGAAAATATCATCCTGAGTGAGGTAACCCAGACCCAAAAGAACATGGATAGTATGTACTCACTGATAAGTGGATACTAGCCATAAATTACAGGATAACCATGCACCAATCCACAAACCAACCCCAAAAGCTAAGTAGAAAGGAGGGCATAATGGAAGATGTTTGAATCTCACTGGGAAATGGATTTTAAAAGCTCAGAAACTATAAAAAATTCTCTGTGTTCACAGACTAATAATTTTCATATGATTCTAAACATTACACTGATTTATTAGGAAAAGTGAATAATACTTCCAAGCCTACAACAGAAAAGGTTGTTGTATTGGATATCCATCTGTAGCACCTGACAGAGTATTTCCTAATAAGAAAGCTAGGGTGTAAAATAAAAAGTCCCTCCACAAGACTTCAGTCTAGCATCCAACCACTCAATGTCTAATTGGACAGAAGTGTTTCTCCTTAGGATAGTTGGCTACCAAATAATGTTTTTTTCTGTAGAGATAGCCCAATTCAGATTCTCAAATATACCTGAATTACTTTTCATTTTACTAGAGAAAGTATCATAGAACCAAACACATATGACAGAAAGAAGACAGGAAAATAGACAAAAATCATGATTCTGATAATCAGATACAGACTTTAAAATGACTTTGATGAATAATACTACCCTGGCATGCATACAAAACATTAGCAGACAGTAATGTAAACAATAAGACTGCATAGTTATGTTTGAAGGTAGTTTCCTCTACTATTTAGAGAGCTTATGAAAAGACAATTTTATTTAAACAAGTTTTTTATAATAATAACGAATATAACTATGCAACTGTAAAATGGGTAAGTGAAATGGTCTACTTGTAAATGCTATAGATCTGAATTATATTTCTTCCTCCTAATATTTAGGAGTTCTCTTTCAGTTATTGCATTAAACAAATGATCTTCCTATTCTTTCTCTTGTACCTATTGAGTCTCATAAATGTGAATATTTGGCTGCTTAATGGTGTCCTTGGTGCCAATCAACTGTCCCTACTCTTTTTAATTCTTGTTTCTTTATGGTCTAGTCACCAAAGAATTAGCTTCATCTTCAACTTTTCTTCTGCTCTATCTAGTTTACAGTTAAAACTCTAAATTGTTCTATTTAATCAACTTAATTCTTCAGCTTCAAGAATTGATTCTCTGTTAGGACATCTACCTTTCCATTACATCACTCATGATTGTGGCAGTTCACGAGCTGTTTCTTTGAGGTCAGTTACTGGAAAATCATTTTCTCCTGCGGGGTCTTACAACTACTTTTCATATTCTTTGTGTCTGATTATTACATCTGTGTTCAAGACTACAATCACTTTGCCCAAACATTACAGGGTGGTTTCCAGAGATAAAGCCTTTCTCCTTGCTGAGGCCTGAGATACAGGTTGGTTAGTCAGAATATGACATTTGTTGTTGCACGAGCAATTGATCTGTCTTTATGTGGTTACTTAGTGGTGATCAATGTTAACAATGGCTGTGGATGTGTTGATGATTTAGGTTTCAAGAGTTGATGACAGTGATGTTGGCTGCATAGGTAATTAGGACAAAATATTTAACGATTGCTTGTTGCTTTGTAGATGGGTCAGACAAGCATACTAGGCTTGTAGCCATTCATAACAGCACTGGGATCCAAACACTCAACGAGGTTCTGGAGGCAGAAAAATGGAATCAGGAAATTGTAAAGTTCTATAGTACTTCTGAAGAGAGGCACAAGTAGTCTCGTCTTGTGCGACTGAATCCAGCCTACAGACTCTACCTGGTAGGTCTATGGCATACTTCAGCAGCACAGACTCCAAACAATGGGCAGGAACTCTGGTTCTGATGATGGTAATAGGAAAAGGTGTTGAGCACAGCTCTGCCATCGGGCAGGGAAGAAAGAAAATGCTTCTGGGCCAATGCTATGGTAAGTCTAGCATAGCCGTAATGCAGGAATAAATACTAACAAGACACAGTGACAGCTCATACTCTGGGGGAATGAGGAAGCACATGGTGTTGACTCTGGGCCCTGGAACGGTATCCCATGGCAACAGCCTATTCTCTGAGTTAGGGAACAAACAACAGCATTGTCTTTCTGTCACTGCTATCCTTCCCCACCAGCAAAGGTTTGAGTATAGGGTATAAACATATTACTAGTAATTCTAGTCTAAACTCTCAACAGCAATGTAAGATGTATTATTTCCTTGTCAGGAAGGTCACTGTTTGGTAATTTGGTTTTTGATTTATGATGGGAGTAAAATACAATCTCATTTAATTTTCTTCTGTATTCATGAAAGTTAAGAACCTGTCATGCTCCAGCTTCCTTTTTTATGAACTCCTTTTATTACTCACACATTTCTTTATTCAGTTGTCTATTTCCTTATTGAGGGTATTTATATATTTGGTATATTAAATATTTAATGGTTGTATATGTCATAAACATTTCTTGGTATATGTTTTTTATTTTTAAAAAAAAACAAATAGACAATTGAACAAATTATGGTAGTCAAATTTTAAGAATATTTTTCTTAATGGTTTGTGACTCATACTTTAAAAGCATTCCTTGCATAGTCATGGACCAGGAGAGGGCTATGGCAATGGAAGTGAATTATATTACCATATTACCATATTACAGATAAATGTGCTATCATAAATACCATAAGTTACTATGCACAGAGGATTAAGAAAATATTTTTGTCAATAGACTTATGATAAATACTCATATCATTTGAGTAGTTATTTATATGAAAACTGTTAATTGTATTAAGCATAATTGTGTAGAGTATGATATACAAAAATCTATGTATAAATAGGAACACAGAAGAAAACCAATGACATTTAGCCTACTGGCAAATGTAACTTCATGCCTACTTTCAAACAATCAGGATATATTATGTTAGTGAATAGACATTTAAGAAAATAAATGCCTTCTCAAAACATCTACAGTTGTCTTAAGATATGTATACTACATAAGTTCTGAGTATTTTTGCCAAAATCTGTTTTCTATCGTCGGCATTGAAGTTAGGAACAACCTAAATGTGAATAAATGCAGGCACAAAATGAAGGTAAACAGAATATTGTAGTGCATGAGTCATATTATACACACTTATGAAAAGTAGGACTGTATTGGATACATTATGTATATTTTGGTAAATCTATGTCTATTGTTTCATAATATGATTTTAGATATGAGTAAACAATACTAAGAATTGTGACGATTAAACTTCACTATTCAAATTGTCCGAATCAAGCCTAATCTTTAACTTGAAGAAAAACAAAAGCTCATCTTTTAGGTCATGTAAGCAGTGACCTAGATCACAGGAAAGGAAACAGCCTTGAGGATGTAAATTGTAATACTTACATTTGAAGATATATATCACAACTAATGAAATCAACAAAGTAACAAAAATATCTCTGGTATCTACAGGATACTGTTACAAAGTTAAAGTGGAATAAGTGGTCTCATTACAAACAGATGTAATTTGGACAGTAATATTCACATCATGTCTGTCTGTCTAAGTATATTCAGGTAACATATCTTTTCATTTAAGACATGCTTATGGTAATATTTCCAGAAGACAGTTAAGTACTGAAATAACATGTGTGTGAAATCATAATCAAAGTTTTGCTCTTAGCTAAAATATAAACAGGATTACCAATGAAAAGAATGAAAGAAAGAAAAGAGAGAGGGCGGGAAGGAAGGAAGGAAGGAAGGAAGAAAAAGAAAGGAAGAAAGAAAGAAAGAAAGAAAGAAAGGAAGGAAGGAAGGAAGGAAGGAAGGAAGAAAGGAAGGAAGGAAGGAAGAACAAAAGAAGCGTTCTGATTAGAGTTGAGTTGAAACCAACGAGACTGTAGTACTTAAAAACATGTGAGGTTATCCAACAGTCTGAACTACATATACAGAGCCATTCTTAACAATATTGTAAATATTTTACTTCTTCTACAGAGGTACTACGCAACCAAAAAATAATGCTCAGTGATATTTTGACTGCAGTTACGTTTTGACTGCAGCTTCTAATGTCATTTGCCCTGTGCATCTCTACCTCACCTTGTCAAAGAGTATTGCTTCCCCAAGGCTGCCCCAGGGTCTTGTTGACGGATGGCTCTAATTGCGGTTGGTGCTGTAAACAAGGCAGCCACTCCATGCTCTGCAAGCACACGGAAATAAGCTCCAGCATCTGGTGTTCCCACAGGCTTTCCCTAGGAGGAGAGTCATTTAAAATGTGACTGGATAAATGTCTCATATTTCCATGATACTTCTATACATACACATTTAACACAGCAATATTAACAAAGATAGCTTCTCAACAAATCTTAATTTTAAAACATACCTTGTTTTGTTATACTCTAAATTAAGAGAAAAATGCCTACGCTATTTTCTCCCATTTAGAATCTCGAGAGCTTGGAAATGGAAATTAATTGTTTTCAATGTTTTGAAAGATAAAAATTTGGAAGTATATATTACATTGAAATTAAAAACATAATAGAATCTTCGCTATGTCAAGAAATTATATATACAGTATATATTATATACTTATATACTATATTATATATTTAATTATATGTATAAATATAAACAATACAAATAATTATATACTTAATAATTATTTGTTATATATTAATATTTATATAATATACCTAAAAAATATATTTGTTAATATTTATATATATATATAAAATATTATATAGAGAGAATTTTGTGCTGTAAAGTAAATGAGAAATATTATTGTTTTCTCAATATTAACACATTTATATTTTCCAACATTAAAATTGATGAGAGCAATTCTTGAGAAAAAAAAGTTAAAATCACAATGATTCCTGTGCTTTCACAATTAAAGTTCTGACTCTGAGAAAAGAAACTTCCACAAATTAAAAATTGCACATACTAGGAAAAATCACATAAACCATATGTCACTTGGTCTATCCTGCTAGGGGATATCTGCTCTGCATTGAGTTCCATGGTTAGAGGTAAGGCCACCATCATCACTCCTGCATCTGAGCAGGCTGTTACAGCCAGGAACACAGAGAACACCCAAGTGTAAGATCACTTTGTACTCGGTCCACCATGGCCCTACCTGCACCCAGGAGCTGGGCAGCCCCACAGCACTCTGTGCCAGGGGAAACCGGTCACCCAGGGGTGCTGAGATAGGCTTGCAGGCACACAGGAAGAACTCTCACCAGCCAGTGACAGCAGAACTAACCAACACCAGAGATAACCAGATGGCAAAAGGCCAATATAGGAATGTTACTAACAGAAATCAAGGCAATAAGGCACCACCCAAACCCAATTCTCCCACAACAGAAAGTCATAGATATCCCAACACATCAGAAAAGTAAGATTTGGATTTAAAATCACAGTTCATGATGCTGATAGAAAACTTCAAGAAGGAAATAAATAACTCCCTTAAAGAAATATAGGAGAACACAAGTAAACAGGGAAAAGCCCTTAAAGAACTGCAGGAAAACACAACAAAACAGCTGAAAGAATTGAACAAAACCATCCAGGATCTAAAAATGGAGGTAGAAACAATAAAGAAATCACAAAGGGAAACAACTCTGGACAGAGAAAATCTAGGAAAGAAGTCAGGAGTCATGGATCCAAACATCAACAACAGAATACAAGAGATAGAAGAGAGAATCTAAGATGCAGAAGATACCACAGAAAGCATTGACACAACAGTCAAAGAAAATGCAAAATGCAAAAAGATCATGACGCAATGCATCCACGAAATCCAGGACAAAATGAAAAGAACAAACCTAAGAATTATAGGTATAGAAGAGAGTGAAGATTTCCAACTTAAAGGGCCAGTAAATGTCTTCAACAAAATTATAGAAAATTTCCCTAACCTAAAGAAAGAGATGCCCATGAACATACAAGAAGCCTACAGAACTCCAAATAGATTTGGCCAGAAAAGAAATTCTTCCGGTCACATAATAATTAAAACACTAAATGACTAAACAAAGAAAGAATATATTAAAAGCAGTAAGGGAAAAAGGCCAAGTAACATATAAAAGTAGACCTATCAGAATTACACCAGATTTCTCACCAGAGACTATGAAAGCCCATACCTAAACATAGTGAAAGCAATATAGTAGCCAACATCAAACTAAATGGAAAGAAACTTGAAGCAATCCCACTAAAATCAGGGATTAGAAAAGGCTGCCCTCTCTCTCCATATTATAGTATTTGAAGTTCTAGGTAAGCAATTAGACAACAAAGGAGGTGATACAAATTAGAAAGAAGGAAGACAAATTATCACTATTTGCAGATGATATGATAGTATACTTAAGAGACCCAAAAAACTCCACCAGAAAACTCCTAAAACTGATAAACAACTTCAGCAAAGTGAACGGATATAAAATTAACTCAAGTAAATCAGTAGCCTTCCTATACTCAAAGAATAAAGAGTCTGAGAAGGAAATTAGGGATATGACACCCTTCACAATAGCCACAAACAATATAAAAATTATCTTGGTGTAACTCTAACCAAACAAGAGAAAGATTTGTATGACAAGAATTTCAAGTCTCTGAAGAAAGAAATCAAAGAAGACCTCAGAAGATGGAAAAATCTTCCATGCTCATGGATTGGCAGGATTAATATAGTAAAAATATGCATCTTACTAAAAGCAATCTATAGATTCAATGCAATCCCCATCAAAATCCCAACTCAATTCTTCATAGTCAGAAAGAGCAATTCTCAAGTTCATCTGGAATAACTAAAAAACACAGGATAACTAAAACTAATCTCAAGAGTAAAAGAACTTCTGGGGGAATCAGTATCCCAGACCTCAAGGAGTACTGCAGACCAACAGTGTTAAAATCTGCATGGTATTGGTACAGTGACAGGCATGTAGATCAATGGAATAGAATTGAAGACCCTGAAATAAACCCACACACCTATGGTCACTTGATCTTTGAAAAAGTAGCTAAAACCCTCCAGTGAAAAAAAGATAGCCTTTTCAACAAATGGTGCTGGTTCAACTGGAGGCTAGCATGCAGAATAATGCAAATAAATCCACTCTTATCTCCTTGTACTAAGCTCAAGTCCAAGTGGATCAAGGTTCTCCACATAAAACCAGACACACTGAAACTAATAGAAAAGAAACTGGGGAAGAGTCTTGAGCACATGGGCACATGGGAAAGTTTCCTGAACAGAACACCAATAGCTTATGCACTAAGGAAAAAAAAATTGACAAATGGGACATCAAAGTTACAAAGTTTCTGTAAGGCAAAGGACACTCTCAATAGTACAAAACAGCAATCAACAAATTGGGAAAAAATCTTTATCAAGTCTACATCAGACAGAAGTCTAATATCCAATATATACAAAGAACTCAAGAAGTTAGATTCCAGAGAGCCAAATAACCCTATTAAAAATGGGGTACAGAGCTAAACAAAGAATTTTTCCCTGAGGAATATCGAATGACTGAGAAGCACCTAAAGAAATGTTCAACATCCTTAGTCAACAGGAAAATGCAAATCAAAACAACCCTGATATTTCACCTCACACCAGTCAGAATGGCTAAGATCAAAAACTCAGCAGACAGCAGGTGCTGGCAAGGATGTGGAGAAAGAGAAACACTCCTCCACTGCTGTTGGGATTGCAAGCTGATAAAACCACTCTGGAAATCAGTCTGGTGGTTCCTCAGAAAACTGGGCATGATAATACCAGAGGACCCTGTTATACCACTCCTGGGCATATACCCCAGCATGTAATAAAATCCACTATGTTCATAGCAGCTCTATTTATAATAGCCAGAAGCTGGAAAGAACCTAGATGTCTCTCAACAGAGGAAGAGATACAGAAAATGTGGTATATTTATACAATGGAGTACTACTCAGCTATTAAAAACAGTGAATTCATGAAATTCTTAGGCAAGTGGGTGAAACTAGAAAATATTTTCCTGAGTGAGGTAATCCAATCATACAAGAACACACATGGTATATACTCACTGATACGTGGATATTAGCCCAGAAACTCAGAATACCCAAGACACAGTTCACATATCAAATGATGCCCAAGAAAAATGAAGGAGAGGCCCCAGTCCTGGAAAGGCTCGATGCAGCAGTGTCGGGGAATACCAGGACAGGGAATGGAAGGGTGTTGATTGGGAAACAGAGGGAGGGGAAAGGGTTTATGGGACTTTCGGGGAGGGGGGAACCAGGAAAGGGGAAATCATTTGAAATGTAAATAAAGAACATATCTAAGAAAAAAATGAATATATATATATATATATATATACCACCTGAAAGATAATAAATAAAAAATCATGTAACTCAAAAAGCACAAAATATTTTGATAGATGCTCTTTTAAAAAACAAGCCGGAAAGATTTAAAGACCAGTAATTTCCCAACTACTTTGAGTGTTCAGAAATCTTGACTCATCCCTCATATGTCATTTGTCCATCTCTTCCCATCATTGCTAGACCTCCTGTTCTTAGACCAAGGTGCCTAGATTATTAATGTATGTTGAATAAAAGTATACTCATATTTCAGTGTAAAACATAATAGGCACAGATTTTAAGAACAAAAGAAAATAGTTATTTTTGTTCATTTTTGCTGCTTTGGATATGCTAGAGAACATAAGACATTCCTGTAAGATGGGGCACCTTATATAATATTTGCTGAGGTCCACTAATCAAATCTCATCTAAACTTCTCATGGATGTCTGGTTCTAGAAAACTTACATGTTAAACTCTAAACTAATGCAGGAAAATGAGAGAATTTGCTTACAACAAACTGAGAAATCTCCCCAGAAAGAGAATGAGAAAAGAACTGACCATCAATGTGGTGGTCTGATTAAGAATAAACCCCAGAGGACCCTATTTTTTATTGCTTGCTCTTCAGTTGGTGGAACTCTTTGGGAAAGATTGGAAGGTATGGCTTTGTTAGAGGAGGTGGGCCCCTGGGGAAGAGTTTTCTGGTTTCATTGTCCAGATATTAACAGTTCTCTCTCTCTCTCTCTCTCTCTCTCTCTCTCTCTCTCGTGGTTGTTGTGACATGGACATGCCTGCCTGCCTGCTGTTCTCCCCACGATAATGATAATGGAGTCTAACCCTCTGAAAAAGTAACTAAGACAATCAATTTGAGGTAGACCATAGCTGGACAATAATTTAGATTCAGTTCTTATTTCAGAGCGGGTATTTGATAAGACATGATTAGGGCTTAGTTTGTTGTTTTTTGTTTTTTTTTAACAATCGCCATTAATATTCTTTAATGTAACTATATTTCTTCTCTTTAAACAAAATAACCTTTCAGGCCTCTTATAGGACAATAATGCTTTCACTCTCATAGTTTAAATACAATCTATTACAACTGGAAATTCATTGTAATAAATCCTAGAATCAATTTCCATTTGTATCATTACTCCTCTATATGGGTCAGTAAATTCAAATAGTAAAGAACGCTATCTGTTACAAGCTGGTAACACATGCACATAATGTGAGATAAATTCTGAAGCTGTAAGAACATCAGTCAGGAATGATATTACAACTTTATTCTTTCTCATAAAGCAGGTGAACACTCTTGATTTATATGTCTTCAATGTATCTTAAGCATCAATCAGTCTTGTGAGCACTGGATAGTGATTTGGTAAATCTGATTTCACCCATATAGAAATGATTTATAAAATAAGTCTTATGGAAGTGACTTTCCCTGTCTATCTTCCTATTCTTGTGCCCACTAAGTCAGTATATACCACTTTGTCAATATTTGCTTGGTAAGTCAACAATTCTGAGATGATCTCTTAAAATTGTGTAACCACCACTAAAGAAACACTCTATGGGCAATTGAAGTAGAATCTCCCTGCTTGACAGGGTCAGAAGAAAATGATACTGCATCAAACTTGATACTTGTATTTATGTTAGCTTAAAGAAGACATAAGTGTCACAATGAACATAGTGTGCCATGTGGGATTATCGTCATACAAGGTGTGCTTTAAACCTTTTCTAATGCCTTCAACTAGTAACATCTGATGATAATAAAGTGAAATATTACTCAAATATTTTATGAATAACATGGGATTATAACTATGTTATAATTCTGATGATGTGTCAAATATACACCAATATTATATTTATTGAGCATAAGACTGGAAAACCATGATGTAGAGTTACTACCAGGAGTCTTTAAAGTGACATATAAAGTCTCATGATCCAATGTACACTAATTGAACTAGAAAAGGTCCATTGTTTTGCATTTTTCTCCCCACTTTCCAGAAGAATGTTAGATATTATAAAAAATGTTTTCCTATTTTAAAATTACCATAAATACATATTTTATTTATTTTCCTAATAATTTCTATATAATCTCAAGACTGATTAGAAGAAAATAACACCACAGAAAATATTGTTCCTAAAACAGCCTGCTGATTAGCATAGTTCTTAATACCTGAGTAAATTGTTTTGTGAATATCAAGCAGAACCTGCCTAGACATTTCATGAGACAACATAAAGCACCTAGATATTATAAAAGGAAATTGTGGGACTGGAGAGATGACTCAGTGGTTAAGAGCAGTGACTGTTCTTCCAGAGGTCCTGAGTTCAATTCCCAGCACCACATGGTGACTCACAACCATCTGTAATGGGATCTGATGCTCTCTTCTGGTGTATCTGAAGACAGCTACAGTGTATTCATACACATTAATACATAAAGATTTTTTAAAAGGTAAATTGTGCTAGAGTAATCATAGATTTAATAACAACTTATTGAGCATGCATTATGGGTTAGTTACATATGGAAACTATTTAGTTAAAAATCATGGGATGGTCCTACACTAATGTAATTTATAATCTTGGAAAAATGATGTTGAAGTATATATACATACTTGTTATAAATAATTGTGTAGTTGATGATGCTGGATATGTGTAAAATAAATAGAAGGCATACAGGAGTGTTATGTTGTCAGTTTATTGACAGTAGTTTGTTTTTAAAAAAAACTGAAGCAAATTCCAGGGGCATGTTTCTTTATGAACATTCAATAAAAGTGACATCAATACCTTATTGATTTTATTAGCTACTCTTTCCTCTTATGCCCTTCTGCACAAGCATGCACATGAACAAACATGTGCACATAAGCAAACTATGACCTTTTTAATGCCTTTCAAGTGAACTCAATAATGCAGCAACCAGACTGATCTGACAGTAGAAAATGACCCCAATTCCATAGCTCTCATTTCAGTGATTCACAATAGGCAGTCAATTTAAAAATACAATTCTAAAATTGTGATGTTGAAAATAAGCAAAAGGAGACACCAAAAGCAAAATGCAGCAAAACAAATCAGTATTTAAAATGATGTAAAACCTATGATCAAATCTATGTCATTGCTTCCTTAATTTTTAATGACCTTCTCTTAAGTAGTAGAATGTTATTGGTTCTGCCAAATGATATGGGATTATATAGTAAAAATATTGGCAATGCAGACATTCTACAGCTTCATTTGTTATACATTGTTATTATGCGTTGTTAGTGTTTAATGAGAGAGAGAGAGAGAGAGAGAGAGAGAGAGAGAGAGAGAGAGAGAGAGAGAGAGAGAATGCATAGGCATGTGTGCTACATGACATGTATAAATCAGAAGACTATTCTTAGGAGTCAGTTCTCTCTCTCTACCTTGTGGTATCCCACAATCAAATTCAAATCCACAGGTTTCCACACAGACACCTCTAACCACTGATACATCTTGCCAGTCCACACAACATAAAATTTTAACATCTATTTCATAAAGTAGCAGATACTATTATTAACTAGAGTTATAAGTGGCAACATTTTACAGTACAAGCACCAATACACACACACACACACACACACATATATATGTAGAAACCCTCATCAAAAAAAGATAAACATCCAAGTTAAGTCTTTGAAATCTAAACAAAATGAAGTCATTTATTACAAACCACATGGTTTGTTGGTGGAGATCATTCATCCTTGTGATTTTCAGGTTTTGATATAAATATTTTTGAATCCAGTGCAGTGCTTGCCTCTGCCTTCTCAAGACATCTAGTTTCTTTTAGAACACTATTTTTGGGAATGTCACCCAAGGCATGTTTCATCGAGGCTCTGAGGCGAAGAGAACAACCTTCTGCACCAGCAAGTGTGAATTTCATTTCAGCAGACAGGTGCTACAGAGCATTGCTTTGTTTATTTTGGAATAGTGGTGGATCTGGCAACAGCATTTGTTAAGTTTCTACTTCATGTCATATGCCATTACCAAAGCATGACTGTTTTGGTTCACAACATTTAAATGTGAGACTTACTAAAATATAAACAAATCTCCAACATACACTATTTAATGGAAGAAGTCAGAATGCAAAATAGAGTATGGAATTTGTTCAGTGCTGTTTGTATAAAACAAACTATATTGCTGATACACTAGGTTCTTGATTATGTGTATATATGTATGTATATGTATATGTATATATTTGTGTGTGTGTTTATGATATATATGTATATACATATATATTATATACATATACATCATATACATCATCTACATTTACATCTACATCTATATATACATACATATATGCATATACATATACATATACATGACCAAAAATTGACTTCAAGTGACAGGAATTTAAAAATATGGAAATGGAGAACAGATAAATTTCCTTTGTCTTTTTCTATGCTTTGAAACATGTAACAATCAAGTGAAAGCTTTAGTGGCTGGGGAGCTTTTTTCATGGCTTCAGAGTTAGCCACACTTTTTATTGAATAACTGGGGATTCATCTTGGAGAAAGGCTAATTTTCCTCTCCTGTCAGTCATTAGTTGCTTTTAGTTCTTTATCCAGAGGCAGAACCCCATCCAGTTAACCCACTTTCACATCACAATGTATGTGTTACTGTCATTGTTCTTGCTCTTTTTATTCAGCTATTTCTGTGAGAGATTTTCTGTTTTCTAATTGTTGATAATTTCTTGCTTTATTCAATTAATAAATTTAAGTTTATCATAGATATATACTTAAGGGAAAACATTTTGCACACAGGGTTCACAACTATTTGTGGCTTACAGCATCCACTGAGGGCTTTAGAATAAAGATCCCATGTAGTCATAGAGGACTATTTGTGTGTGTGTGTGTGTGTGTGTGTGTGTGTGTGTGAGAGAGAGAGAGAGAGAGAGAGAGAGAGAGATATTCAAGTCTGTTAATGTGGTCTGAATAATTTCCACATAGAAGTTTAATACCTATTATAGACTGTGGAGGAAGGGCCCTTTAAAGAGACATTTAAATGGCAGGAGTTCAATCTTCCTTCTTGAATTGATTAATGCTGCTATCCAGAGTCTGCACGGGTGGATTTGTTCTTTCATCTATCTATTCTTCTACAAGTTGAAGACAGTTCCTGCCCTCCTCCCTGGAGGGTATAACAAGGTTCCATGTCGGGAACAAACAATAAGTATCCCTTACCTTTCAAAACTGTGAGAAATAAATATCTACTTTTAAAATTATTCAGAGGGACCCCGCACTGGGCGGGAGCCTACCAGCTTTCCTTCCGCAACCTCTGTTCCCGCAGACTGCACTGAAGCAACAGGTACCCATGCTCTATCCCCAATATAACATCACTTGGGACACGGCCTGTTGGGGCTTCCGTCTGCGGCCGAGAACAGGTCAGCGCTGTGGTCGTCTGGGTGCCAGATCGGCAGGCCATCGCGTCTGCAGGGTGAGCGGCGCCACGGAGAGTGCCCTCCGCCATCTTTGCTCCAGTGACTGGGAAGTTGGGACAGCCAGGTTCTGAGACAGACAGGCATAATATCGCTTGGATCTCGGGCGGCTTGTGTGTATGCGGCTCCCAAGTGCGGGGCTGATCTGCAGTAACCAGCGCGCCAGCTCTGCTGTGGGACTTCTGCCTGGCAGAGGGACGCCCCCTCCCCCCCCCCAGGAGAGATCACACACCCCTGCACAGGGCAGGAGCCTACCAGCCTCCCTTTGGCGACCTCTGCTCCAGGAATCCACTAGGCTGAGCCTTTGGATGTGCAAGGCCTCCCCAATATAAGATCACTTGGGGCAAGGCACATTAGGGCTCCAAAGTCACTCAGGAGCAGGCAGGCCCCAGAAATCGGTGCCAAGGGAATCCTGGTAATCCAGGGGGGGCAGAAATAGCTTTGCAGGCTCACAGGAGATCCAACCAACAGCCAGTGGCAACAGGACAAACTAACACCAGAGGAATCCAGATGGCAAAAGGCAAACATAGGAATGTTACTAACAGAAATCAAAGTAATGTGGGACCATCCGAACCCAACTCTCCAACAGCAGCAAGTCCTGGATACCCCACCACACCCGAAAGACAAGATTTGGATTTAAAATCACTTCTCATGATGCTATTAGAGGATCACAAGAAGGACACAAATAAATCTCATAAAGAGTTACAGGAGACCATGAATCAACGGTTAGAAGCCCTTACAAAGGAAACACAAAAATCGCTTAGAGAAATGCGGGAGAACATGGATCAAAAGATGGAGGCGCACAAGGAGACAACACAAAAATCGCTTAACGAGATGAATCAACGGGTAGATGCACTCACAAAGGAATCACAAAATTGGCATAAAGAAATGCAGAAGAATATGGGTCAACAGATGGATGCCCATAAGGAGGCAACACAAAAATTGCTTAAAGAAATGAATCAACGGTTAGATGCCCTTACAAAGGAAACACGAGAACTGCTTAAAGAAATGCAGGAGACGATGGATCAACAGATGGAATCCCATGAGGAGAAAACACAAAAATCGCTCAGAGAAATGCAGGAGAACGTGGGTCATCAGGAAGAAATCCTGAAAGAGGTAATGCAAAAATACCTTAAAGAAATACAGGAAAATACAAACAAACAAGTGAAGGATCTCAGCAAATCAATCCAGGAACTAAAAAAGGAAGTAGAAACAACTAAGAAATCACAAAGGGAGACAACTTTGGAGATAGAAAACCTTGGGAAGAAATCAGGAGTCATAGATGCAAACATCAACAATAGAATACAAGAGATGGAAGAAAGAATCTCAGGTGCTGAAGATTCCATAGAAAGCATCGACTCAACAGTCAAAGAAAATGCAAAATGCAAAAAACGTGTAACCCAAAACATCCAGGAAATCCAGGACACAATGAGAAGACCAAACCTAAGGATTATAGGTATAGATGAGAGTGAAGATTTGCAACTTAAAGGGCCAGTAAACATCTTCAACAAAATTATGGAGGAAAACTTCCCTAACCTAAAGAGAGAGATGCCGATGAACGTACAAGAAGCCTACAGAACTACAAATAGACTGGACCAGAACGGAAATACCTCCTGTCACATAATAATCAAAACACCGAATGTTCTAAACAAAGAAAGAATACTAAAAGCAGTAAGAGAAAAGGGCCAAGTAACATACAAAGGAAGACCTATCCGAATCACATCAGACTTCTCACCAGAGACTATGAAAGCCAGAAGATCCTGGGCAGATCTCATGCAGACACTAAGACAGCACAAATGCCAGCCTAGACTACTATACCCAGCAAAACTCTCAATCACCATAGATGGAGAGACCAAGATATTCCATGATAAAACCAAATTTTCACAATATCTTTCCACAAATCCAGCCCTGCAACGGATAATAGGTGGAAACCTCCAATACAGGGAGAGAAACAACACCCTGGAAAAAATGAGATAATAACCTTCTTGAATCAAACCCAAAAGTAGATAACCACTCAAACATAAAGATAGCGTCAAGAATGGCAGATGGCAATAATCACTATGCCTTAATCTCTCTTAATCTCAATGGTCTCAATTCCCCAATTAAAAGACATAGACTAGCAGACTGGATAAGTAAACAGGACCCAGCATTTTGCTGCATGCAGGAAACGCACCTCAGTGTCAAAGACAAACACTACCTCAGAGTAAAAGGCTGGAAAACAATTTTACAAGCAAATGGCCCCAAGAAACGAGGTGGAGTAGCCATCCTAATATCAGATAAAATTGATTTTCAACCTAAAGTCATCAAAAAAGACACAGAAGGACACTACATACTGATCAAGGGAAAAATCCACCATCAACAACTCTCAATTCTGAATATCTATGCTCCAAATGCAAGGGCACCCTCATTTGTAAAAGAAACTTTACTAAAACTCAAAGCACACATCGCACCACACACAATAATAGTGGGTGACTTCAACACCCCGCTCTCTGAAATGGATCGTTCAGGAAAGCAGAAACTAAACAGGGACACAGTGAATCTAATTGAAGCCTTGGACCAAATGGAACTAACAGATACATATAGAACATTTCATCCTAGAGCTAAAGAATACACCTTCTTCTCAGCTCCTCATGGTACCTTCTCCAAAATTGACCATATAATTGGTCACAAATCAGACCTCAACAGATACAAGAAGATAGAAATAATCCCATGCCTCCTATCAGATCACTATGGAATAAGGGTGGTCTTCAATGGCAACAAAAACAAAAGAAAACCCACGTACACATGGAGGCTGAACAATGCTCTACTCAATGATAACTTGGTCAAGGTGGAAATAAAGAAAGAAATCAAAGACTTTTTGAAAGTTAATGAAAATGAAGGCACAACATACCCTAATTTATGGGACACAATGAAAGCAGTGCTAAGAGGAAAATTCATAGCCCTGAGTGCCGCCAAAAAGAAACGGGAGACAGCATACACTAACAGCTTAATGGCACACCTGAAAGCCCTGGAACAAAAAGAAGCAAATACACCAAAGAGGAGTAGAAGGCAGGAAATCATCAAACTCAGGGCTGAAATCAATCAAGTAGAAACAAATAAAACCATACAAAGAATCAACAAAACGAGGAGTTGGTTCTTTGAGAAAATCAACAAGATAGATAAGCCCTTAGCCAGACTAACCAGAGGGCACAGAGATAGTATCCAAATTAATAAAATCAGAAACGAAAAGGGAGAGATAACAACAGAAACTGAGGAAATTCAAAAAATCATCAGATCCTACTACAAAAACCTGTATTCAACACAACTAGAAAATCTTGAGGAAATGGACAATTTCCTTGACAGATACCAAGTAGCAAAATTAAATCAGGATCAAATAGACCATCTAAACCGTCCTATAAGCCCTGAAGAAATAGAAGTTGTCATTGGAAGTCTTCCAATCAAAAAAAGCCCAGGTCCAGATGGTTTCAGTATAGAATTCTATCAGACCTTCAACGAAGACCTAACACCAATACTCTTCAACTGTTCCACAAAATAGAAACAGAAGGAACACTACCCAACTCGTTCTATGAAGCCACAATTACACTAATACCAAAAGCACACAAAGATCCGACAAAGAAAGAGAATCTCAGGCCAATCTCTCTTATGAATATCGATGCAAAAATACTCAATAAAATTCTTGCCAACCGAATCCAAGAACACATCAAAACGATCATTCACCACAATCAAGTAGGCTTCATCCCAGGGATGCAGGGATGGTTCAATATAAGGAAATCCATCAATGTAATCCACTACATAAACAATCTCAAAGAAAAAAACCACATGGTCATCTCATTAGATGCTGAGAAAGCATTTGACAAAATTCAGCATCCTTTCATGCTAAAGGTCTTGGAAAGATCAGGAATTCAAGGCCCATATCTAAACATAGTAAAAGCAATTTACAGCAAACCGGTAGCCAGCATCAATCTAAAAGGAGAGAAACTTGAAGCAATCCCACTAAAATCAGGGACTAGACAAGGCTGCCCTCTCTCTCCATATCTTTTCAATATAGTACTTGAAGTTCTAGCTAGAGCAATTAGACAACAAAAAGAGGTCAAAGGGATACAAATTGGAAAGGAAGAAGTCAAACTATCACTATTTGCAGACGATATGATAGTATACATAAGCGACCCAAAGAACTCCACCAGAGAACTCCTACAGCTGATAAACGACTTCAGCAAAGTGGCCAGATATAAAATCAACTCAAGCAAGTCAGAAGCCTTCCTATACTCAAAGGATAAGCAGGCTGAGAAAGAAGTAAGAGAAATGATACCCTTCACGATAGCCACAAACCATATTAAGTATCTTGGCGTGACTCTAACCAAACAAGTGAAAGATCTGTATGACAAGAACTTCAAGTCTCTGAAGAGAGAAATTGAAGAAGACCTCAGAAGCCTTCTACTCCTCTTTGGTGTACCTCAGAAGATGGAAAAATCTGCCATGCTCATGGATTGGCAGGATTAATATAGTAAAAATGAGCATCTTTCCAAAAGTAATACACAGATTCAATGCAATCCCCATCAAAATCCCAACTCAATTCTTCATAGAGTTAGAAAGAGCAATTCAAAAATTCATCTGGAATAACAGAAAACCCAGAATAGCTAAAACTATTCTCAAGAGTAAAAGAACCTCTGTGGGAATCAGTGTCCCGGACCTCAAGCTGTACTACAGAGCAATAGTGTTAAAAAACGCATGGTATTGGTACAGTGACAGACATGTAGATCAATGGAACAGAATTGAAGACCCAGAAATGAATCCACACTCCTATGGTCACTTGATCTTTGACAAAGGAGCTAAAACCATCCAGTGGAAAAAAGATAGCCTTTTCAACAAATGGTGCTGGCTCAGCTGGAGGTCAACATGCAGAAGAATGCAAATTGACCCATTCTTATCTCCTTGCACTAAGCTCAATTCTAAGTGGATCAAAGATCTCCACATAAAACCAGACACACTGAAACTAATAGAAGGGAAACTAGGGAAGAACCTTGAACATATGGGCACAGGGGAGAATTTCCTGAACAGAACTCCAATAGCTTATGCTCTAAGATCAAGAATAGACAAATGGGACCTCATTAAATTACAAAGTTTTTGCAAGGCAAAAGACACTGTCAAAAAGACAAAGCGGCAACCAACTAACTGGGAAATGATCTTTACCAACCTTACATCCGACAGAGGGCTAATATCCAATATATACAAAGAACTCAAGAAGTTAAACTCCAGAGAGGCAAGTAACCCTATTAAAAAATGGGGTACAGAGCTAAACAAAGTGTTCTCACCTGAAGAATATCTAATGGCTGAGAAGCACCTAAAAAGATGTTCATCATCCTTAGTCATTAGGGAAATGCAAATCAAAACAACCCTGAGATTCCATCTCACACCAGTCAGGATGGCTAAGATCAAAAACACAGGAGACAGCAGTTGTTGGCGAGGATGTGGAGAAAGAGGAACACTCCTCCACTGCTGGTGGAATTGCAGGCTGGTACAACCACTCTGGAAAGCAGTCTGGCGGTTCCTCAGAAAACTGGGCATGACACTCCCGGAGGATCCGGCTATACCACTCCTGGGCATATACCCAGAGACTTTACCTGCATGCAATAAGGACACATGCTCCACTATATTCATAGCAGCCTTATTTATAATAGCCAGAAGCTGGAAAGAACCCAGATGTCCCTCAACGGAGGAATGGATTCAGAAGATGTGGTATATCTACACAATGGAATACTACTCTGCAATTAAAAACAATGAATTCACGAAGTTCCTAGGTAAATGGTCAGAACTTGAAAATATCATCCTTAGTGAGGTAACCCAATCACAAAAGAACACACATAGTATGCAGTCACTGATAAGAGGATATTGACCCAGAATCTCGGGATACCCTAGACACAATCCGCATATCAATAGATTTCTAAAAAGATGGAAGGAGAGACCCCTGGTCCTGGAAAGACTGGATGTAGGGGAACGCCAGGACAGAGTAACAAGAGGGGGTTGAATGGAGAAAAGAGGGAGGGAAGGGGGCTTATGGGACTTTCGGGGAGGGAGGAAACGGGAATGGGGAAGTGATTTGGAATGTAAAAAAAAAAAAGAAAAAAATATAAGAAAACTTAAAGATAAGACAAAAAAGTTATTCTAAGTGACATATAGGCTAAAATTTGTATTATAAATGATTGCCAAAAGTCATTATTATGAAGAAAATCTCATTTATTTTAATGCATAAACTAATTGAATAGTGTCTCAGTTACTATTTTCATAAAGAGACAGCATGACTAATGCAACTTATAGAAAAGAAAGTATTTAGTTGGGTTTTACTTACAATTTCATAAAGTTAATCCATTATCATCATGGTGAGAAGCAGTATAGTACATTACTAGTATAGTAGATGAGAACTTTTACAACACAACCCATGGGTAGTAGCCAAGTAGATAGATAGATAGATAGATAGATAGATAGATAGATAGATAGATAGATAGATAGATAGATAGATAGATAGGAGACAGAGGAAACAGACAGAAACAGTGAGGGACAGAAACAGAGACAGAGAGAGACTGGGCTTTTGAACCTCCAAGCATACTCCCACTGACACACCTCCTCCAATAAAGTCGCACCTACTCCAATAAAGACACATTCTCTAATCCTTCCCAAACAGTTCCACCAACCAGTTAATAAGCATTCAAATGTCTGAGCCTATGAGGGTCATTCTTATTCAAGCCAGCACAAAGAAACATTGCATTGATTTTGCAATGCAATGAATGCACCTGAAGAATATCTAATGGCTGAGAAGCACCTAAAGAGATGTTCATCATCCTTAGTCATTAAGGAAATGCAAATCAAAACAACCCTGAGATTCCATCTCACACCAGTCAGGATGGCTAAGATCAAAAACATAGGAGACAGCAGTTGTTGGCGAGGATGTGGAGAAAGAGGAACACTCCTCCACTGCTGGTGGGATTGCAAGCTGGTACAACCACTCTGGAAAGCAGTCTGGCGGTTCCTCAGAAAACTGGGCATGACACTCCCGGAGGATCCAGCTATACCACTCCTGGGCATATACCCAGAGGCTTTACCTGAATGCAATAAGGACACATGCTCCACTATGTTCATAGCAGCCTTATTTATAATAGCCAGAAGCTGGAAAGAACCCAGATGTCCCTCAACGGAGGAATGGATTCAGAAGATGTGGTATATCTACACAATGGAATACTACTCTGCAATTAAAAACAATGAATTCAAGAAATTCCTAGGCAAATGGTCAGATCTTGAAAATATCATCCTTAGTGAGGTAACCCAATCACAAAAGAACACACATGGTATGCAGTCACTGATAAGGGGATATTGACCCAGAATCTTGGAATACCCTAGACACAATCCTCATATCAATAGATTTCTAAGAAGATGGAAGGAGAGACCCCTGGTCCTGGAAAGACTGGATGTAGGGGAACGCCAGGACAGAGTAACGAGAGGGGGTTGAATGGAGAAAAGAGGGAGGGAAGGGGGCTTATGGGACTTTCGGGGAGGGAGGAAACGGGAAAGGGGAAATGATTTTGAATGTAAATTAAAAATAAATAAAATAAAATAAATAATTAAAAAAAAATTATTCAGTCTGTGGCATAGTGTTATAGCAATTCTAAATGCATGTACTCTGAATAACTGTAGCTGTCCAGTTTCAGTTGTTATTTTGCTCTTTACCTGTCCTTTGCCAACTACATAAACTAAGCACATTGGGACTTCAACTGAGACTAACCCCAGTTAAGAAGCCATTGCTCCCATCTAGGTGATTAGCATCTACATATCTCCAGAAATAGAATCGTTACTTCTGGAAGAGTTAGTGTCAAGTAAATGATACAGAGCATGCAATTGGCAATTCTGCAAGCCTGGTGCTGAGCTAATTAGAGGTGTGACATATTTAGCATTCGCAGTTGTCATGGGGAGCATTTATCCTCCACACTGCTAGTCTAGTAGGATGTTTTTTTACCCCCATGCTCTTCCATGCTAATTGATTTTCAATCACTCTGCTACTGTGTACTAGAGGGAAACATTAAGAATATTTTTTTTATTCACAATGATCACTGAGTGTGTGCTATAAGTAGAGAAGTTAAATAGCTTCTTGCTAATCACACAGACTGACTTCTATGCAAGCAGTGAATCACTATATTCACTATCTGATGTTGTATGATGCCAAAATTCTTCAACGTGTCCAGCACTGCTTACACACCTCGAACCTGCTACTATTTTTCCTTAAGAAAAAAAAACAAAACACTTCAATCCCTCAAATTCTGTAAATCTTTTTTTAAAGGTGACACACTAGTCTCTGAAACTCCCTTTAGCCATCTTGCCTCATGTTCCTAGAGTATAGTGCTATTTTACATCTATGTTGAAACCTATTTCCCACTGTCCCCCAGTGTACTATGCTTTTCAGTATCTGCTACTGTCTCTCAGATTTCTCAATTTTTACTTTAAACTGATTCTCTTTTTTTAAGCCTCTACAGGTTTGCCTAACTTCCATTCTTAATGCTCTTTTCAGTCAGTTTCTTGATTCACTTGGAGAATTAAATTATTAAATCTGCTAGCAACTGAAGTTTTCCGCAGCTTTAAAACTGACTCTTCACTTTCAGACAGATGTCTGAATAGCATAAAGAAACGAGTGTTCAGAACCAAAAACATTATGTCCTCCTCAGCTGGCCTTTCTTCCCACTGCATAACTACAGTTGATAACTGCTTTTCTACCAGTTCTCCTAGTTGCAGTCATCACACCTTCAGTGTCCTTCTTATCTTTCTAATGTTGCCATTTGACACCTCCACAGTCACCCTGCTCCTTAACATTGAACTTGGCTACATTATTCTACAATGAAGGTAGACTTGAAAGTCTAACTTCAACACCCAGTGCCACTAGTACAGTTATTTAGTAGTCTCTGGCCCAGGTTTTTTATCACTATAAGTCAGAGATTCAAAATCCTGTTTTATAGATTAGTAGTGTGAATTCATATATAGAAAGTACTTAGAAGAGTTCTGATTTCCCAAGACTCAATCAATAATAGTGATTTTTCCCTTTACTTTCTTGTATACAAACTCTTCCCTTTTATAAGATATAATGTTCTCTTAAAAATTAATGGATGGATATCAGAGCTAGGTTTCCATTCTCTTATGGAATACCTTCCATAGCTGATTGCTCTCTGAAGTCGACAAGGAATTTTTTTGTTTGTTTGCACTTTTCATACTGTATGAGAGATTTCTTATTTTTATACTGTCCTTATTTGCTTGCTTTCTATTTATCAGATCGATTTTAATTCTTTGGCTATATTTTCAGCCCCTATAGTGCAAGGACCATATCTGATGCCTATTCTGTTTCCCCTCCACAGCCAGTAGAACAACATGTTTCACAATATGCTCCGGTAAACATTGCCCATTGAGTTATGACATATTTCACTTGCTTGATCTAACACACCACATGGTTATAGATAAAGAAAAATAAACTCAAAAATAAATATCTCTGTACCACTTGCCATTTTAAGAATGTAAGAGATGTTGGTGTTTGCTTCATATTTTTTTTATTTGAGAAAATCACATTATTCAAACCTAATCACAGTAATAACCTAGTCATTTTCCACATTGCAAACACTCAGAAAAGTAGATTGTGGCTATGCTATACTTAAGAAAAAGGAAAAAAATAAAAGAAGAATTTTCTATTAGATCAGTGAAACAGGAAATCTATATGTTGCTCATTAAGTGTTACTAAGTTACATAACAGCTATGAGTCTTTTTTTTTATTTATTTTTTTACACTCCAAATTTTATCCCCCTCCCCACATCTATCCTCCGACTGTTCCACATCCCATACGTGCTCCCCACTCCCCTGTCTCCATGTAGATGGCCCCACCCCCACTCCACCTGACCTCTAAATTCCCTGGGGCCTCCAGTCTCTTGAGGGTTAGGTGCATCTTCTCTGAATGAACACAAACCCAGCAGTCCTCTACTATATATGTGTTGGGGCTTCATATCAGCTGGTGTATGCTGCCTGTTTGGTGGTCCAGTGTTTTGAGAGATCTCAGGGGTCCAGATTAATTGAGACTGCTGGTCATCCTACAGGGTCGCCCTTCTCCTCAGCTTCTTTCCATCTTCCCTAGTTCAACAACAGGGGTCAGCTGCTTCTATACATTGGCTGGGTGCAAATATCTTCATCTGACTCTCTCAGCTGCTTGTTGGGTCTTGCTGAGTGCTGTCATGCTAGGTTCCTTTTTGTGAGTGCTCCATAGCCTCAGTCATAGTGTCAGGCCTTGGGATCTCTCCCTTGAGCTGGATCCCACTTTAGGCCTGGTGCAGGACCTTCTTTTCCTCTCCATTTCCATTCCAGTAATTCTTTCAGACAGAAACACTTATGGGTCAGTGTTGTGACTATGGGATGACCACCTCATTTGATGCCCTGTCTTCTTGCTGGAGGTGGGCTCTAAAATTTCCCTTTCCTTACTCTCAGGCATTTCATCTAAGACCTCTCCCTTTGAGTCCTGAGAGTCTCTTACCTCCCAGGTCTCTGGTACAGCTATGAGTCTTAATGGGAAGTGAAATTCCATGTCTTTGAGAATGAAATAAAAACTAAGAGAAAAATATGTAAAAATTCAAAGGATGCATACTAGAATATAACTATACATTCTTGTAACAGTTGCATTGTTTTACTGTTTTTAATGGTCTTGTTGGGATGATAAATTAAGAAACATTATTAGTGATTTTTTTTTTGCAAAGCACTGCACAGCATCATCTCATGAAAACTATGAATCCAGTGTATCACAGACATCCCAGAGCATACCTTCCAAGATAAAATAGCTAGGCAAGTTTGTCATCTACAAACACAACTGATAAGTATTTCTAATCTTCAGTATTCTCAAATAAGAGATTTTCATACTCCACCTTACACCAATCAGAATGGCTCAGATAAAAGCCTCAGGTGACAGCATGTGTTAGCAAGGATGTGGAGAACGAGGAACGTTCCTTCATTGCTGGTGGGATTGCAAGCTGGGGAAACCATTCTGGAAATCAATCTGGAGATTACTCAGGAAATTGGAAATAGATCTACCTGAGGAACCAGCTATACCACTCTTGGGCATATACCCAAAAGATTCCTTACCATGCCACAGGGGCATGTGTTTCACAATGTTCATAGTGGTCTTGTTTGTGATAGCTAGAAGCTGGAAACAACCCAGATGTCCAACAAAAGAAGAATGAATACAGAAAATGTGGTTCATTTATGCAATGGAATACTACTCAGCTATTAAAAACAAGGACATCACGAGTTTTGCAGGCAAACGGATGGAACTAGAAAATATCCTGAGTTAGGTAACTCAGACCCAAGAGGACATGCATAGTATGTACTCACTAATAAGTGGATATTAGCCAAAAAAGTACAGAATACCCAGGATTTAACCGGGGGAAAATAGGAAACTTGATCAGATATTGGGGGAGGGGAAGAGGTCTGAAGTCCTGAGGGCCAACAGAAAGAGTCGAAACAGGCAACCTCAGGAGGTACAAGGTGGGGGACCCTCCAGAATGTACTAGAGATCAGGGAGGTGAGAGACTCTCAGGACTCAAAGGGAGGGACCTTAAAATAAATACCCAACAATGGGGAGAGGGAATTTAGAGAGTCCACCTCCAGTAGAAAAACAGGGCATCAAGTGAGAGATGGGGTTGCCATCCCAGTCAAAACTCAGATCCAGAACTGTTCCTGTCTGAAAGAACTGCAGGAACAAAAATAGAGAAGAGACTGAGGGAAAGGTGGTACAACGACACAATGAAATTGGGATCCAGTTCAAGGGGAGGCTCCAAGGCCTGACCCTATTACTGATGATATGGTGCGCTTACAGACAGGAACCTTGATGGTTTCCCCACTAAAGGCCCAACAAGCAGCTTGAAGAGTCAGTTGCAGGTACTTAGACCTAACCAAGGGACAGAAGCCAGGGACCCATTGGTTGAATTAGGAAAAAGCTGGAAGAAGCTAAGGAGGAGGGCAACCATGTAGGAAAACCAGCAGTCTCAACTAATCTGGACTCCCAAGATTTCTCTGACACTGAGCCATCAACCAGGCAGCATACACCAGCTGATATGAGGCCCTGACACATATACTGCAGAGGACTGCCTGATCCTTCCCAGTGAGAGAAAATGCACCTAACCCTAGAGATACTTGAGGCCCCAGGTAATGTGGAGGTCTTGTAGAGTGAGGGCTGGAGTGCGGACATCTTGAAGAAGGGGGAAGAGTTATGGAATGAGGAACAGTAAGAGGACAGACCTGGAGGGGGATAACTCCTGGACTGTAAAAAATGATTAAAGAATGATAAATAAATAAATAAATAATAAAATAAATAAATTAATTAAGAAATATAATAACCTAAAATCAGTGTCTATAAAACAATTATAATTACTTACAATTTATTGACAAATAAGTAAAATGTGTTCATACTGTCACATTCACATACAAATGATATTTCTGTGTGGTTTTAAGTAGCACTCCCATATGCTATCCCAGTGGTATCCTGTACATTACAGGAGACTACAGAGCTCATTTTTATGCTTTTCCTTCTATAATGAATGGGCAGGGTTACCTCAATTCTCAATTATTTTTACCAGTTCAGAAAAAGAAAAGCCATACAATAAAAGGTTAACAAGCTCAATGTCCTGAAGTCCTCTAACCTCAAGACTAAAACTAGAAGAGGTTATAAATATGCCAGTATGACAAGCCATGACAACTCTTGTTTCTCTCAGATGAAAGCTTCAAAGCCAGACTTATTTCCCTCAAAAGCTCTACTCATAAAGGACATATCCTTAAGTAGAGAGACCTCTGGGATAGTCTCCACATATGCTCCTTTTTCTTCAAAGTTGGCGGTAGCATGACGGCTGGTACCTAGTGTGTTGGTCCTTCAGCCTTGGCTTGGAAGAGGATTAATGGGCTCCAAAGGGGTCTGCCTCCAGTATTCCAGTGACAACTCCTGTGTTATGAGGACAAACAAGCTTTGAAAGAAGAAATGTGGAATACTTAGAACTGCACATCTTATAATAGCTGGGATGCAGGGGAATGAGTTGTTTGTGTTTTAATTTTAGTATTCTATTCTAGAGAAAAATACTTTGTACTTTTTGAGTAATGACTTATAAGGACTCTCCCAAAATTAACTTTATATAATTTGACAGTTGTTCTGCATATTTTATGTGATTTGTTCAGTTAAGTGATGCAACAGGATTGCTACCCTTAATCTGAAGCTCAGCAGGTAAGTCACTGGCCTGAAGTGGAATAGACAGACTCGCCAGGACGCTTGCCATTCAGACTCCAACATGCAAGAGCGGTTTATTCAATAAAAACATTATCAGAGATCTCTAAAAAAGAGACTAGAGTGAAATCCAGAGACTAGCATGGATTTCAAACACAAAAGTTAAAACAATATACCAAGTAGTATATTTTATTCTTAAAAGTGGAAATGATCCAAAAAACGAGTTGCAGAAATGGAAACTGGAGTGTGTGTCAACTTTCTTCTTTCATATATGAGAAATGCAATTCCTAAAGAAGTTGAATTTACCAAAAGTCATATTGGTCAATAAAGGCAGTCATTAAAATTCCCAGACGAGTGACCATGCCACGACACCATAATGCAGAATCTTAAGTCTTTAACTTTTAAAAACCAATCCTTTGAATTAATTAGTTATTGAATTATTATTAATTAATTATTGAATCAATTAATTATTGAATTATTAATTAATTATTGAATTAGTTAATTATTGAATTATTAACATTAACTATCCACCCTAGTTGGCCTGAAGAGAATATTGAAGAATTTATAGGAAACACTTGCTACTATCAGATCTATACTCTGTGAAAATTCAAGCAGATGCAAATCAAGAGGAAAGTTTGTATGGATTGCAGTTTTTCTGTTTTCATGTTTGTTTGTTCATTTGCTTATAAGATGGATTCAGGGAGCCTAGGTTGGCCTCAAACTTACTATGAAGCTGAGGGTGGCCTTGAACATCCTAGATCTCTGTGTCCTAGGATCATGGGTTTATGTGGTGCTGAGGATGTAACCCAGGGATTTAGTCATGCTATGCATGCAGACTATCAACTATATCTTCAGCTTTTTGGAGGGCTCCTAAAATTTTTATTATATTGAAACAACAATAGTTTCATCAAAATCAAATAAACTAGCTAGTTTATGGCTTAATCTCATGACAGAATAGAAACCACAACTAATGCTATCCTCTCACCCTAGGTAATAATTTAACTAAGGAATACTCAGATGGCTTCTTGCTCAACAACACTGCTGCCACTGAAGACACATGGGTACCCTGTATTATGAAATGAAAATGTCTGCAAATTAACAAAGTAGTTAATTAGTTAACATCCCAAGTGCTGTAAATAACCTTCTCCTGGTTCCCCCACACTTTGACCCACCCTTTACCCATCCCCTCCTCTTTTCTCAGGAAAGGGTGGGATCCCCTTACCTCTTCCCCTCCCCGGCCCACCCCACCTCTGCACACACATATCAAGTCTCTGTAAGTTTAGGCACATCCTCTCCCACTGAGGCCAGACAAGGCAGCTCTGTTGGGGAATGGATAGCTCCATCAGGCTACAGCTTTAGGGAGAGCCTGTGCTCCATTTGGTGGAGGACTCACAGGGAGATTGAGCTGCACATCTGCTACATGCATGCCAGGGGGCCTCATCCCAGGCTCATACTCTTAAAGGGGAAGCTATGACAGTGGACCGCCTTTACTTCTTTGCTGTCATGCACTTCCTGCTCTGTCACAGGCCCACAGCAATTGAACCAAGCAAGGACAGCCTAGAACCACTGAAATTATGAACCCAAATTAGTATCTCCAATTATTTTTAGATTGATTACCTTAGAAAGTTTGTCACAGGTGCAGAAAGATAGCTCAGTAGCTACCATCAAAATCTCTACCCCAATCCATATGATACTGGAGTTAGGTCTGTTTCAATCAATATTTCATTAATAAAATAGCAGTCTAAAGGGATTCTGATTATGTTGTTCCTCTCGAGAATATGAAAATCAATTGTGAAGATCTATTTTAACTATTAGATAAAAATTTGAGTGTTCAAATGTATTCAAATGAACTAATAACAGTAAACCTTTGTCTATAAAAAAGTAATGTCTGAAAAAGGCATGCATCATGTCCCTTGATGAAAAAGAATGATAAATTTATATATTTCTCATACAAGAAGCAACAACCAAAAAAAACCTTTAAGTAAACTTGTATTTGAAATCTTCACTCTGTCATTTCATTAACAATTATTTATTGGAAAATGAATGGGTGTGAAAAACGAGCTTTGAAGTTGAGCACTGATGCTATGCAAGACTCAGATGATTCTTCCCTCTTAATCCAAGTGAGAGCAGAAAGGAGCAAGCAAACATTCTAGATGATACTGAAAATAAATGGGACTGCAATGGACAGTCAAGTCAGTGAAACACAAGGCACTGGACTACTGTGCAAAGAGTTTGGTCTCATGCAAGAAATGAAGGAAGTGCTTCTCACTGAAGAAGTATACATGAACAATGATCTGGTGTGTAACAGGAAAGTATTTTTGGAAAAAAAGAACACATAGGTGATTTTTGTGGCAACCATGAACATAAGAATAACCAAAGATCCAAAGCAAGCCTTGAAAAGGAACACAGTGACTAAGAGGGGTTTGTTGGTGCCTGGGGTGATGGCTTTGCAGTTAAGAGCACCACTAATTGAGTTAAGAACATTCCAATTGAGAAATTGATATAAGAGTTTTTCATTTGTTCAATTTAATGAGAGACATATTAATGCATTTGAACGTATTAATCATCAGGAAGCTGAAAAATTCAGTTATGTCTTCACATTGCAGCTACAGAATGATATGTCCGCTTATGGGAAAAAAAATCTTATTAAATGTCAATTATGCTCATCAGTGTTGAAAGAGACTTCTCTCAAGAATGTATTACTCTTGTATCTCGAAGTTAAGTATCCAAGGTAGTTTTAACCATTTCTTTTAAAAATTTTCGTCAGCTAACGTACTAACAGATTTGAATTAAATTCTAGAGTATATTAAGTTATTTTGTTGAAATAAAAGAGCTCATTGATTATTCTTTCATAAAGTGGCATGCACTATTCGCAATAGAATAAAGATTTTGTTTGAGAATGGAGTCTTGAACTCTATATGCCTTTTCAGATAATGAACTCCAGATCCTCTCATACTTTGAAACATCAGTATTGTTAAATTAGGATTCATCACTCTGGAAGAACAACATACCGAGACACCAACTCACTGGAATAGCACATCTTTGAAATATTATGCTTCACGAAGCATAAAAATGAAACTTTGATCAAGCCAAGTGATAGATATGTATATTTATAGAAAAATTAGCACTCTGAAAACTATGCCAATGATCTGATTAAATTATATTTTCTATGCAAATATTATAGTTTTAATACTTAAACACAGAAGTGTAGCTTCCTACATAAACTATTTCTTACAAAACTAAACTAAACTACCACTAAATAAAATTGTCTTTTGTATCCATGAATTCTGGATCTAGGAACTCAAATTATCATGGAAAAAATATTAGAAAAAATATCTATACTTTACCATTTGATGTCCTCTTGTCATCATTCCCTAAGAATCCAATAACAACTATTTATATTGCATATACACTGTATCATTTGATGTATAAAATATAAATGTAACTTGAAGTATAAGAAAGGATATAAGCATTTCCACACATACTTCACCAATTCATACAAAAATATTGAGAATCTGTAAGCTTTAGTATATGGAAGGAATTTATTCTGAAACCTTTCTCCCATAGGCAGAAAATATCACAAAGTTAACAATTCATATAAAAGAATGGTACAAGTTGGAAAGTTGTTTTTGTTTTCAATTGCTGTCCTAAACACACATCAAAATTCTTTTTAACTTAATCATGTTAATTTAAATGTAATCAATTAGGTCAAACCACCCCTGCATTTTATATATCAATAGAGCTAGTTAATCCTCTTCAAAATATTTCATTTTATCTACCTTCCAGAAGACACTGTGCCAGGCAGAGATGATAAATGTTTCTTGCCCACTAAGTTTAAAGAATGACAGATTCTATTTGCAAATTTATAGGGATCTGAATAATTTAGTAGAAGACTAAAGGAAAACAAAAACAAAAAACACTTCAGTCACCCTGAGGAAACGAAAAACTGAAAAATCAAGGTAGATGGGATACTTACAAGATGTGGCATTTAATACATAATATTTAAGACCCAGTCCCTTGAGAAAAGGACTACAATGCTATACAATGACAATTAGCATGTAGTATTACGAAAGGGAATAATAGCCAGAAGCTGGAAAGAACCCAGATGTCCTTCAAAGTCGGAATGAATACAGAAAATGTGATATGTTTACACAATGGAGTACTACTCAGCTATTAAAAATAATGACTTCATGAAATTTTTAGACACATGGATGGAACTAGAAAATATCATCCTGAGTGAGGCAACACAATCACAAAAGAACACACATGGTATGCACTCACTAGTAAGTGGATATTAGCCCAGAAGCTTGGAATACCCAAGATACAATTCACAGACCACATGAAGCTCAAGAAGAAAGACTAAAATGTGGATGCTTCAGACCTTCTTAGAAGGGGAAACAAAATACTCAAGGGAGGAAATATGGAGACAAAATGTGGAGCAGAGACTGAAGGAAAGTTCATACAGAGACTTGCCCCCCTCGAGGGGGGGATCCATACCATAATCAAACACCAAACCCAGGTACTATTGCAGATGCCACGAAGTTTTTGCTGACAGGAGCCTGATACAGCTATCTCCTGAGAGGCTCTGGTTGCAGCCAGCCATTGGACTGAGCATGGGATCCACAATGGAGTTGTTAGAGAAAAGACTGAAGGAGCTGATAGGGTTTGCCACCCCATAGGAAGACCAACATTATCAACCAACCAGAGACCTCAAAGCTCCCAGGGATTAAACCAACCAAAGAGTACACATGGAGGGACCCATGGTTCCAGCGGCATGTGTAGCAGAGGATGGCCTTGTCAGACATCAATGGGAGAAGAGGCCCTTGGTCCTGGGAAGAAGGCTCGATGCCCAGTGTAGGGGAACACAAGGGCGGGAAGGCAGGAGTGGGAATTCTATTGTATGAATCCCCCAAATGCCATCATCAGCATCCATCTGTAAGTACCTATTTTATTTGTCCTTCCTATGGAGTTTGATCCTAGGTCCCCCAGGCCCTTACTCTTTAACCAACCTCTGAGGTTATACAGATTGTAGCCTGGTTATCGAAGAATTTAACAGCTAGGGTCCACATATAATTGAATAAGTAGCATATTTGTCTTTAGGTCTGGGTTACTTCAGTCAGGCTGGAATTTTCTATCTGCATCCATTTAGTCACAGATTTCCTGATTTTCTTCTTTTTAAACAGCTAACTAATTTCCATTGTGTTATCTATCCATTCATCTGTTGACAGACATCTAGATTATTTCTAAAGTTTGGCTAGAGTGAACATGTGTACTGGGATGGAGAGTCCTTTGGGACAAGAGAGTTTTAAGGGAGACAATAAATGTAGGTACATTTAAAACTAAGGGCCATTTGAGAAGTCATATGTAATCCTAATGCAGTACAAGCTTTACTGGGTAAACAAACCACACTTATGGGCAGGGCGCATAACCAACAGTAGATTGCCAATAAAAAATGAACTCAGTGGAAATTTTGGAAAGTTTTTGTCTCACAATGATTTGTCTAGACTTTTTGTCCCCTACTTCGGGTCTTTTGCATATAGATGGTGGTTTCTGGTTTTGTATTCTTATGGTATTTCTGAGCATGCTAATGTATGTGTCTCTGGATGTATATGTGCTTTTCCTTTGACATTGTTTGTTTTTTCCTATTCTGGTTTGTTAGTTTTTATATCGTCATCATCATCATCATCACCACCACCACCATCATAGAGAGAAAGAAGGGGTGTGTACTTGGGTGGGTGAGTGAGGAGGCTCGGAGAGGGATGGGAGAGAGGGAACCATAATGAGAACATAGTTCATGAAAAGTGTGTGTGTGTGTGTGTGTGTGTGTGTGTGTGTGTGTGTGTGTAATATTAGAGAAAAAGGAACGAAAAGCAGAAGAGACTTTTGATGGAAGAGACTCTCTGGCCAGCTGATTTGCACGTGAGTCACTCTCGAGGAGCACTGGCATTGCAGTTCTGTAGCTTGTCAGTCATTCACAGATGTGTGCTTTTGTGATGCAGCAGCCTTTTGTCACCTGGGCTCCTATCATAAACTTCCCACCCATGACACTATCAGTAACTTTAATAAATCCATTGGTTCATGCCTACGCCTAGACCAACAGCAAAACAAACATCAAAAAGACCTACTGTATAGAAGAGACCAAGGAAAAGTACACTAGGCAAAATAAATTGCCTACATAGGGGGAAATAAATAGAAAGAAGATACAGGTGATGACACCTACTGACAAAAGCAAAATGGCCAAGTCTTTGACTCTGCCATCTATGACCTCAATAGTGACTTCTGATAACAGACACTTCTGTGGAGTGATAAAGACTGAAGCAGGATTACAGTTAGATGAATCAGGGGTTGAGGGGTATGAAGCCAAGGTGCTTTGGAGAGGGATTCTTTTCAGGGTGTCTAGATTGTATAGAAGAAAATAAATTCCAAAACTTAGTACGTGATAGCTTTTGAAATGGTAAAAATCAGAAGAGTTTTCATTTTGGGGTCAGAAAAAAAAAAACTTAAGACACTATAAGTAAGGAGGTCAAAAAAAGATACAGAAAATTTACAAAGATTTAAAATATATCTTGTCAGCCATACCACAAATGTTTATAAAAATCTCCATTCTATTTTTGAGAACATCATTCCAAAATAAACAGTCCAGTTCTCTTGGTAGTGTTAGCACATGTTTAAATAAACAAGAAAAATAATAGAAAGCCGATTCAAACTCAGATACTCCTATTCTCAGTATTTCGACTCTGAGGTTAGCATACGAGCCATGAAAGCTAACTAATAAATTCTGCATTGTCATATTTGAATAGGCAATGTCACATTTCAAAGTAAGTATTTGATGTTAGGATTTATTTTGTTTTCTTCAAGAGGGCTGACTTAATAAAAACACTTGATGTGTCGCAAGAACGTTAGTATGGAGCAGATGTGTCAAGATTATTTCATGTGTTATATTACAAACTCTAAACGTCTATCAAGTCTGCAGGATATGAAAACACAGTGCAAGAGAAGCAGAATAGTGTGACATGCTTTAACACTTGATTCGGCATCTATTATATTTTTTTCAGAAAAGGAAAACTAGCCAACTAAAAATGATGGAAGTCTTAAAATGGTGGAGTGTGCCGGAGAATTTCATGAAGATAGTTAATGGCCTCACATTTTTTTTCATACAATTGTTGAGTTGACAATTCTTAATATAACAAAATATCAAAATGATCTGATACTTTTCCCTACATGCCCCACTTACTGGTCTGATATTCCTTATCCCCTAGTGAAATACTGCTGATGTGAAAGACAGACTATGATTGGGAAGGTGCCTATCCATCGACACTGTTAGTTATTTCATTTGTGCCTGGTTATTCCTAAACTGTGTCCCATAATCATATTAAGAGGCCTTAGTACGGTGCTATAAAATATAGAAGCTATTCAAACATCCAATGATACTTATAAAATATTCACTAAGCACATTGTTTGAACCAACTACTGGCAGTTTCTCCATCTCTTTCCAAGAGATTAAGTAATTACTTTTTCCCTTAAATACATGAACTGGAAAAAATTCAAGTGTGGAAAAGTAAGATTATATCACCGGATAGGGTGAACATTTTTAAAGTGACATACCAATAGCTTGCTGAGTTATCATTTCGTCCCAAATGATAAGGTTTTAAAATATTTTACATTATTTTTTATTTATTTCTTTTACTTGTGTATGTGTGAGTGAGATGGGGAAGGTGGGAGAATGGAGGGGAGAGAGAGAGAGAGAGAGAGAGAGAGAGAGAGAGAGAGAGAGAGGAGTAAAGATGGGAGCAATAATGTATATGTGCACTTGTGTACTGCATGAGCCTGTGGAAGACAGAAGAAGCTGGCAAATATCAGAGGACTGGAGTTACAAGCTTTTGTGACCTGCTTACCATGCATGCTGGAAAAGCAAACTCCAATTCTGCATAAAAGCATTAAGCCCTCGTGACCACTGAGGCATCTCTCTACGTCCTCTTGACTATGTTTTAATTTAATTAGGCATACATAAATATTTCTATATTTTCCATCTTGTTAGATTTTCCAGAAAATCTAGTATCATTAAATATGATACTATATTAGTTACCACACCAAATGTTTAAAAATTATTAAAAACTACATTCATTTTTTTCTCTGTGCACACATACATGCATGCTTGTCTCATGCTATGGATGTAGTCAGAGAACCACCTGCAGGAGTAATCTGTTCTCTCCTTCTATCATGTGCAGTCTGCAGAGTGAACTTAGGTCATCGGACATGCTAACTTCTAACTCAGTGGTTCTCAGTCTTCCTAATGCTGAGTCCTGTAACACATCTCATGATGTGGTGACCCGCAACCATAAAATTACTTTTGTTGCGACTTCAGAACAATAATTTTACTGCTGTTATAAATTATAATGTAAATAGTGGCGGTTTTTGTTTATGGAGGTCATAACTCACAGGTTGTGAACCAGTGTGTGTTGTTGAGTACATTGGTAAGTCTTCATGTAAGTGGCTGAAAAAACTACAAAAAGCAAGCTCCTGAGAGGAATTCTCCAACACACATATAGAAACCTTATTTCAGAGCAACATCAATTACATATATCTTCAAATTGATAAGCATTCAGCTTTGAATCTAGTCACTCTAGATTTCTTTCTCCCTTTACATTCATAGTTGTCATTAGAAACCATGGAAAATATGTAATTAAGATAGGTAAAATATTTTTGTAAATCCACTGATTCTGTAGGAAAACAAAATGTGAATCTATATTGATCATTTTATGATAATGCTTTCTTAGGATTTGAAAATCCATGTCACTTTGAAAATACCCTTTACAACTCTCCTGGCATAGATTTTATATTTGTTATTGTATTTTCTCCAGAATTTTTCTATTGATTTTTTTCATTAACACAATTAACAGGTGGCAGTTATTTTCTTCATATTTGTTTTCCTTTTGAAATAACTTTTAAAGTAAAGACTCTACATCAATGCTTTCTGTGGCCATCTGTCTGTCACCAGTACTGTCCAGGTCATCTACTCATCAAGAACAGTCAGTTAAATAAAGGTCCTATATACAGTATCCCTTCTATTTTGTTACCTCATATAAAACTGTTGTGTTTCCATGTAGAAGAGGCCCATAGCAAATATAGGAATGTCCAACAACCCAGCCTAAATCAGAAGCTGCCCACCACACCTAAAAAAAATAAAAACAACAATAAAACGTATGTCTTAGTCAGAAAACACCATGTGATATAAATGCAAAATCATGGTTACCTCTCCAGGTTTGAGTCCATATATGGAAGACATTGTCCAGTTCAACATGACAGCATATCCACCAGTGGGTCTAACTACACCCTTAAAGAGAGTAGACAAAGAAGTTAATATTTTGAAAAATGTTATAAGATTCACTGTGTTCATACAATCTCCCATAAAATTTACATATTTAAATCATTCAATATTCTGTAAGCTATAAATTACATTGACTCATGTATAATTGTATTTAAATTGCTATTTCTTTTAATTCTCTAATAGAAACTCCTGAACATATGTGTTCATCATTACTATTATAGAAAAACATTGTTATATGACGTGCTTAATGGTATATGAAAACATTCAATTTCACTGTCATATATAATATAATTTTAGTGGTAATACATAGTTGTAATATTACATTTTCAAATGCATTAACAGAGCAAAATTGAAACTACTCAAACTAAATGCAAATTAAATTAAATTTAACAAAAAGCTAAATGAAGTTATCAGTTTAAAATATAGACCAACATAAGAACATCCATTCCCTGTGAAGATGACGATATGCCGCTCAGAGGAAACAAAGTTATATCCTAATTGAGACCTAATTACACTGCTAAGTGGGAATCACACAGAACAATATGGGAGTTGAGCAATACTTTAATGATGATTTCTAGAACTCTGAACAATGAATCCTGATGAGTTAGCTTAAGGCTAACAGATGTGTTTTATGATGCGTTTGGGACAAATCAAGGCATTATTACATTTTTACAAGTCTGTTTCCAGTACCTTCCCTTTATGCAAACTCAACAGAGAATAATTGAAAAGTGGGCACATGAGTCACCAAGATAAGAAGGAATGATAAATATAATAATTAGATCTGTTTATTTCACCATTGTAAATATTAGCAGTCATTAGTGCCAAAAGACATGGCTATTGAAATGAGTCAGCAAATGCATACTGGGTAAAAACAACAATTTAAAATCCATATGCCCTTCAAAGCATCTCTGAGTTTGTTTTCTTCAAAACATTATGCTACTCAATAGGCTAAACATGCCCTAATTAATGGATGTTCTCTTAGTTGTACCCTTTTGGTATCATTGTGCAATTTTAACACATATACGTGATTCAGGAGATGAAAAAGAAAAAGCAAATAAAACACACTGACTTTGCTGTAGCTATTATTGCTGCTGTCCACAGGTTGCACCAATAAACTGTAGGCATCAAACTGTGGAACATATTGTACCTACTAACAACACCTGGTCTCTTGGCAAATATCAGGTGCAGCTTTATTGGCATTTGAGAACTATTTTCTATGTTGTATGATGCATTTAACATACAGCTGGTTCTCTTCTTCACTTCAGGAATATTAGAAATTATAAGACTCTTTCCAGTAACCATTCAATATACACTTAGTGAACAAATCTCAATATTCTAGATGAACCGTATCCTACCTTCCTTTGCTAATTAGTTTCAATTAATATGTGTTGTTGTTTTTTATGGTCTAGGAACTTAAAGTTTTGAATATTAATAATTTTTCCTAAAAACCTTCCATCCTTTTGAATAGGAAACATCATACAGTTTCTTTGTATACTATATGTTTTCATATATTACAGTAGACATTATTCAATGCCAGAAATGATTTCAACTAGAGTGTTTTAAAAGTTAATTTTCACTACACCTGACACAGCATTTTATTTTATTTTATTTTATTCTATTTTATTTTATTTGAAATATGCTTTATGCAAGCAGTTTTCATATTCCGAGGTTCTTATTTTTTTTTTACTGGACTTGTAAAACTATTTTAATTGTTACTCAAAATATGAGATATAACCATTGAAAAATGGACACAAATGCTTATGAAAAGAAGAAAAACAGATGCAATCAGATTGTAAGCTCAACTTTCAGGAGAAATTCCAATAAGGTAAACCAAAGAACCTGACACTTTCATATTCTGGGACTCTTAAGCATAGAAGGTTCATAAAATATATTTAATTTGTCTTTGTCCTTTATCTGAAGAAGCATCAATGTGTGGAACCAACTACTTGCCTGATGTTCATGAAAGGCTGCTTTTTAATTTTTTTTCTTAAATTTCATTCAGACAATATATTCAGATCATGGTTTACCCCCAACTCCTCCCAGTTCCTCCACACCTTCTTCTCTATCCAGTTTATGTTTTCTCTCTGTTTGTCATTCAAATATTTGATTTGAAAAAAAAACAGAAAAATAAGAAACACACACACACACACACACACACACATACACAAACCCCACAAAAGCAAAAAATCAAAGTAAAGAAGCAAAATACTGAGACAACAACCACAAATGTTAAAACAAAGAAAAATGAAAGAAAACATCTTCAAAAATACAACTGAGTTTGTTTTGTGTTGCCCAACTGTGTGTAGGCATGCATCATGCTCTGTAGTATAGTTGATGAGCCTATTGGAGAAAAATGATTTTCCCTTGTCTGTAGATATCAATTGAAGATAGTTTCTCAGTTAGGTTTGTAACCTGTGTGCATTTCCACCTCCTACAGTTGGGACCCCATATGCTTTGAACCTGTGTAGGTCTTGTGCATCCTGCTACAGTCTCTGAGAGTTCATAAGTGTACCAGTCCTTCTAGGTAAGGAAGATGTTTTTTTTTCCCTTGGAGTCATCCACGACCTTTGGGTCTTAAAATCTTTTCATTCCCTTTCAACAGAGATTGCTGAGCCTCAAGAAGATGGGTTCAATGAAGGCATCCTATTTAGAACTAAGTACTCCAATTTTTCTTACTCTATTCATATTTCCCAGTTGTGGGTCTCTGTGTTAATTACCACCGACTGCAAGAAGAAGCTCCTCTGTTAGGGGTGAAGTGAGACACTCATCTACAGACATAGCAGCATGCCATTAGGAATCATGTTGTTACTATATTTCTTTAAAAGAACAATAAAGTAAGTCATTACCTTAGGCCAATGACATATCTAGTATCAAGTTCTTGGTCATATTAGCAGTGTTGAGTATGGGCTAATGGTTGGTTACTCCCAAAATCTTTGTTCTGCTATTGCATCAATTTATCTTTTAGGAAGGGTACTATTTTAGATCATAGAATATATAGCTATTGATATTGATGGTTACGTTTTTTCCTCCAGTAGCATTCAGAGTACCTTCCAATACCATGCACACTAGTCAGTAACGGTGAACCTGCTAGTTACACTTGAAATAGAATTCTCCATATGTAATGACATATGTAATTGTTATCTTAGTGTTGTTGCACTGTATCAAGGAATTATTTATTAACATTAATGAACTAAAATTTTAGATGGTAAAATGCAATGTCTAGATATTATGAGGAGTAAAGGCTTGGGCTATACAACTAAGTATGCAATATTAAAACCTAGAAGATAAATTTAAATTATGAAAAATTTTCCATTTCTCTATAAAATGACTACTTCTTGGCATGATGCTTACAAATTTATCATAGAAATTAATCAATAGTTAAGCATATGCTACCCAAAAAGAATAAAAGCTATGAGTCTTAGTCATTTAAACTATAAAAGTTAAACCAAGATAAAGTAAACTATTAAAACAGCTTAAGGAAATAAATACAGTCATTAAAAGTAAAAAGATAAAAAATGACCAGGGCCAGATAGTTTTAGTGCAGGATTCAACTAGTCTTTTAAAGAAGAGTTAATACCAAATATTCCTCAAACTATTCCACAAAATAGAAACAGAAAAAACACTGCTGAACTTGCTCTACAGGGCCGCAGCCACCCTAATAACTAAACCACAAAATGACTCAACAAAAAAAGAAAAAAAAGGAATTTCAGACTGATTTCTCTTGCTAACATTGATGCAAAATACTCAATAAAACACACACACACACACACACACACACACAGACACACACACACACACCATATCCAGAAATACATCAAAGACATCATCAAGATGAAGAAGGCTTCAAACTAGTGATGCAGGGATGGTTTAATATATGAAAATTCATCAACCTAATCCACCATATAAACAAATTGATAGAAAAAATCACATTTTGATAAAATTCAACACCCCTTCATATTAAAGGTATTAGAGAAATCAGGCATACAAGACACATATCTAAAAATAATCAAAGCAATATACAGCAAGCCAATAGCAAACATCAAACTAAATGGAGAGAACTTAAAGCATTTCCACTAAAATAAGGGACAAGACAAGGCTGCCCCCTCTCCCCTTATCTATTCAATATATTTCTTGAAGTTCTAGCCAGAGCAATAAGGCAACTAAAGGAGATCAAGGGAATACAAACTGGAAAGGAAGAAGTCAAAGTATCACTCTGTGTGAATTATATGATAGTACATATATAAATGACCCCAAAAATTCTATCAAAAGTGAAAACACCTTCAGCAAAGTACCTGGAAATAAAATTAACTGAAAGTAATTAGTAGTTCTCCTTTGTGCAAAGGATAAATGGGCTGAGAAAGAAATTAGGGAAACAACACACTTTACAATAGACATGAATAATATAAAATATCTTGGTGTAACTATAACCAAGCAGGGGAAAGATCTGTATGACAAGAACTTCAAGTCCCGGAAGAAAGAAAATTAAGAAGAAATCAGAAGGTGGAAAGCTCTCCCATGCCCATATATAGATAAGATTAACATAGTAAAAATGGTCATCTTCCCAAAAGCAACCTACAGATTCAATAAAATTGCTTGAAAGAACAATCTGTATGGAAACACAAAATATGAAGCCAGCCAAAACAATCCTGAACAATAAAAAAAGAATTTCAGGAGGAATCATCATCTCTAATTTCAAGCTGTACTACAGAGCAATAGTAATAAAAAAAACTGCAGGGTATTGGTATAGAACAGACATATTGATCAATGGAATCAAATTGAAGATCCAGAAATAAACCAACACACCTCTGTACATTTAATTTTTGATAAAGAATCCAAAAGCATACAATGGAAAAATCTAAGCATCTTCAATAATTGGTGCTAGACTAACTACATGTCTATATACAGAAGAATGAAAATAGATCCATATTTATCACCCTGCACAAAACTCAAGTGCAAGTGGATCAATGACTTAAACATAAAAATAGATACACTGAATCTTATAGAAGAAAACTTGGGAAATACCCTTGAACACATTGGTACAGGACACAATTTCCTGAACAGACCACCAATGGCTCAGGCTCTAAGATCAACAATAGATAAATGGGACTTCATGAAACTGCAAAGTTTCTGTAAGGAAAAGGACACTGTCAACAGGACAAAACAACAGCCTACAGATTGGAAAATGGTCTTTACTATACCTACATCTGACAGAGGACTTATATCCAAAATGTACAAAGAACGCAAGAAGTTAAACACCAACAACCCAAATAACCCAATTAAAAATGGGGTACAGAACTATACAGAGAATTCTCTACATAGGAATCTCAAATGGCTGAGAAATGTTCAAATTCTTTAGTCATCAGAGAAACGAAATCAAGACAACTCTGAAACTCCATCTTATACCCATCAGAATGGATAAGATCAAAAACTCAAGAGATGGAACATGTTGGCAAGGATATGGAGCAAGGGGAACACTTCTTCATTGCTGGTGGGATTACAAACTTGTACAACCACTTTGGAAATCAATTTGGAAGTTTCTCAGAAAACTGGAAATAGGTCTACCTCATGATCCAGGTATACTACTCCAGGACATATACTCTAAAGATGCTCCACCATGCCACTAAGACACTTGCTCAACCATGTCCATAACAGCTTTATTCATAATAGCCAGAAAGAGGAAACAACTAGATCTCCCTCAACTGAGGAATGAATAAAGAAAATGTACACCTATTAGAAACAAAGAGGGACTTTCGGGGAGGGAGGAAACAGGAAAGGGGAAATGATTTTGAATGCAAATTAAAAAAAAACTTAGAAAATAAAATAAAATTAAAAAAAAAGAAACAAAGACATCATGAATTTTGCAGGTAAATGGATGGAAATTGAGAATATCATCCTGAGTGAGGTAACCCAATCCCAAAAGGACGTGCATGGTGTGTACTTACTTATAAATAGATATTGGCCATAAAATACAGGTACCATGTTATATTCCACAGACTCACAGTAACTAAACAGGAAGGTAGACTTAAGTGAGGAAGTTAGAATCTCACATAGAAGGAGGAATAAAATAGCCATAAGGGGCAGATGGAGGGAGGAAACTGCAAAGGAGGGGGAATGGGTAGGGGAATGAGGGAGTCAGAGTCAAGTGTGGGAAAGATAGGAGTGATAGATAGATGACCATGAAAATGAATGGAAATTCTCAATTGACAGAGGTCAGGAGGTCGGGGGTATCTCCAGGTTGAGACAGAGACCTGGAATGGAATAAAGGTGGCACTCAAGAATCAATGAGGGTGACCTCCATTGTGAATCACTACATTGGAGATAGTAAAACTTTCAACAAAACTTTCAACCCCAAATTTATCCTGTCTACAATAAATGCAGAGATGGGGAATGGAGCAGAGACTGAGGGAAAGGCCAAGCAATAAGGAGTCCAACTTGAGATTCATCCCATGGGTAAGCACCAATCCCTGACACTATTAATGATGCTCTGTTATGTTTGCGACAGGAACATATTGCTGACTCAGACAGATACAGACACCCATAGCCAAATAGTGGATGGAGTTTGGAGACTCTTATGGAGGAAATGGAAAGAGGATTACAGGACCCAAAAGGGGTAGGAACTCCATAAGAAGACCAACACAGTCAACTAACGTGGCCCCTGGGGCTCTCATATACTGAACCACCAATGAAAGAACATACACCTGCTGGACCTAGGCCTCTCCATATATATGTAGCAGAGGTGCAGCTTGGTCTTCATGCGGGGACTTCAATTGGAACAGGGGCTATCCCAAAACCTGTTGACTTTACCTGGGATATGTTCTTCTGGCTGGGCTGACTTGTCTGGCCTCAGGGGGAAAGGAAGTAACTAGTCTTGCAGATACTTGCAGTGTCAGGGTCTGGGTATACCCAGGGGATCCCCACCCACTCAGAGGAGAAGGGAATGGGGATGGAGGAAGGAGTGGGGGGGGGCGGTGACCAGGAGGGGGCAGTGAGAAAGTTGTAAAGTGAACAAGTAAAAAGATAAAATTAAATTAAAAAAAATTAATCAGTTCATTAATCAACTATAGTTATGTAATTTGCCCAGGCATCCTAAAATATTCAGACAATAGACTATAAAATTCTGGCACTTCTTAATGATGTAGAAATAAGGAACTACACTGACTCATATTTGCAGTGTGGATAATTTATGAGTTAAAAAGTTTTAAAAAAGACAGAAATATTAGATTTTAACATACATTACTATAAATATTAACTTGCTAATAAAACAAGGAGAGAAGTATGTTTCTTGCCTATAACTATGATTGTCAGGTGATGATAATTGCAGTGTGAAGGAGAAATGTTCAGACTCAGAACACCAACTCATTGCATTCTAAGTTAGAGAAATTAATCAGAATCTAAAAATAGATGTCTTTAAAAAGAGTGATTCTTGCTATATTGCCAAGGCTGGTCTCAAACACCTGTGCCCAAGCAATCATCCTGCCTTTAGCTTCAAGTACAAGAAACAATAGCTGTGCTTGCCAAGCCTGGTTCTCAAGAGGATAATTTTAAAGTAAACATTAAATATTGTGGTTAAGGTAAAAGTATTTATTCAAGCATAATGTTTCCTTCTAACATGCAAGTCTGATGTATTTCAGTCTTTTTAGTGTCTGTTACCACGTTCTACCGGCATTTATACTCCACCTTAAATGGAAAAGCCTTAGAAAATGAATGCAATCTCAGAAAAGCCCCGTGAAGCACTAACATTCTGGACACAGCAGATCAGAAGTAAGATTTATGCTATAGAAAAGCTGAAAACTCTTTGTGTGATGATAGCACTTAGCACCCCAAAGAAGGCCTGAAATGAGTACTGTTTCACAATGAGAAATACAAAAATTAGATATTATTTTATTTTTAACCACATAAAGATTTATACAGTATTGGAAAAAAATCAAATCCAATGTATATGAAAGGTAAGGATTGTTAAGGAAAGAAAGAGTCAGTTTCCTTCAGGGGTGAGGCCCTGACGTATGGTGTGGCACTGTGTATGCCACAAAACGGACATCTGGTCCATGTTTTGACTGAATAAGAAACTAAACAGTCGAGTGATTAAGCACCTGTTTCAACAAGACAATAGTTTGAAAAAGTTCTTTTTTATTCCAGGAGAAATCCTTCTAAATCATAGAACTTAGGGAAGCATCCTAGAATGGAATGTTTCCATCTGAGATATTTCATCAGATACAAAATTTCTAGCTATGGGTTCTTACGGACTCGGAGACTATTCCTGCAGAGTTTTTTGTTGTTGTTGTTGGGTATTTTTTTGATTTTTTTTTAGCAGCTATGTAATTCTTATTGATCTGTACATCTCTGAGTCAAAGAGCTAAGATATAGCAAGTTCAGCACTTTACCAGCAAGCATTGTACCAGAGATGGGAAAATGGTCGCTTATTTGTATTACTCTTGATCTATCTCTCTCCCACCTGTTACCCAGAGTAGTAAAGAGGAATAAGTCTACACAGTAGAAACAAAATTTACAAAAGTTCTATGAATGAATAAAAAGCCTTATCTACATCTTTCCTTCCCTGCCTTAATTTCAGTCCATCCTTCAGCTTGGGTTTCCTTATTATTCTTTTATTTTTGTCACTAGAACTGTATTTTTTTTTAAATTCTTTTCAGATCATCAGAGTCCTTCCAATGTAGCAAACTTGAGTGGAGATAAAGATGATCATTATTAAACTCTGTTGAATGCAGTCACGAGTAGCAGACAGAATATGACGACCACAACAAAACTAACTTGTATAAGAAGTAGTTCAGCCATATATGCTTAAACATTGACAGCAGCCAACAGGTAAACCTCTCACTCAGCTGCCAGTCAACTCTGGGGTTGGTAGATGTAGATGCAAATACCACCCTGACATACATCTACAAATTCAATCGAAGCACCAAGTAGCTAATGTAGACCTAATGTATGCCTGTAAGATATAGAATCTCGAGGGAGGATATGAGATGTGCGTAGGTACTTATAGGTATAGATGCACATTAGTTACAGCACATGCATAGAGGTCAGAAGAAACTCTCTGCTGTTGTTCCTTGCTGTCTGACTTATTTGAGACAAAGAGCTGAGGTTCACTGATGCTTTACCCAGACTCACAGATGTGTGAGCTTCCAGTACTTCTCCTGTCTGCCTCCCACCTCCAGTTAGACACCCCGGGATTACAGACCCATGTGCTCTCCTGGTGCAGCTTGGTATGGGGAATCTGGGGATCTGACCTCAAGTCATCAGACTTAAGAGCCAACCAACTTACCCACTGAGCCATTTCCCAGCTCAAGAGTTTTTTAAAACACTTTAAGTACTTCGAAATACCTTTTTTTCCTAAGAAAAATAATGCTGCATGATGGCATAAATTTATAGGTCAATGTTTCATTACTGCAAATACACTCATCTTATCTTCATAGTTTCCAACACAATTAATTTTTATTATGCCTTTAAAATGAAATAAGGATTATGGGCATGAAAAAGGAGGCTGTAAAGCAGACCAGCTATAGAAAAATTGTTCACCAAATACTCTGAAGTCCTGCCTTGGTCATACATAATAAAACTGCTTGGAATAAAAGCAGATGGGACATATTCCAAGACATGCACTAATATGTAAAATGTACATTAACCTAAGTGGCATAAAAGTCTAATGTCAATGTATAGCGAACATTTATAATTCTTAAATCTCCCAAAAGGAAGAAAATATGTTTGAGGGTCTGTGAGATATCTTGCCATTTTGTGTGCAGGAACTCCTTACTAACAGAAACAATTCATTCTGCAAGAAAGAGGAGGGTCATAACCATAAGGAAAGTAATAAACCTAAAAGACCCAAGAGCTTAGGAATTTACAAGACTCAAAAGGCTCTCCCCCAAGGGGTAAGCAATGGGCAATTGCAAGAGGAAAGGTCAGTCTCCAGTAGAGCTGCCTGCAAGTTGTGCAGGGAGCTCCAAGGATTCTGTGTTCATAAGCTGTCACTCATTCATGTGGCAATGCTTTGGACAATGCAGCTAGCTTCCTTTACACCACTTATGCTCTCCACAGAACAACCTCTGACAAATCCATTAGTTCAACATCATAGGCTTGGCACAGATTGGTTCTTTGCTCTCTCATCAGTGCCCTGTGTAAGGAAATAAGCGTGTGTGTATATCTCTTCCTCAAATGTTACACAATGCACTTGGCACTTGGACAGTTACTGACAGAATCAGAGGTTCACTGCAGAGGAGAAATTGCATGGTCCTTGCAGTAAGTGAGAGCACATGCAATGGAAGTTGATTTGTCCAAGGGTAGATTATTTGCGAAGGTAATATTTTTATAGCTGTCTTGGGGTTTTTATTGTTTTGAAGAGACACCATGACCACCACAACTCTTGTAAAGGAAACATTTAATTGAGGCTGGCTTACAGAGATTTAGTCAGTTATCATGGTGGGAAACATGGCAGCATGCAGGCAAACTAGTGCTGGAGGGAGTGGCTAAGAGTTCTACATATTTATCTGCAGGCAGCAGGGAATGAACTGGCTTGAGCTTCTGAGATCTCAAAGTCCACCCTCTAGTGACACACTTCCTGCTACAAGGTTACACCTATTCCAACAAGTCACACCCCCCTGTAGTACCACTCCCTACAGACCAAGTATCCAAACACATGAGTCTATGGGAGGCATTCCTATTCAAACCACTGCACTAACATTCCCTATATTACAAGGGATGTTTCCCTTCTTACTGTACTGGAATTTGTATGCTTTCTGATGTAAGTGATAAGTTCTGCAACTCATTCTTCTTCCATTCTTCCAACTGAATGTCTATGAGGAAATCCCTTGGAGTAACATGCTTCCACGATGAATTAAATCCACCTCAGGAACATGGGTATGCCCTTACAATACCTGATTGTTTAGGGAATATATTGCAATCCCTACAAATGCCATGTATCTACCTAGACAGGAAGCATACATGCCTGTTGTGTGTCTTTTACTGTGCACAATAAGAAATACAATTGAGATAGAGCTGTCTTCACAGAAAAAAAAATGCCCATATAAATGGAGAATTGCAATGGAAACAGACATTTACACGTTATCGTCCACATAAGCCTGCGATTGGGGGAGGGGAGTAGAATAAAAGAGAGGTTGAAATGTACGTGTTGGCTTGCCATTTCTTAACATTGGCAGGCTGCAAGACAAAGGCAATACAAGTCAGATATGTGCAGAAGATTCCCTCCTAACACTCAAATTCTTGAAACTCACATGAAGAATTAGAGAATGAGTCAAGGATAGAATAATGTTGAAATGAGAAAAAATGAAAATGCCCTTTGGGTCTGAACTTTAATACAAAGGACATGATAAGTCCATCATTCAGCATGTAGATGACAGCTTTGATAATCAGTACAGGAAAATGAGATAATCAGAGAACAGTCTGCCACTGAAGAAACTGAATTAGTAAAGAATTTCCAAAAAAGAATGAAAGCAGCTCTTACAGACTGATTTGTGAGACTGTGGGACATGTGGGTTAATAGGATCAGTCTGGGTGCTGTGTGAAGTGGAGAAATGGAATTCCCTAACTTTGCTTCATTCCTGGAGGAAAATGGCAGTATACCCTGAGGCAAGATAAGGGAAAGCAGTCAATGGTACACTGGCTCATTTGGACTGAGCCATTAAAGGCCATTGGTTATCATTGACTGATCTCTCCATAAATATCAAAGGCCAGAAGACCACTGAGGAAGACAGGAATTATTAATGGCACTAATTATGAGAGAGGTCATAGTTTGATCTCCAGTTCACTGGGCTGGAGAGGACTGTGTTCATTAGAAGAGTTACAAAGGAAGTCGATTCATCAGATAACAGAGGACTGTCATGGGCTTTGTGATGGTTAATGCCAATTGACAGCTTGTCTACATTCTTAATTATCTAAGGCACAAACTTCTGTTGAGTCTATGAAGGTTTTTCTACATTAGATTAATTGAAATAGGAGGAGGTATCCTAAGTGTGTGTGTTACCTTTCCATGGACTAGGGACCTAGACTATGTGATAAAGCTCAGTGTGCCCTTGAATTGTGAGAGAAGTACAAAAGACGTTTGTCTGTAAAGTTATTTATAGAGTATTCTGTTGAAGCAACAGGAAAATTATCTAACACAAAATCTACACTGTATTTGGAGGTGTGATGAACCTGACCCTGTTCTGGTTCTGGGACCTTTGGATTGGGCTTTTCAGGGAAAATGTTGGGGAGTCTGAAATACTGGTTAGAAAATCCCATGAATGTCACAAACATAACTTGATAAGCTAATGCCATCTGCTGGGACTTTGGAAGGACAAAATACCATGCTAAATTCAGACAGCGGTGGCCTTATTCATGAGGTTCCAAAATCTATCAGAAACTGGGCTAGAGATCACCTATGTATAATCTGGTTGCATTCTGCCTGTGCCATGAGAACTTTAGTGTGGCTAAATCCAAAAGTAAGGTTAATGTTTGGCGGAAGAAATCTTAAGTAAATAGTCATTAATGAAGCAAGTCATGGTCTAAAGTATTTGTATTTGTTTAGTGTCATTAAAGAGAAATCAACTGTTCTGCACTGATATAATAGAATAGGTCTCTCGTGGATCAAATTCTACCCTTGCAAGGCTCCATCTATTGAAAACAGAAATCCAGAAAGCCTAGACAGAGTAGGATGGGGCTCCCTGCTAAAAACAACTGCCAAAACCCCTAAGTCCAGTGAATGTTAATGCAATCTTGGGTCAAGGGGGACAGACTCAACCCCCAAATGACAAAAAAATCTAGACAGTGCTACATACATGGTACTTGATTACAGACATAAAAGATACAAAAGTGAGGAAACCATGGAACATATGCCAAGGTGCTACAAGGTCACTGCAGCCATGGCATGGGAGCTGTGTGAGCTCTCATACAGCCATGTGAGCTGTGCAAATTCCTGAGGTCACTGTGTAAAGCAATGATGATGAAGTCCAAGTTGCGATGGAGAAGCGAGGATGTGGGAGACACCAAGACCATGGAGAGGCTGCCAGAAAAGCTGGTTACACAGAGGAGAGGTGGCCCAAGGGATAGGCTATACATGCCTCAGGAGGCAGAGCTACTGGAGTAAGCTAGTCAAGGTCTCCCAGGTGATGCCATCACAATCCCCAGGTGCCGAGCATGGAGCTGCTGGATTTAGAATTTGTCCCCACTGGATTTCAATCTTTTTGTTTCCCTTTTCCTTGCTCTGTCACCATTCTTCTGTATAGAATGGGACTATCTGGTCTGTGACATTGTATATAGGAACAATGAAACGTTTTTATTTTTAATTTTATAGAAGTCGAAATGAAGCAATTCTTCTGATTCTCAGAAGAGACGTAGACTTTAGACTCTTCAACAGTATTAATGTTGCTAAAGACTATAAATTCTTTATGATGGACTGAATTCATTTTACACAATGATATGACCAGAAGCTTAAGGGCACAAGGAGTGGAGGTTAATGGCTGAAAATCTGTCTATTGGGGAACTGGGTTAGTAGCTTAGTGGGGGAAGTATTTGCCATGCAAGCACGAAGACCTGAGTTTAGATAGGTATAACTAAGGGAAGGTTCTATTAAATAGTGTATGGCTGTAAATACAGTGCCCTACAGAAATGGGAGGCAGAGATATGAGAACCTAGGGCAGTAAATGAGGGAAATATCTAAACAAAGTAGATGAAAAGAACCAGTATCTTCACCTTTCCTCTGACTGCACGTGCCCAATGGCATGTACATGTCCCCCCACACACACACACAGATACACACACACAAATACACACACAGATACAGACACAAACATATACAAATACAGACACAAACACATACACACAGAGATACAGTCACACACACATATATACACACAGATACAGACATACACACATACACACAGAGATACAAATACACACACATACACACACAGATACAGACACAAACATACACACACAGAGAGATACACACATACACACACACACGCACACACACACACACGCACACACACACACACATGCTGTGGATACAACATAACTAACTGCCTCAAAATTTTGCTTTCCTGACTTCTCTATCATGATGGATGGTAACCTTGAACTGTGCATCAGAGTGTGCATTAAATTCCCTTCTTTAAGCTTTATATTTTATTTGTTTTGTGTTTGGGGTTTTGTTTTGTTTTGGGTTTTCTTGGGTGCAGGGGGATCAGGAATTTTGTGGCAGCAATCAGAAGACCAACTAATATGGGGCTTTGGTGGCTTTGCTAAGTCACATGTTGGGACATGGGCTTTACGAAGAAGGTTGTAGCAGATCTAAATGTTTTAGGCTGGCATGTAAACCAAGTATCCAAAGTGCTGAGGCAATTGGGAAAGAGAAAGGTGACCAGAAGTTAAAACAAACAAAAGAAGCCAGTCCAAGTAAGTGGAAAAAATGTAGCAAGATCTGGGTCCAGCCAGATGCCCTAGGGAAGAAAACAGAAAACCAGGTGCTATGTTAATTATATCTAGATTGCTTTAAATCTTAGGCAAAGATTCATGGGTGACCCAAGTGATGAAATTATCAAAGTGAAATTAATTTTAAAAAAGTAAGTTTTTCCTAGGAGTTGGTGGTTAAAGTATATGGTTTACATTTTCTCTATTACAAAAACAGTCCAGTGGGTGTAGAGATTTTTACTCTGTCCAAGGGTCTTTCGGGAGCCAGGTGTAGCTAATTGAAAGTCAAAGGCTATGGAACGTCTCCAGAATTTATTGATAAGGTATTGGAAGCCCTCTCCATTGGCAAGCAACCAGAATATGGCCCTACATCCTTTTTGACATAAACCAGACCCAAATATACATACAGTCTGACCCCATCAAGGATATCTGGTTTGGGAATATGTGTAGTGGCAGCAGTGCAGCAGTAACCCTAGATCTGAATGCCAGATGATTGAAGGAAATTAAATGTGGATTATGGAGGGCCGAATGGCTAGTGTAGCTCATCAATGGCAAGTGTAATTCATTTGGTGAAATAAATGATACAAATGATGAGAATATCTCCATACTGTATTGAATGGTGATAATGTATATCATAATATATTATAATATATATATATATATATATATATACATATATATATATATATATATTGTCCCTTTAACCATTTTAGACCAATGGCCAATGGCATAAAAGAGACAATGCTGGGGCTTCAGAAACTCTGCCCAACATGCGTAAAATTAGGTTTCACTATATTCTTCTATTTCTGAATGTTTGGAAACATCGTAATGATAGTATAAAAAGCATTTAAGGAGTTTGAAAGAAAGTATTCTCTATAGAAAACATATAAGTCTCTCTCTCTCTCTCTCTCTCTCTCTCTCTCTCTCTCTCTCTCTCTCTCTCTCTCTCTCTCTCCTCTCTCCTCTCTCCCTCTCTCTCTCCCTCCTTCTCTCCCTCCCTCCTTCCATACCCCCCTCTCTCTCTCATTCCTTGCTAGAGAGGGGTTATATCCCTATTGATTTCTATCCAAGGCAGCTCAATAAACTATTAGAAGACTTTTGACTGATGTAATTTATTTTGGAATTATAAGGTAGGTCCCTAGTGCTAGACCATTACATGTTTTGGTTACAGGACATGGACAAACCAATATATTACAGTGGAAGTCCCTTCCCTATTGAGTAGCATTTGTGATATTATGCACAACATTAGGGGTAAATTGTCACCTATTGCTGTGCTTGGTATGGACCATGTATACTAGACTACCAATATGACAAGCCAATTAGTGTCCTTTGGAATGACTGTTATAAGTTCAATCAACTCTTTTCCAATTCAGTTTTAGGATCTTTCTACTGAGGAATTTATTCTTAATATTGTAGCCTAAGACAAAGACCTAGACCTGGGGAGGTCAGGTCCCAGAAAGGAAGTGATCACTATTATTTTGTTAAATGGTTGTGAGGTATCTGTTAATTGCTATCTAAATATTTTCTTTTTAATCATTGATTATTAAACACTGGTTGGTTGTGAAGGGGAAAATACTTCTCCAATAGATGGCAATTATGGCAATTTCATAACAGGTCATGCTCCTAAATAAGTGACTGTTTCCATGGTGGTGTGGCCCAATCCTCCAACATAAATGAAATAAAATAAGGAGACTAAATATTTCAGAGCCTCCAAGACTCAGGGAACATAAAGGAAGAGCAAGGGAGGATGTAAGAGCTTTGGTAGGGGACAAAGAGCTATGTAGCTATTTCCTCTAGATTGATGTATTCCCTATTGTAGAGAGAAGATGTTCATAAAGTGCAGGAACCAATGAAACATACAAAGCTTTGAAGGAACAGAATGTTACATGATTGGCAGTACTCATCATTGAGGAGGGAGAAAAACACTAATGAATTGCTAAAGAAGTGGAAAGTCTCTGGCAGAGTTCCTATGCAATGAGTTTCCAGGGATACAACTTTCATCTCATGCTGAGATGAACCATTTGGTGATGAAGTCACCATGCTTCCCTTTGGAACCCTGCACATACGTTCCTGTAAGCAAAAGCAGTAAAATCTCAAGGTTGATGGGATCATTTCTATGATGTGTCATGATGCCCCATCTGTGGTAAAGAGATATTTATTCACTTCTATCCAGGAAAAATCACACAATGGCTTACCACATGTCATATTTTACTAAATCCACCCACTCTCTGGTTTGAAAGCCAGACCTCAATCCACACTGATGATCCACAAGGGCTTATAGTCAGGTCCCAGTGTGGCTCATGGGATCAGGCCCATTTCCAATTACTAACTGTACTCATATTAATATCTCCCTATTACACCACACACAGTATGTTCAGCACCTGCCTCCTTTCCCAGATCAAGACCATCTTCTTTTCTTTTACAAGTATTTAAAGTCCTGGTTTCTTTTCACTCTAATTCCTGACTTTGAACCAAGTTTGATTCATACCAACTACTGGTGCTGTTCTAAGTAAAACTCTAAGCCATGTAGCCTGAAAAACAAAATCTCCTTGTCTTTGTTGTGCATCTCCTCCACCAACTGATTACTGTCTGAATAACATTAGTCATATCCATGTACACACTCATAGGTCAGAACAACTATGAATTACTCATATTTTATCTAGTTTTCTCCAACATTGAAATAAATTTTCTTCAAGATAGTCCAGTAGTTGGGAACAGATAGGATACAGAAGAAACAGCAAAAATTATTTTTAATTCAGGCATGAATGAAAGATACATATACATATATATTATATATTTTATATTATGTATACATACATTGTCTAGGCTTTTAACAAAATAAAATGAGATATTTGCTGAAATGGGCCTCTCAAGTTTGATGAGCTTATGCAATTTTAAATGTTAGGGTTTTCCTTTCATATTAAGACTTTTATAAAAAAATTATAACTTTGCTGAACTCAATATAATTTCATGGAGACATGTCCAGTTGAACTGCATGGGACTTGTGAGTAAGAAAAACAAAGTCCTAGATTATAATTCAATAAAAACAAATATCACTTTCTATATGCACATACCTATTTATACAGCAAACAAAAGAACAAAGGATTATTGGGCTTCAACTGCATGCAGAACACAATAGAAGAAAACAATGTGATGAGACATGCCTTTACAGAGGATGTAATCTCCTACCTGATGCTTTCCTTCTCACACATAACTCTTCCATGAACTAACTTAAGTTTTCTCTTTAAAGTAAATTTAATGGAGTCATTATCTTAATATGCTTTAGATTACATTTTCCAAACTTTTGTTGCTCTAAATACCTAAGGATAATAAAGAAATACTACTAAGAGATCTACGGAATTTTGAAAGGTTGGTCTCCCTGTAAAATTCTGATTCAATGAATGTTGAAACATCTAATGAAGATAAACAAGGAAAATATGAAGACACTTTTAGGATCTATCAGTAGCATGCTATTTGTCAACAACATTCATAAATATTGATGCTTTTTTTTTTGCCCTGCACAAACACCTTTCATGATAGATTGATGAAAGGATGTCAAGTATCTCATTACTATAAATCAAATAGTTGAATGGCTTGGATAAATTGTCTCTGACTCAAATTGTCTAGACTTCAACTTCTTATTTATAACAAGATATTGAATGATTGTTGACCAAAGGTGTATATAAAGGCTGGCAAGATGGCTCAGAAGGTCAAAGTCCTTGCCACTCAGTATGATGTCCTGATTTTGATGACTTTAACCCATGTAACAAAAGGAAAGAACCTACTTTCATCTCCTGTCCCCTAACTTTCTCAAGCCTGCTATGGCATACAGGGTTACCCCTTATATACACACATGCACATACACATACAATGTAAATACATGAAAAAAATCCACTTCACAATGTATAAAATGTAATCCCCCACTTCAAAGAATAAGAACACTTTCTCAAATATATCTTTTACTTTCAGTTCAAGAATAGTGTCATTAATTCATATTAGTAAGTTATCATTTTCTAATAAGTGATATATATATAAATATATATATATATATATTTCAAAATGTCAATTTTTATTTGAGGAATAATGGAATTATGTTTAGAACCAAGCTACAATCTGCAAACATTTTCATTTCCTAATCAGACAGATACACTGCAATGAAAACCTGCCATTGTGCATATCTCAAAGGAAGCAAATACCTTAGGTAGCCCAGTTGTTCCAGATGTGTAGAGAATGTACAAAGGATGCTCTGAGAGAACAGGCACACAGTCATGGGACTGGGCTTTTGCCATTTCTTCTTCCCAATCAAGATCACGATCTGACATCAAAGGCACTTTCTCCTACACAGCAAAAAAAAAAAAAAAAGTGTAGAACCATGCACTTTAAATAGGCGAAGTTACAGAAGAATAAAGGAGGGGCTTAATCTTTAAGTTTGAGCATCCATTAGAAAGGTGAACTTTCATGACACTACGCATTGGATTTATGATTAAACCTCAAAGTTATACATTAAAGTAGATTACTATCTTTTTACATAATTCAGGGGTCACATGTTATTACTGCAATCTAGAGATACCCTTAAGCACCTTAACGTGATGCTATCTGGTTTTTGTTTTGGTTTGGTTTATTTTTTCTTTTGTTTTTTGTTTGTTTATTTCTTTTGTTGTTGTTGTTTGTTTTCATTAATCCATGACTTAATTAATTCAGAGATATGGCTCAAAATATAAAAACACACAAGTAACTTGAGAAACTAAGTTCCAGCTCGTCTTTTTAATTTAGACCCTCTGTCCTTACCAGGAAATATCACCTAATATATTCAAATATTTTTATATAGGGGCATTTGAGTGTAACACTACGGCTGCGCTTCCACTGGGACAACTCAAGACACCTTCATAGATAAGAAAGCGTTCCACTTGTGTTTTCTCAAGAGGGAAACCAATGTTTAAAATTAAAGAGAGTATATGACAGAGTCAAAATGATTTCCTCCTTTTCAGTCATTAATGTAGTAGAAAAGTCTCATTTTTCCTTCCTTAAGAACAAGGGTTTGTTGGTACAAATTTTGTAGTAACAGCCATGTCATGAATAGATATGACTTTAAATAAATGTAAGCAGCCATTAAGAGGTCAGAAAGGTGAAGAGTAAGAAGTGGGCTGGTGGACAAGTCACTCAAATGAGAAAATACATGGACGGAGGTAAGAGAACATATAAGCTACTTCTTGAAATAACCAGGGAAGGGATTTGTTGTTGTTGTTGTTTGTTGTTGTTCTCATTCTGGTTTGTTTTTTGGTTTGGTTTGGTTTGGATTGGTTTGGTTTGGAGACCTGGTCAAACTCTGCATCTTTGGCGGGCCAGGACTCCTTATATAGACTTGGTCCCTAAACCAGAGAGATTTGCCTGCCTTTGCCTGAGGAGTTCAGGGATTAAAGACATGCAGCTGGCATATCAGCATGTTTATACTCAAGAAATAGGTAAACAGAACTCAATACACAAGTTCAGTAGAGTAAATGGGAAACACAGCCAGACATATAAGTAAATATTGATTTCATCAAGGGCTACTCTAATAGGCTCTAGGGCATTCATGAAAAAAAAAAGAAAGAATTCAGTTTTCCAGGATCCCTAATAAATATTTATATGTAAAACTATATGTACTATATCCTGGGATATAAATGCTTGTCCTACATTTACATATACACATTTAGAAATATTCTATAATTTCTTTTTTTTTTCCAGAGCTGAGGACCGAACCCAGGGCCTTGCGCTTGCTAGGCAAGCGCTCTACCACTGAGCTAAATCCCCAACCCCTCTATAATTTCTAATAATGGAAATAATGCATGAAGGCAGTATGACAAATACAATACATCCGAATATATTCACTTGTAGATTAAAGGCTGAACTGAACACCATTTGTAACATTCATATTTCAAGCATAGCTGAATTCTCTTGCCTCTCTTGGATAGGTAGTAGCTGGTATCACTTAAATAAACAACAGCTAACTGTGAGAAAATCATGCTTCCATGTTTTTTATGCATGAGTTAAAAGTAACTTCAATCAAAGCTTTAACATCATAATTGTATAGCTATAAAAAGCATTATATTGCAAAATGAAAATCGATTTGTGATTACAAACATTTTTGATTTTTACAAGCCTCTAATGATATTGGCACTGGAATAAATGGTTATTCCTTAGGCTAAAATGCTGTAAGTGTGAATAAAAAAGAACTGAGAAAATAAAATAAACATTTACATTTATTATATAAAATGTGTGTGAGTATATGTGTGTGTGTTTGTGTGTGTGTTTGTATTTCTCTCTATAAGTAATTCATCTTAGATACTAGAATTCTTAACAGCCAGTACTGGGAGAACACCAGGGTGACAAGTAGTGTTCCTTAGGTTCTGACATAATTTGCCTAAGGCATAGGAATAACAGCCAAACATTTACCTCATTTGGCAAAAGTGAATGCTAGTTAATAAGAGGTAATACCCAACCTCATCATTTCTTTCTCTTAAATTCAAAGCAAACCCAATCCATTGGGTTTAATTACTGTCTAAACAATAGATCTCATAGAAAAACAAGATATTTGAAAAGCCTCCATCTGTTCCTCTATAGAGACATGTAGGAGAATGGGCAAGGGGGGGGGGGGGTGAAACAGTCATGTGGGGTAAGGAGGTAAAACAATTTTATCCAAAGAAGAGAATCATATCAAAATGTTAATAAGGAGACTTTGTATTTAAACATGATGTATGTATGGGGCAGAAGATATAACATATATCTTCCTTAAAAGTTATCAGACCAGAGTGTGACCATTGCTCTGTCACCTAGAGAGACTGTGGGTATTTGCTGATTCGTGACTCTTGTTTCTTCAGCAATAAAACAGAACTAGTTATAAGACCCAACTCATTGATCTGTGAGAACTAAATGTGCAAAGGCACTTGAAAGCACTTAACCTTGCTCCCAGGCTGATGTAATACCTTCACAAAGCCTAAAGGAATTTATATCTACAGGTAACTAGTAAAGACTCAAACACTTCTGTGGCTGTGTTTCTGCCATTCCCCCACCCTTCCCTTGTCTAGACTGATGAGCTGCTGACTCTGTGTTCCTTGATTTAAATGAAAAAAAAATACCCTTAAAATATATATATATATGCTTGAAAGAAACTTAGCATTCTTCTCTGGGATAGTAAGGACATTAAATTCATGGAGTGCAGCAGTTCATGCACCAAGACACTGAAACTCTACGAGAGAATTTAATGTGGCAACGATTCTTATTATGGACTCATCAAAATGACACAGTCTTAGCAGGCTAGTCTCAATACTTGTCAGTTAAGTACCTTCTACTGCCAAGATCTCAAGAGGTCTACCAAAGGGCACATGGATGTTTGTGACTTTATAATTTATCTTTGGCAGAAAGAAGAATAATTTGCTGTAAAAAAATTACAATTTAACTTAGTCCTTTTGTATGTAGCTAGAGAACTGACCGTGAATAGATACAAGGTGAGCATCAGGTCAAAGTTGCAAGGAACATTTTTATTACTACAATCTTTCATCCTCCATGGATTATAGAACAATATGTCTGTGTAGAATAGCCAAATTTTAATTTTCTGAGGGTAATATATGTCTGGCTTAAAAAAAAAACTTTCCTTAATTATTAAAGATATTTTGCATGTAAACTAATCAGACCTTTCTAACAGGTCAGGCAGTGGAGGATTTAAGAACATACACGCAGTGCACATGCTTGAGGCCAAATCGGGAATGTTAGGCAGGGTACTTCATCTTAATATAAGATGATTCTTATTCCTCAAACAAGAGTAACGACACTCTCTAACTCATACAGCTCCTGGGATAGTTTTTTTTTTTAATTCTACTAGAATCTTGAAAAAATATCCACATTATCTTAACCAAATACTAGATAGTTACTATTAACTAGTATTATCATAAAAGTTAAAGTAATACACGACAGCCCAGGAGAACCATACATAAGCCGTTTCATTAATCTCACCTTCATTTGTATGCTCTATTATTAATTATTAGTTATTTTTACCTAGTTTTCCACATATGCTATCATCCACATCTTTTACCCCTCCCACAATTGCAATTATATTCGGGATATTTCATAGTTTATGAATCAACTGTAGCTTTCAAAAGTCTAAAACTAAAATTATCATTGGCACAATTCCACCAGAAAGAAGAAATTAAAGGTTCAAGTTACCATATTTGGACGGTTATAAATGAGAACTCTGTCTGGTCTGTGCTGTCCTATTCTTAGAGCTTCTTCTAGGAGTGGGATGTACTCTACCTTCCTTCCAGGTTCGATGCCAAATGATGCTGTGACAACCACCTTAGGCTAAAATGGGAAGAAAAAAAAAAGAAAAGCTTTAATAATCATGGTGAAGGCGATCACACAGTAGTTTAGCGTAGATTGTCAGTTTAATGTCTTGAAAGAAATGTTTGGTTTCTATTACAAATGGCCTAAAACCCAGCAAGTCCTTTACGTAAGCGTTGTTTAAGCCTGATCATTTTATACATAAATATCACCTATTCTAAATTATACATTCAATAATATTTATGGATCATAAATATGAATTATATAAAATACCTTCCAGTGTACTCATTAAGTCAAATAAATTTCCTGTCATCCAGTAAAATGCTTTGTTAAATGCATACACACATAAGTATATACGTGCATACACACCCAAATGTATCCAGATACATACACACACATACATACACACACACACACACACACACAAACACACACACACACACAACACACGCACACACATACAGGGGGCAGTTAGAGAAAGAGAAAAAGAGGGGAAGGGGGAGGGGAGGGGAAAAGAGAGAGAGAGAGAGAGAGAGAGAGAGAGAGAGAGAGAGATCTGAGATCCAGATCTTTCTGTTTATGGGAGTATGGCAATAAGGAACCAAGCAGAAATCACAAAGCATTTTTTTCTGCAAGAATATTATCTCCTAAATACTACAAAGTAGGCAATCCAAAACTTAACAGGTTTTACTAATTCTTTCCTTATTCTTAATACATTATTGTGCTAGCTCGTACTATATAGTTTTATATTATTATTAATATTATTATTATTACTATTATTTGGTTGTTATTATTATTTTGTAGCTCTAGTTGCCCTGGGAACTCACTTCCTAGAGCAGGATGCCCTCAAACTCAGAGATCTGTCTGCCTTTGCTTTCTGAGTGCTGGGATTAAAGGGGTGTGCCACTAGCCCTGCCATAGATTATTTTTCTACCAAATAACTTGTCAAGATCTCACAAGTTCAGGGCTTCCCCCTGTCCTTAAGAAACACTCATTTACATATTTTAACAGTAACAGAAAGGTATCCCTGGATTGTCTGTGCTAATCTTCTTCCTTTGGAAAATGCAGGATATGCCTTACAGTCCACACATTCCTTCCTCCTAACACAGTAAGCACTCCAGTCAAACATTGGGATATCAAAGATCTTTGTGCCTCTTATACCTAATAGAGTGCTTATGACATCAACAGCAACCTTGAATGCAAACTGAATTTTTTAAGCGTTTATAGAAACAAGTACATCCTTATTTTTGTTAGTATATTGTTCCAATACAATGTGCCACACAACGAATAGTCAGGAAACTGATAGTCACTCCAAGGTAGTGCATCTGTTCTTGAAGTCTGACTTCTGGTTCCAATATAGGTCATTTAGGGAAGGTTTAGACTATGTCACACATATACTCATGCAGTCAATGTTGCCTTTTGAATGTCACTTAATGTTTGCAGAGCTGAAGCTCACTGTAGTTACATAACTTGCCTCAGGTTAGAGGTGGTGGAGGCAGAGAGGAGCTGGTTCTGTCTGACGTCATAATCTTTCTATCCAACTATAGTAAACTGACTTTTTTTTTTGAAAAAAAAAAGATGGAGATAGAAAATAGAAAATGAAAACGTTACATATTTTAATTTAGTTCACATTATTTTTAATGCGTGTGAGCATAGCACCTGGTGGCATTTCCTAAGATTAGAATCTGAAACAAATAAAAGTAAGCTATGCAATAAATAAAGAACACATGTAAACTTAAGACATGTGAACAATTAAAGTAAGTCAAAATTAGATGCTTTCTCTGGGTAATAACTCCTTTGCATTTCTGTTATCAGTATTTACTGGGCTTTACAATGTTTGAACTGACTTCCCAGAATACACTTTTTCATTGTTTATCTGTCAAAATAACTTTATTGGTTATTTTATTTATTTACATTTTACCTTTTGTCCTTCTTCTCGGTTTCCTCTCCACAAACCTCCTCCCTATTCCATCCGCCTCCCCACTGCTTCTATGGTGTCAAAATAACTTTTATTCTACCTTTTTAATCATGATATGAAAACAGGAATTTCAACTCATGAATTTATTTAATTTGACATGATGCATGGCTTTGCATCTAATAGCGTGCACTGTGCCCTAAATCCATTAGTAAGGTTAAGTATGCATGCATGTGTGTGGTTAATGAAACTCCCCCAATGATATAGCATAAATAGACCTGGTATTTTTGTATATTAATTTTCTTATATGTTATAAAAATTTTCATAAAGGCAAGTAAGACATTCAATGCATTTGTCAAAATGGGGTTCAGGATTTCAGGTTCCAAAAACTGGAGTATACAGCCTCCTCAATTTTTCTTTCCTTCTATTTACAAGTCAGTGATTGATAATTCCTTTAAGGTATTTTTATTGCTGCTGTTGCTGTTTGTTTGTTGATGAGCCTTAACTCAATATATTTTTTTAAAGAAGAACAAGTAAACAAACAACAAAAGGCAACAAACTTGGGTACTTAATTCACAAAATTATTTCCCAGTTCTAATAACTAATTGCTTTCCAGATGAAGTAAATACGTAGTCTTACACTGTGCCTGCTTCACAATGTCTAATATACTAACCCCTAGTCCTCTCCAGAGTGTACTTGGGGCTTCTGTAACTGTAAGGTAAGCCATCTTCTCCTTCCTTCCTTGATCTCCTCACCACAACTTCCCTCACATATTCACAATGACTTTGCAAATAAGATATGTACCAAAGGTCCTTGTTCAAGCTCTCAGTTTCCCTCACTGCAAGGCTGTCTTCTAGCATCACCTAAATTCCAATACTTGCCTGCTCTAAAGGTTTCACTGTTATTTCTGTAGGTTCAGTGGAATCTGATTTAGGGCACTCTCTCCCTACTTTTTGACACACTAAAATCAGGCTTTCTCGCAAATTCCTCTTCTCCCTTCTTGCTCCTAGATGTTGGTTTGTATTGTTTGAGTGTTTCATTGTCTCACCCTGCTCAAGCAGGACATCACAGTCAAGATTTCACTTAAATATTTCCATTTTCCAGGAACTCCTCTTCAGCTGCCCAACAAAAAGACTATGTCCCTACCTCTAAATTAGAAGTCTATGCTATTTTTTTTTCAAGCTTTACTGTGACACAGACATCTTCATCCCTCTCTTTTGCTACTTGGGTGCTACACTAGCAGCTGAAAGGCTGCATCAGAAACAATGTAGGATATACAAATCCTAAAATATTTCACTGCGTGACAGTAAGCACAGAGAAATGTGTGGTGACAACTGCTAAATTCATGAAATGAAGAATCAATTTTTTTCAGTCATATAAGCCATAAATCACATACTAAGTGATTTAAGGTTAAACCTCTAGAATCTTTCAGAATAGGTTTAAGGAATTCGTTATTTTAGTACCCAATTTAATCACATGACACCAGTCTCCCGTGTTCCCTCTAAAACCTGTACCTAGGTGTCAATCTCTACAATAATCATTTATTGCCCACTTCTAAGAAAAGTGTCAGGGACTTAGAGATGTCTAGGTAGAAAATATCTTATCACTTGTTTTTCTCGGGTGTCTTATACATTTCAGTACATAACAAGATAACATGGGAGGCACATGCTTCATCTCCTATTTTATATTCCTCTAAGCACCTAACAGGATGTGTTTGATAAGGCACTACCTCCAAAATTAGTGTATGATGAGTAGATAAATACAGAAGAGAAAGAAAGGAAGAAAAAAGGAAGAGAAAAATAAAGGAATGGAGAAAGGAAGAAAAATGAAAGAAAGACAGGCAGAAAGAGAGAAAGAGAGGGAGGGAGAGAGAGAGAGAGAGAGAGAGAGAGAAAGTCTTAGCATTCCATTTGAAAGTAAGACCAAATAGTAAAACAATGCTTAAATATGTCCTCCACAGTTAAGTGGCATGCTATAGGAAGCTGAATGACTTGACCATGAAGAAAGTACTTACCTTCGCATGATCAATGCGTGTACTTAGTTCTTTGGATGCAAATCCTCCAAATATGAGACTATGGATTGCTCCAATCCTTGCACACGCCAGCATGGTATATATTGCTTGTGGGATCATGGGCATATAGATGACCACAGTGTCACCTTTCTTGACACCCTGCTTAACCAGGACACCTGCCAGCTTAGAGACCTGTTGAGAAAATCATTAGAACTGGATTACTTCACTAAATTTGAAGCTGAGAAAGTAAATCTAGAAGGTGGCCATCTTCACTCTGGCAAACATAAGAGGCTTGGAGAATGTAGTTGATAATGAAGATAATGTTTTTGACACGGTAACAACGGTGTCTCTTCACTTTCAATGATTGTGTATGAAGGATTACCATCATTGGATCAGAAAACCTCCATGGTTTCCATTTGCTTTCTCATCATACTGCATATTTACTAAGCAACTTATCATGCCTTGATATTCATAATGAAAGAGGAAAGTAGATTTATTTTCCTTACAGAACTTACATTCTAAGCAGTCTGTTAAGCAAAAGGGAAAATAAAGGAGCCATAAATGTAGACACGTGGTGGGGTAACTGTGAAAATAAAGGTATTAGGAAAGAAATCATGGCTAAATATATAAACTCAGCTAAGGCAGTTTTGACTACGTTGATTTTCCCATTTATAGGCTAGACAATTGAGGCACAGAGGTAACACACAGCTAACCAGATGTCATAGAGCTAGTAAATGAAATTATCAGGGTTACTGAGCTCTTCTTGGCTTTTTTAATAACTTGGGCCATTTTTTTTCTTTATACTTTTATGCTATGTGTTAATATAAAATAATTACAGAGTAATTTCTTTTTGGACCAAGTACACAAACCTCTTTACACTTCTATGATGTGTTATGGGATCAATTATAAAAATGTCTTTCCTCTTAAAACGTGTTTTGGTTTTTTTTTTTGCAATTTCTAGTAAAAATATAGCAAAACAGCTCATAAGCACATGTGTAATTTACTGCGAGAAAATTTTCTACATCTAATTACAACAGGCTGGGTGGCTGGACTTCAGTATCAGTTCAATATTCTGCCCCTTAAAAACTGTTCTTCCAATTAAAAATATTTCTACCAAAATAGGAATAATGTCTGATCTCCTTTCTTCCTCTTCTTTCTCCCTCCCTTCTCTCCCTCTCCATTGGATGATAGATTAGATCTGTAAATAAAAGAAGACACTACCCTCTGAGTATTTAATTTTAGCAGAATGAAAACTTGTAATTAAATATAAGTGCATGTGTTTTGTTCAAAGATCATCAGTCTCCTGAGAGAGAAAGGAATAGATGTCAACGAGACAATGAGTAGAGACATCCCCAAGGAAGCCACATTTTAGCAAAGACATGTAGAAGGCAGAGAATAATAAGTAGATGTCTATGATTATGCTATTTAAGACAGAGAGAGCCGGAGGAGGTCACGGTTGAGGTATCTGAAGGGTCCAGTGGGCAATCACATGAATTATGGCTTTAAAAAAATGATCGTTAAAAAAAAATGAGTTTTTTATATATTTCTTCAATTTTATCAGAGATATTTTCCATATAAATCTTCAATTTTATCAGAAAATGTTTATAATTTCACTTTCAATCAACTTAGAAATATTTTTATGCCTACCATTTTATCTGCATAATTTTCCATGATAATTTTCAATTTTAATGTTTTTCCATATATTTTATTCAATTATATCAGAAATACTTTCCATGTAAATCTTCAATTTTATCAGAAAATGTTTATAGTTCTACTTTCAATCAACTTAGAATATTTTTATCCCTACCAATTTATCTGTATAAATTTCTTCAATTTTATCAGAGATATTTTCCATGTAAATCTTCAATTTTATCAGAAAATGTTTTACTTCTACTTTCAATCAATTTAGGAATATTTTTATGCCTACCATCTTATCTGTATAATTTTTCATGAAATAGTCAATATTAACATGTTTTTCTATATATTTCTTGAGTTTTATCAGAAATATTTTCCTTGTAGATTTTCAATTTTATCAGAAAATATTTATATTCCACTTTCAACCAACTTAGGAATATTTTTATGCCTATCATTTTATCTGTATAATTTTTCCATGAAATAGTCAATCTTAACATGTTTTTCTATATATTTCTTCAATTTTATCAGAAATATTTTCCATGTATATTTACACAATGGAATACTACTCAGCAATTGAAAACAATGAATTCATGAATTTCTTAGGCAAATGGGGAACAGGGGGAGGAAAGAGGGCTTATGGGACTTTTGGGGAGGGGGATCCAGGAAAGGGGAAATAATTTGGAATGTAAATAAAGAATATAGAAAATAAAAATAATAATAAAAAAAAATGAACAGAGGAGGCCTGAGAGAAGGAACTGGGACACACAGCTGTTGGCGTTTCTCATCACTTCTCTCTACCTCTCCTTTCTGATGATTTCAAACAACTCTGAATTCTCACCATGTTTCTCTAATGTTAGGGACTCTGAAAAAAAGTGAAAGGGGACAACTAACCTGGACCCCTGGGACTCTCTGAGTCAGAACCACCAGTCAAAGATTATACATGGGCTGATCCTAGCCTTCCCTGCTTATATGTAGCAGATGTGGAAGTTGACCTTCCTGAGCTAGCATAAAAGGTATTGCCTGTACATGGGATACGTTCTTCTAGCTGTGCTGTCCTGTCTGGTCTCAATGGGAGAGGAAGCACCTAGCCTCTCAGAGACTTGAAGTGCAAGTGTGAGAGGAGCCCCCATCCCCTCAGAGAAGAAAGAAAGGGGGTTTGTGGGAAAGATTGTGGGAGGTGTGGCAGTAAGCTAGATGTAGAGTAAATAAGTCAAAAACATTTTTTTTATTTTTTTGTGTATTTTTTTTATTTTTTATTTTCTATATTTTTTATTTACATTCCCAATGATTTCCAGTTTCCTGGTTCCCCCCTCACCAAAAGTCACATAAGCCCTCTTCCCTCCCCCTGTTCCCCAGTCAACCCCCTCACACTTCTCTGTCCTGGTATTCCCCTATACTGCTACACCCAGTCTTCCAGGGGACTCTCCTTCCTTCTACTTGGAAATTAATTGATATGTGAATTGCCTGGGGTATTCCAAGCTTCTGGGTTAATATCCACTTATCAGTGACGGCATAATCATGTCTATTCTTTTGTGATTGGGTTACCTCACTAAGGATGATATTTTCTAGTTCTGACAAATTGCCTAAGGATTTCATGAATTCATTGCTTTTAGTAGCTGAGTAGTATTCCATTGTGTAAATATACCACATCTTCTGTATCCATTCCTTCGTTGAGGGACATCTGGGTTCTTTCCAGCTTCTGGCTATTATAAATAAAGCTGCTATGAACATAGTGGAGCATATGTCCTTATTGCATGCCAGGGAGGCCTCTGGCTATATGCCCAGGAGTGGTATAAGAGGGTCCTCTGAGAGTGTCATGCCCAGTTTTCTGAGGAACCACCAGACTGCTTTCCAGAGTGGTTGTACCAGCTTGCAATCCCAACAGCAGTGGACAAGTATTCCTCTTTCTCCACATCCTCGGCAACAACTACTGTCTCCTGAGTTTTGATCTTAGCCATTCTGACTGGTGTGAGGTGAAATCTCAGGGTTGTTTTGATTTGCATTTCCCTAATGACTAAGGATATTGAACATTTCTTTAGGTGCTTCTCAGCCATTCGATATTCTTCAAGTGAATATTCTTTGTTTAGCTCTGTACACCATTTTTTAATAGGGTTATTTGGCTCTCTGGAGTTTAACTTCTTGAGTTCTTTGTATATATTGGATATTACCCTCTGTCAGATGTAGGGTTTTCCCAATTTGTTGGCTGCCGCTTTGTCCTTTTGACAGTATCCTTTGCCTTACAGAAACTTTGTAATTTTATGAGGTCCCATTTGTCAATTCTTGATCTTAGAGCATAAGCTATTAGTGTTCTGTTCAGGACATTTTCTCATGTGCCCATGTGCTCAAGGCTCTTCCCTAGTTTCTTTTCTATTAGTTTCAGTGTGTCTCGTTTTATGAGGAGGTCCTTGATCCACTTGGAGTTGAGCTTAGTACAAGGAGATAAGAATGGATCATTTTGCGTTCTTCTGCATGCTGACCTTCAGTTGAACCAGCACCATTTGTTGAAAAGGTTATCTTTTTTCCACTGGATGGTTTTTGCTCCTTTGTCAAAGATCAAGTGACCATAGGAGTGTGGGTTCATTTCTGGGTCTTCAATTCTGTTCCATTGATCTACATGCCTGTCATAGTACCAATACCATGCAGTTTTTAACACTATTGCTCTATAGTACAGCTTGAGGTCCAGGATACTGATTCCCCCAGAAGTTCTTTCACTGTTGAGAATAATTTTAGCTATCCTGGGTTTTCTATAATTCCAGATGAATTTGAGAATTGCTCTTTCTAACTCTATGAAGAATTGAGTTGGAACTTTGATAGGAATTGCATTGAATCTGTATATTGCTTTTGACAAGATGGTCATTTTTACTATATTAATCCTGCCAATTCATGAGCATGGAAGATTTTTCCATCTTCTGAGGTCTTCTTCAATTTCCTTCTTCAGAGACTTGAAGTTCTTGTCATATAGATCTTTCACTTGTTTGGTAAGAGTCACAGCAAGATATTTTATATTGTTTGTGGCTATTGAGAAGAGTATCATTTCCCTTATTTCTTTCTCAGTCTGTTTATCCTTTGAGTATAGGAAGGCTACTGATTTGCTTGAGTTGATTTTATATCTGGTCATTTTGCTGAAGTTGAATAACATTTTTAATTAAATTTAAAAAGCAAGAGGGAAGGAACATACAGACAAACAAAACAAAACAGAACAAACAGGGTTTTATTTTTTCCCAGTACTACAAATCTGATAGTGGCGTACTACCCAGCAGAAAGTTATGTGAAAAATACAAAAGTAAATATATATCCCAAATTTAAATTCCATATAAGTCTCAGAAATGGAAGTAAACACTAGGAAGTTGTAGCCAAACCTTTCATCACATAATCATTGGGTCATGTTATGACATTGCCCAGTACACACCATTTAGAGTAGAGTTCTAGATAAGGCTGCTTGTTTACAAGTTTAACATTAACATTTTGATCAATGTCTGCTATTGAGTTAAAATATTCTTCAAATAAAAGGCTGATCTAGGAATGATGTTGAAGTGAACCATATATTTAAGTCTCAAACACAAACAACTGGAAAATGCCAACAATGTTTCTGTGGACTGAAAGAAATAAAATCAAGAGTCTGGCGAACTTACTTTTTAAAAATCTATATCTCATAGAGATAAGTAACTGGCCTAATGTGACACCACAATGAGTTTCAGTTGGAATTATATCAGATAACAAAGGTGAGCAACATATGAAATTTCTTAGGTTTCATATTTGCTCTAGTTTGACTGTAAGCTGGTGAGCCCTGTAAAGTAATTTGTTCCTCCATGGTGATGTGAAGTGACTGAAGTTTATTGATCATATTTTTATCTATATATTAACTTGTCATATAATGTGTTTTGATCCTATTCTTTTTCCTCCTCCTAACTCTTACCATTTCTTGTCCTTGCTCCTGATCCACCCAACTTCATTTCTTTCTCCTTCTTAAAACTCAAAAGAAAACAAGCACACAAAATGCATGTAGTATTATTTTGTGTTGACCAACTATTCTTGAGAATGAGTTCTACCCTGTAGTGTCATTGATATAACTAGTCTTACTCAGTTGAAAAAAATAAAATAAAACAAAATTGATTTTCCCTCTCCCAACAACTATAAATTAAAATAACTTCTTGTTTAGGGATGACACTGAGTTCTTACTTCCTCTTCTCCATGTTGGACATTTGTCTTACTTGAGCTGGTGTAAGTTTTCTGCATGCATCCAGAGTATCTGTGCTTGTGTGTGTATTGGTCCTGTTGCCTATGCTAAATGTTATCGTCTTGCATCACCATTGGTGCTTGCAATGAGTCTGCCTCCTATTCCACCTAAATCCCTAAGCCTTTAGAGTATGGGTAGAGTAAGGGCATTTCATTTAGCAGTGAGTACTCCAATGTCTTCCATCCATTTGCAAGTTTCTGTGTAAATAATCATCTACTGCAAGAAGAAACTTCTCTGATGTGCATTGAGTGAGGCATTGATCTATAAGTACATATATATATATATATATATATATATATATATATATATATATGGCTTTACCCTAGGCCCATGAATGACATAATGTTTACAATTGTACTTGTGCGATTATCTTATAGGCAGGTCAGTCTTATCATTTCTATAGTATTTCTTCTGGTAGCATATATATTAGCTTTGAACACTAAATGCTACTCAGTAGAGGTGGCGCTTATTGTTGAACACCAACTCAATTTCTCTATGTTTGATGAAACATCAGTAGGGTCTTACCATTAGGCTGGGGATGGTAATCAATAACATTAGCAATAACCTGCAATATGGAGGGCAGTGGTTTATATGGATAGCGACATGCAAAAGGCTGATTTAGACCTACATCTATTACTCTGCACAAAATTCAACACCAGATGGACCAGGAACTTCAAAGTAAGACTAGACGACTGAATAAAACGGGAGGGAAACTATTGAGTAGAACTGAACTCATAGACACATAAAAAGACTTTTTGAATAGGACCCAAATAATGTAGGTATTATACATTACATATGCAATATATATTATATACATATACATTACATTATATGTTATATACATATTACATTATATATATTACATTATATATATGTGCATAATATATATAAATGTATAATGCATATACATTATATATGCAATATATAATGTATATATTATATTATATACATATGTCTTAATATATAACCAACAATTAATAAATGGATCCTCATAAAGATAAAAATGTAAAATTTATGAGCAGCAAAGTACACCATCATTGAAGAAGAGTCAGCCTCCAGAATGGAGAAAAATATGTATCTGACAGAGGGTTATATCTAGAAAATACAAAGAACTCAAAACCTGAATCTCAAGAAACCAATAACCCAACTAAAAATAGAGCACGGAACTAAACAGTGAGTTCTCAAAATAAGAATGACAAATGCTAAGAAACGCCTCAAGACAAATGTTCAAGAAACACACGTTCAATCTCCTTAGTCATCAGGGAAATGAATATTAAAACCACTTTGATATTATATCTTATCCCAGTCAGAATAACCAAGAACAATAAAACAAATGACAAAATGACAGCTCTTGTTGATTGCTGGTGAGAGGACTTAACGGTATGAAAATCAGGGGGGAAGGATCTTCAACAGTCCGAAAACTGCTCAACTACAAAGTCCAGCTACACTACTCTTGAACATAATCCGAAAGGTATATTACTACAGAGTTGCTTGCTCATCCAAGCGCATTACTGCTCTGTTCATAATAGTCAGAAAATGGAAATAGCCTAAATGCCCATCACCGGATGAATACATAATGCAAATTTGGTACATTTACATGATGAAATGTTATTAAGCTGTTAAGAAAAATGAAATTTGCAGGTAAATGGAGCAAGGGGGAAAAAAAAGTCATCCTAAGTGAGATAACCCAGAGTCCAAAAGACAGTTGCTGTTTGTTTCCTCCTATATGTGGATATTTTCTTTTTAAGATTTAGATACGTGCTTCATGTAGAATATCTACAGAAGTTAGGTAGACCATAAGGGACCAGTGCAGAGAGAGTGTGAGAATATAGTGTTATTATGAAGGGATAAAAATGAAAATCGGAGTTGGAGGATTGAAGATGTAGGGGATGGAAGTACAGGATGAAGTAAGGGAAGGCTAATACTAAAGGCTTTCTCCCCTAGCTTATAAAACTTTATTTTCCTTCTACCTTATTTTATTTGTAAGAGTCTTCAGTGCTTCTCAGGACCACACACAGGTACTTCCAACCCACTGAGTGGTCTGTGCAGTGGAAGCCACTGTTTAGTTCTTAGTGGCTGGCTGGCCACGCCTGTGTTCAGTGCAAACTGTTCTATAGGTGTGGTGGGCACATGCACACACTCAGACCAGTTTGCTGCCTTTGGCTGAGCATCAGCGAACATAGGAACTAATGCAGTCCATTCACCCTGATATTCCTCCTTAGACATAATCTTCTCAGCAGCATCTTGTTTTCCTTCTCAGTCTCCTCCCGATATCTGTAGTAGTACAGATGAGGCATAACATCCCATGGGTACTCATGGGAGATCATGACATAGATGCAGCGCACTACATGGGTCAACAACCACCACCTTAAATCCACTGCATGAGCCCCCTTGTCACCTTGAATGGCATTGGCCACACACAGCACAAAGGAAAGTCTGTTACACAGAGAAACGATGGGCAGGTTGACATAAGAGGCCTGTGTGACACAGTTGTGTTCAGGCCTAGGATCAGTCACCACTACAATTCTTGGCTTTTTGAAAGCTGTTTGAATTTGATTAGAGAAGCACCCAGGCATGAGTGGCTCCAGGGGCAGCAGCAAACCTCAGCACAGTTCTCTTAGCAGTGTTTGTGGAGATCAGCAGAATTCTCAACAGCAAGATTGGCTTGACCTTGATCAATAGCTTCTCCCATGCTCTCTTCAGATTTGCGACCTAGATAACATCATTTCTATTTTGTAGAGATAGTACTCCATCTAGAAGTCAAACTTGGTGCTGTATAAGTGGGTTTCTATTGCAAGGAACTTGGGAACATCCTTTTTCTTCATCTGTAGGACATCAAGGGCTCCAGACATTGTATGAGTTTCCCTTTAATTCATAATGGTAACACAGAACAATGGCATTTTGTCCTGTCCATGGTTAGTGACAAAAGGCTAAAGGCAGAAAAATGATGGAAATATACTAATGGAGAAGATTCCTAAAATTCATAGGAAGAAAATTTTACAAATTTAAATTACATCGCCATATAATTGGAGAGACAGGCCAAACTAGAAATTATATGATATCAAATAAGATGCCTGGGTTGCTAATTTTTTTTTTGAGTTGTAACAGGTATTTTAAGTGTTGAGGTCTCAGATGAGAAAACGAGGTCATTATAAGCATTAATGTTGGCAGGGATAAAAGTTGTTCCTGTGGGATAAAAGTTGGCTCTTATGAGAGCAGACTGATAAAAAAAGAAATCACCCGAGCTATCTTTCCTATTTTCTGTCCACTATGGGATCTTTTCTCTCTCATGTTGCTCTGTATAAGCCACCCTAACTCAAATGTTTTCTCATTGACAAAATGGACTAAGACAATATGCAAATTCAGAGAACCTGGTAATTTCTCCGAAAAATAGGAATTCTTCATAATACCAGGCCTGTGCTCTAAAGGATACCAATCAACTGAGGGCCACTTACAATTCCTGAGGGCATTTAATATAAATATTATATATGGTATCACTTGAATTTAAAATACTTTCTGCAAAAACCTGAGTATATATGCTTCTATTGGGATCTTACACCATAGTTTCAGAACTGCAAAAAAGGTGTGATAGTCACCAATAACTGATTTTTCTATTATCTACCTACATCACCTGTTTATTATATGTGCTTAGCTTCTGCAAGCAACTACACTGACAATTTCTTCTTTGATTGACACTCCATCAAATTAAGATGTAACAGTTCTGTGCAACCACTAGATGGAGGATGTTTGACCTTACAGTTGCCTTTCATTCAGCACTATGTTAACACTAGAATTGGTACAAAACAAATGTCTACATGAGAAACATACTGATACTTTCTTTTAGATAGTTTTTAAAATCAAGTGTCTCTCTTATTTTTTCATTGTAATTTGAAATTTTAAATAAGTTGCTAACAGGAAAAATTATATGGGAAGAAATATTTATAGTGAGACTTCTAACAAAGCTTGTGAAAACGTATTAGTTCATAACAATAAAAGTAAATATATATATATATATATATATATATATATTGATTTAATACATATTACTTTATGATATATGATTTACTATTTCTTCATAAAATTAAATCTAGAGCCAATAATAAGGAAGGTCCAGAACAGAACACTCAGTAATCTTATCTCAAATGCAAATAAAATTATTTTTAAAATATGTGTAAATAATAGTGAGCAACAGAGTGTAAACAATCAGGAAACCCCAGCCATCTACAAGTTTATAATGGCTCACATAATGAAGCACTATTGAAAATTTAATACCAAAGGTACAGAAGTGCTATTGCACACTCAGAGTTTTGAAGTGTTTATAAACTTCAAATAAAGAAATAAAAGAAATTTATCAAAAGGAGAGTAAATGTACTATTTTATCCAATGGTGAGCTGCTTAGTTCTTTTCCAACATTACACAAAATAGGAACAGCGGGGAAGAGACCTTACTTGAGGGATGCATTCATTAGATTGGCCTGTGGTCTTGTTTGTTGGCCATTTTCTTTATTGATGATTGATGTGGAAGGTGCCAGCCAACTGTGGATGGTTTAACCACTGGGCAGGTGGTCCTTGGTATTAAACAAGGAAGCTGAGTAAGTCATGGGGAGCAAGTCAGTGAGCAGCATTCCTCCACGGTCTAATTCAGTTTGTGGCTCTGGGTTCCTGCCTTGATTTCCTGCAGTGATGGATGACAGCCTAAGGAAGCCAAATAGACCCTTTCCTCTCCAAGCTGCTTTGGATGAGAGTGTTTTATTCCAGTTGCAGACAAGCAATCTTATACAAAAATCTATGACAAAAGTAAAAGTTAACAAGTAATACCTGAAGAAGCATGTATTACTACCTTGGGGGACAGAAGACCTTCTGGGTATAATATGTAATTACTGAAAATACCTTTGCTTTATTTTAGATCATCTATTGAGCATTGATGGTGCATCCCTGCACCCCAGGGAATGCATCCTCAAGTGTTCATTTTTCATGATTGATTTTTGTTTGGCCATGTATCAGCTGAGTATCCAGGTAAATATCTACGAACACTCACTATTTGAAAACTATTTAATATCTGAAATTAAGACAAAACTGTCTAATAGTTTAGGCATATGCAGTTGTTCATATCAGCTAAGCTTCTACAAAAGCCATTTTTGAAGACAGTGGGACTTTACTATATTCAACATTAAAACGAGTTTCAAGCAAACATGATACTATACATTATTACATCAGTTTTAAGAAAGGTCTCCTATCTTACAACAGCAGGAATGGACATGCTATTCAAGAAAATTAACAATTTCCTAACAGTATCATAACATATATATTCAACAGTGATGTTTACTGTTATTTTTCTAAAGGAGAAAATAACGAATATATAAAAATGACACTTTCATTTTGGAAAAAAAATCTTGTAAAATATTACACTTAAAACAATGATGTGACTCTTTGAAACATTTACTGTAATGTTTCTTCTTGTAAAATAATTTTCTCTAGTAAAGAAGTAAATATCATCACTGATAATAATTTTTCTCATTTGCGCTTTCTTCGCATGAGAGTTTCTATCAATATTTAGCCATTTTATTACTATACGTTTGCAGGCAGTGTAATTAAGAATCATTCAATTCAATTGATTTAAGCTTGAAATCACTTCAATTTCAATAATCTGTGTGATTTCAACACATTTCAACTAATGTGAACTGCATACTGTATTTCACAGAAAATGAGTTCAATCTCATATTTCTGTATATTTCTGTATATGTGCTCACAATCTGGGAATGTGATATATTTTTCTATTTCTTTAAAAGGCACATGTTGAAACCTACACATACAGCATTAGGATTCATCACACCTTGAAAATAATACCTTGTTAATTTTAAAACAATGGTGTTATATAACAGACCATTATTGATAGAGAAAATAATTCGACACCAAAGAGAAATTTAAGGCTCAGGAATCAAAGGTAATTTATGCCTATCATATTCACAGTATGAATACAGTGTGTGGAACAAAACGGAAAGGAAATACACAGACAAAGAATGTGTCCTCGGTTTCCACTGACATCTCTGAACTTTGGGTGTTAGTAATTTGAGAATTATAACTTCCTCCCACTTTTACTCAGATGACAACGTGTGACAAATCACTAGTCCTCATTGTCTGTGTCATCTAGCTGAGAACATCAAATCAGTTCCAAATGGGTATGGCAACACTCCACCATGAAGATATGAGATGTTTAGAAAAGTTAGGAAAGAATACCAAATATGCAAACTTGTTAAGGCCCACTGAATTTAGACTTGTCCTAAGAATAATGTTGTATTATTAGTCAGCTTCAACTTCTAAAACAAAATAACTGAGGAATTAAATGTGTAAGCAAAAACATTTATTTCAGCTCAGGGTTCTGGAATTTAGAGTTCAAGAATATGAAGACCCAAGGCTTTGAGTCTCTAGGCAGGGTAGCAGAGTAAACTGGGAAGATGAGGTAGAAAGAGCTACAGAAGGACTGGAAGATATTAGAGTATAATAACCCATTAAAGGGCACATTTCCAATGATCACCCATTACATCTCACAACCCAAAGATCCACAGCACCCCCCATGTGTCATTCTTGTCTACAACCCTATAACACAGGACTTATGAAATACTTTATGCTCAAACCACAAAAGGTAAAATAATTGAAAGAATTTTATAGATTCTTAAAATATGATGGTTATTTCATGAATTATTGCCATGAGACTTGTGGTTAAAAATAAACTAATAAGAAATGTTCATTATAGAGTATAGACAAGGGCAATTGATAGATTCAGGGAAGCAGAAGGAAAGAAAGTTTAAGAATAGGACTTGGTTTTCATCTTTAATAACTGTCTGACAAACAATATCAATAACAAACCATGGATTCAAAGGGAGAAGGGTGAACTCAGCATGTTTAAGACTTAGTGGAGATGGAGTACCAAGTGTGGATATCTACTCACATCCCATAAATAACTAAGTGCTTTGAGAAAGATATGGGGTAGTGTGAAAGAGCTGAACACAATCAAATTGTCAACAGACGTTGTGAGGTCAGGAGTTATCACACAGGGTGAATGTAAAAAGCCAAGAGGAGAAAGCCTAAAGGAGGGGTAAGGAGGGGTCGGAGAGAAACGCACAGAGAACAAGGAGAGAACATGGTACCAAGGAAGGATGTAAATGGAGTCAGGCAGAAGTGTGAGCTGAGTTTCCAAGAATGTAAAATATAAAGAAATGATATAAAGTATCGACTGCATGGTTGTATTAAAATAATAGAACACTTATTCCTTTATCTGAAGCAGCTTCAGAAGAAAAATATTTTAGAGTGTTCTAGGGAAGAATGTGATTTAAAAAAAAACAGGAAAAATCATACTGGTTATCATTTCAAAATTAACTAGTAAAGTTATTTTTAAAATTTGAAATAATTTTCATTGCTATAAAAGCACACACATTGTGCTTACTAACTAGATTCCATATGGCATTTCAATACATAAACATTGTGTACAATATAGTCAGGTTAAACATCTAACTGGGCAAACAGAGTTTCTTTATGGTGAGAACATTCATAATCTCACGTTGGGAACTGCAGTCAATGTTGTGTGCCTGTGACAAGTCCTCCCGTGCAGTAAGCAGGGTTTTAAAAGGAAGAACCAGCAGTGGTTCATGTTACATAGGTTCAAGAGAACAATAGATGGGAACGATCACAAAGACTGATTTTCAAATCCCAAAGAAAGGACAATTGTGAACAGGGAGAAACAGAAGCAGAACATGTGGGCACAGGAAGTCTATAGGGAGAAAGTCTGTAAGTTTAATAGCAGCAAGTTTCAATCATGGCTCCTGGCTTTGAATTAATTTTCCCTATTACCCCGGGGGCAGAAGGTCGAATGTTTAAAATGGTTTTGAAACGAAGTGAAATTTATTAGAGAGGGTTTAAAAAAATATTTAAAGATGACATGAAGGTTCCAGAAGTTTTGGAGCCTGAATGGAGGAGGACTGACTTTGGAAGACTAGTGATTTTTTTTTCTCTTCCAAGGATTGAACACTTTGGTTAAAGATGGAAAAAAACAGAACAGATTCAAGTTTTCAATTCTGGCATGCAATTAAAATGAACAAAGATGTCTGTGGAGATAATCTGTAAACTGAGGCACAACAAAATTCTATAATTTGGTTTTGTTTTGTGGGGAAAGCGGATGGCAGATTGAAGTTAGAAAATGCATGAAGAAAATTTGAAATCAGATTTCATAACTTTTAATGTGATTATTTTTAAAAACCCCTTGGTGTTTTTAAGTACTATAACCATATTATATTTTTGAACACTTTGCATTTTAGACACATTCTTAAAACAGTATATTTTAGTGGTTCTAATCATATGCATTCACTACCCAAGTCCCCTTCTTCCTTTCCATTACCCTAGTGTCTTAGTTACTTTTTTATTGCTATAATAGAACAACATAATGAAGGTAATTTATTTTTTAAAAGTGTTTATTATGGCTCATGGCTCTAGAGAATTAGAGTCTATGATGGCAGAAGGAAAGGACAGCTAGGAACTCACATCTGGAGCCACAGCCATGAATCAGACGGAAAGAAGCTAGGAATGGCAGGAGTCTAAGTCTCATAACTTGCTTCCAGTGACCTTCCTCCTCAAACTAGGTCATACTTCCTAATCCTTCCACCCAGAACCAAACTGGAGACCAAGTGTTCAAATATACAAGTGTAGAGAGAATGTCTTGCTTTCTGTGGAAGTATCACCTGTCAATAACAAGCTGAATGGCCAATGAGCTGAGGCAGGAAACAGGAGGTGGGAGTTCCAGTAGGGAGAGGGGACTCTGGGATAGTCAGTCATGGGAGAAATTCATGCTTAACTCGGAGGAGATGCATGCAACTGAAAAGAGGAAACCAGACATGTGGCACTCATAGAATAGAATAAATAGGTTAATTAAGTTATAAGCTAGTCTGGGAACAAGGCCAAGCTTATGGCCTGGGCATTTATTCATAAATAATTAAGTCTCAGAGTAGTTGTTTTGGGAACTGGGGCACAGGTCGAAAAGCCTTTGGTTACATATGATGTCTAAGGGGATCATTCTTCATTCAGATCACCTCATCTGGTTAGATTTTTGTTATTGCTTTATATTGTTGTTTAACCATGGAACTCCTCTCTTGTGAGAAATGTCACATCTCTTGAGTGAAGGCAAAAAGTGGTTCTTAACTTCATGATGGAACTGTAAGCCTGGATCATTTCAATTCTTTATTCTCATCATCCTTGTGCCCAATAAGTTTAATTATACATTTCTACAAACGTGAGTTCAAGGGCCTACAGTTGTGTTCATTTCCTTCCTGATTATTTTAATTTTATGGATTATATTAATTTTCATTACTTAACACATAGCACTTCAGCTATATGATTTAAATGTTTAATGATGTCTTAGTCACTTTTACATTGTCAGGACAGAATACCATAACCAAGGATACTTATAAAATAAAACATTGAATTGGGAGCTATATTACTCAGGGTTCTCTAGAGTCACAGAAATTATGGAATGTCTCTATAAATTAAAGGAAATTATTGGAATTACTTATAGTCTGCAGTCCAACTAAACCAACAATGGGTAGCTGTAAATGGGAAAGCCAAGAATCTAGTAGTTTCTCAGTTCCATAAGGCTAGGTGTTTCATCTGGTCTTCTGTATAAACTAGAATCCAGAAGAAATAGGTCCCATCAGATGTGCTGGTAAGTAAGTGCAAGCAGGCAGAGAAGAGAGGAACTTCCTTCTTCCAATGTCCTTATCTAGGCCTCTAGAAGGTATGGCCTACTTTTCATGACCACTGTTCTACAAGATCCAGATCAAAAGACTGTGTCCTCCAGCCTCAAGATCAGGTTCACAAGTGTGCTCTCCATTTCTGTATTGTAGTTCATTGCAGATTAGAAGTCCGAATGAAAACAATAACCAGGTAAGAATGCTAACTATTCCTTGTTCAAATGCAAACACATAAAAAATAAGCTTAGCTGGGTGAGATCTTGCTCCAAGGTTAACACTCTCTTAGTCTGTTTATCTCCTTGAACATAGTTTTCAGCTCCATTATACTTCCTGGTGCCCTTTTATTACTTAAACCACATACTTTGTAATTTTTTTTGTCCTTTCTAAATTTGCTGCATTTCATCCCAACATTCTTCATGAAATTCAACCACAGCACAGAATCTAAACTGAATTGTTTTTAGAACTCCTTTGTCAGTGCAATTAATTTGACTCTCTTCCCCTTAACTTCAATCAGACTCTTCAGACAAGGGCAAAAAGCAGTCACATTCTTCACCAAAATATCACAAGAACAGTCTTTTAGCCACAAACTAAAATTCTTCTCCTCTGAAACCTCTAGAGCCAGGCTTCCACACTTCAAATCACCCTCAGCAACAAATTCTTCCATATTCCTGCTTCAACAGCCCATTACGCCCCCACTTAAAACATTCTACCACCTTTCAAATTCAAAATATTCCAAACAAGCATGCTCAGGCCTATCACAGTAATACCCAACTCTTGGTTCCAATTTCTTTTCTAGTTAGGGTTTCCATTGCTGTAAACAGACACCATGACCAAGGCAGGTATTATAAAGGACAGTATTTAATTGGGGCTGGCTTACAGTTTCAGAGGTTCAATCCATCATCATCAAGGTGGGAAGCATGATAGCATCCAGGCAGATATGAGGCTGGAAGAGTCAAAAGTTCTACATCTTGACCCAAAGGTAGAAAGGAGAAGACTGGCTCCCATATGGCTACAAAGGAGGGTCTCAATGTTCACCACCACAGTGACATACTTCTCCAACAAGGCCACACTTCCTAAAAGTGCCACTCCCTATGCCAAGCTTATAGAAACCACCACAGGGGCTAATGGTTGCTAAGGATGAGAGTATAACATCATAGTGTTAGGGATCATGGAAGTAGGCAGGAAGGCAGACATGGTACTGGGGCAATAGTTATGAGTGTACATCCTTATCTATAAGTAGGAGGCAGGGAGAAAAAACTGAGAATGTCATGGTCTTTTGAAACCTCAAAGTCTTGTCCCCAGTAACACATCTCCTCCAAAAACTTAATCCTTTCTATAGAGTTCCACCAACTGAGAACCAAGAATTTAAGTATAAGACCAAGGACATCATGGTTTTGTCATAACAATAGAGAAATAAATAAGACATCAGGAAAGAAAGAAAGAAAGAAAGAAAGAAAGAAAGAAAGAAAGAAAGAAAGAAAGAAAGAAAGAAAGAAAGAAAAAGAAAGTCCATTCTCATTCAAACTACTTAAAATGCTTGATAGGAATTTAAATATTCAAAAGTAACTATTCACAAATATGTTGAGAAATAATGTATGACTTCTCACTGAAATTCTGAAATGAATTTTTAAAATTAACTCCACTCAAAGTAGACTGTTTTCTACATTTTTCTTTTAAAAATGAAATGCCCTATATCTTCTAGTGTTTATTTTAAATACTATCTACCAAGACTACAATGAAACAGAAAATTTAACTATTACAGAAGTTAGTTCTCAAAACTATACATTCATATATGTTTACGTATACACTCTCAAACACTATCAAACTGTGTTTAACATACAATATTTTCCTAGGTCAATGTTTAAAATGGTATAGGCTCTATTATATTAATGAACACTGCTCTATTAAGCTGAATTATGTGTAATTCTTCTAGATAACACTATATTCCCATAATGACCATAAAGCCTATTTTAGCAATATTAACCCTACATATTTATTATTGCAATAACAAATGTGAAAAGTTACTTAGTTTATTTGAATGTGTTGTACACATGTATATGCGCATGTATTGGGTATGTGTATAAATGTGTGTGTCCCTTCACATGTAGTGTCTGCCTCCATCACTCCCCACCTCATTTTTAAGACAAAGTGTCTCCCTGAACATGGAGCTTAGTAATGTTTGGCTGTTTTATTAGGATGGCTGGCTAGCAATTCCTAAGATTCTTGGTTTTGCCTTTTACCCCCTAATTCTAGGGTTTCTTGTTAAGGCTGTCACCCCAAGTACACATTCTAATACAAACTCTCTTTACCTACTGAGCCATTCCCCCACCCTCTGCAAGGATTATTTTAAGGCACCCTCTCTTTCTTTGCATGCCCTGCATTCATTGGTATCTTAGTTAGGGTTTTATTACTGTGAAGAGACACCATGACCACAGCAACTCTTATATAGGAAAATGTTTAATTGGGCCTGGCTTACAGTTTCAGAAGTTTAGTCCATTGTCATCATGGTGGGAAACATGGCAGCTTCTAGACAGACATGGTAATGCTGCAGAAGGAGCTGAGAGGTCTATATTTTGAACCCAGACAGCAGGAGACTATGTATCACCCTGGGCATATCTTGGGCATATAAGACATTTAGCTTGCTCTCTACAGTGGTACATATTTCCTTCTATAAGGCCATGCCTACTCCAATAAGGCTATATCCCCTAATAATGCCACTCCTTGTGGCCAAGCATTTAACTACATTAGTATATGGGAGTAATTCCTATTTAAACCATCACCATGGGCTAATAAAGAACATTAAATATATTAAACTATGATGCTAATGAAGCCAGTTTTCTCTTCCCTCACCCTAAAGAAATGATCAATTCAGAGTTTCTCTAACTGATATGTATAGAAATGTTTTCAAAGTTCAGGTTTCTGTAAGAAAATTTTTGTATTTTCACTAATGTAGAATCATATTCAGGTTCTATAGGCAATCATTTAAATTAATTGTGTGTTACTTTTTATAATCACTTGCAAATTCAGACAATATCATCATGAAACATTTTATAATCAAAAGTTTTATTGAAGTTCAGTCATCAATATGTGATTCAAGTATTGAAGAGAACATGTCTTCAAGATCAAAGCTACCTGTATCACTTCCGTCATTTAGTTATAGGGACACATATTTCACTGTTAAATTATTATATTAATATAGTAAGTAGTTCAGTGGTTTGTGGGTTTATTTTTATCTTACTTATCAGACTGACGTGTGTGTGTGTGTGTGTGTGTGTGTGTGTGTGTAGAAAGAGAAAAATCAGAGACACTAAGAGTTTAATTGCATGTTAAAATGAACCAGTCAATACCAAAAGACTATACATTTTTTTTAATAAAATGTTTGTCTGTCTCATGATTTTTGAAGAAAAAAGTTTGATAACTGCATTTACTTTTTTATTTCTTTGATCTTTTAAAGGTTGGTATAAAATAAACAAAGACATCAACAGAATCCATGCCTGTTTAGGTCAAATCTATGTTCGTTATTTAATCGAACATCTAATTTAAACAAACGCCATCAGCAGTACACAACATGACCATTGTTCTGGGCACATCAAGCATATTTTGCTATCCTGGGCTATGCTCCTATTGACCTTTTTGGTTTTCTTTCTTGGTACATCCTGAAAGCCCATCAATGCTTATAAAGTGTTCATGGAAAACTATCAGAATAAGGAATAAAGAATGAGATAAGGATATAGGACCACTCCAGTAGTTAGACGCTTTCCAATAACTTTTGAGTCAATCAACCAAAGACTCTGTATAGCAATCAATGAAGATTAAAGCTCAGATATAAAACAAACATTATTAACAGAAAACAAAGCAGATATGACAAGAGAGCACCATAAATATTTACATATGAAATTTCCCATATATAAATATATATGAATTTTCCACATACAATAAAATCGTATAGCTTTGTAATATTATGTATGACATGACAAAATAAACCATCAATTTCACCTGATATGTAATCTTGAAATTATTTAATTGACTATGAATTTCCATTGCCATAATCAAATTTATTTTACTTTATGATACAGCTCTACAAAGTTCATAAATATAAACATAAGACTGACAAATGATTCAAATGAAATTAATTTAACTAATTTTGATGGCATCATCTTCATAAAGTTACTATCTTATCTAATTGAAAAAGACTCATAAAAAATTCTCTTTCACACATTCAAAAGGCAAACTTTATTCCCTGATTTTATTTCCACAGCTTTAGTCACTCAGTGTTGTTCAATATATGTTAATGAGCTTTATCCTCTAGTTCTTATGACATTTATGTCAGGTGAAATGATTTTCTAATTTCCCATGTTAATTATTAAAGGTCAGAAACTGAGTTGCTGTGGTGTTCAGCTGTGCTATTATTGCTGAGTATAGAGTAGATCTGTGTGCTAATCAACAGAGGAAGGGCATAATTATATGCAAGTCTTGTAATTCTACTCATAAAAGTATTTTTCTTTCAGACTTTGCTGTGTTTTAACAATGACATTGGCCTCTCTTCCTCTGTTACTTTCTACCAGCCACACATCTTCTGCCTCCACTAAATTCATCATGAGCATAGATCTAGAACCACAAGCAGCAAGGGCAGTTTTAGCTTCAGAAAATGTGCCATCACTGTAAAGTATGGCAAAGGCAAGTCATGGTAGGATCTGCACAAGTTTTAGCAGAAGCACTTGGGTAAAAAGACACATAGTTCTATGCACCTTTCATGACCCAAATGATTTCTGTATCAATTTGGGAGCTGCTATACCTGGGTTGATTCCTTCTTCATACTAAAGATCATTAGTGCTTTGCTATATAAGGGTTTATTGCAACAGTATCACAATATATTCAATTGTTTTTGTGTTTTTCTCACCAGGAAAACAATGGAATAAACTGGCTTGTTGAAGAATTAAAATGTATTCATTTTTATAATCTCTTTGCCTAATACAATTAATGATATACAGTCAACCTGCACTATATCTCTAAGGAATATTGCAGCAATTTGCATTTTTTATTTCTAACTAGCCATCAAATGATACTTTGTATTCAGCACCAACTCATTTCAGACTCGTTATTCATCGAGGTTCATAGAGAATAATTATTGAAATGTAAGAGCTTTAGTTTATGCCATGAAATAATTCTCTGCAGTTGACACTTGTATCACTCCATCCAACCCACCTGACTATACTCTATTCTTCTGCTTTCCTTATAGGTAATGGTCAAATGGAAGATCTCTAGAAAGGCCATATGAGTCTATATCTACACCCACCTTTTCTAGAGTAGGGACACATGGGCTTTTATTACAACTTCAATGACATAAATCACAGCCATGAAGAACAGATGAGAGTACATTAAGATTTATTGAAATTGCATTGGATCAAATTAAAGTAAACTAAACCAGTGTACAAGAATCTTTGTATGAGGAAAAATAAAAGATTTCTTCAGCCTCACTGTTGGAGAGCACCTTGGGGGAAAGCATGACGGCAAGATAATCTCCCGGCTGTGTTAGTGGGAGTGTAGGTCCAAGATGAAGTACATAGGAAAATTGAGTATTAAAATTTTAGCAGCTTGGCCTTCAGACAAGAAGATTTACGACATTTCTTTTTACAAAGAATTGCATAAATTCTTACAAACACTTTAAATTATGAAAAGCATGCATATTGTATGTCTATGATGTTATATCAAAGAAATAGATACATAAAAAAGAAAAGGAATAAAATAACTAATAAGTCATTATTCCAATGATTCCACATGAAAAACATTACATAGAAACAAGCAGTCCTTTATTATGAAAGAATAAGAACAAATATGAGAGCAAAGGGGACACGTGCAAGTAACTGATAGATCTGAGATTTTTGCAAATGCATTAACTGTAGTTAGAAATTCGAGATGACATATAATAGTGAAACAGTCAGCAGAAAGCCATGACTCAAACTACTCTGTCTCCCCATTGTCTATATGTCACTGGAAGCTGCTATTCTGGGGTCATTTAATCTAAGCTGTCCCTATGCATTTCTCTGCTGAACCACTGTCATCTGCTTCCATCATTTTAAAACTCATGTGCTTCTACTGAGAAGAAAAGATGAACTCCTTCAGCCATATGAGATCTTTCATTATACCAAGAATAAAATCTAGGTCTATCATTTTCTACACAATATGATTTCCCACCTTCAACTTCTACCACGCCCTAGATTTCCCAGTGGGCCAGGTCTACTTTTGTTTTGCAGTCTCTGCATGATAAAATTCTCACATAAATATTTAAATGTTATTTGTTACATTGCATTCATGGCTTGGCTCAGATTTATCTGAGTATCTATCTAAAGGAGCAGCCCAAGTTCCTCTCTGGCCTTTGATTCTCCCTTTGCTCTCATTATAGTGTGTTATCTTCTATCTTCATAATAAATTCCCCCTTCTGCAGAAAGGATTTGCCCTGTGTACAAAGCCAGTATCATTCACAATTGGCACTCATAAGAGAGCCAAGGTATCAATATATGGGTAGTTCATGTATGTATTTGTATAAAAATACATTGTATCTTATAATTTTAGTCCAGAATAAAGAATTAAAGAGAAGAGCCTTGTGACTTTGCTGAATCGATTTGCTGATAGCTCATAGGTTAACCACCTTGAAGACACATCTTTAGTAAGGTCTTCTAACCAATGAGTAGGATACGTTCACTATATCAATAGATTTCTAAAAAGATGGAAGGAGAGACCCCTGGTCCTGGAAAGACTGGATGTAGGGGAACGCCAGGACAGAGAAACGAGAGGGGGTTGAATGGAGAAAAGAGGGAGGGAAGGGGGCTTATGGGACTTTCAGGGAGGGAGGAAACTGGAAAGGGGAAGTGATTTGGAATGTAAATTAAAAAAAAAAAAGAAAATACAAGAAGAAAGACTAGTTTTCCAGATTTTAAAGACGACAACATTAGGAAAATGTCATAAGTAGAGCTTTAAATAGGACAGAATATAGATCTTCAAAGTTAGGCAACATGTTAAACTCACCCCATTAAAAATAAAAATCCTTGTGTGGAAATTAATCTGTGGGAGGACAGTGATATTTTTAGAAATAATTATTTCTCTTAGTCACAGACTAAGAGAAATAATATGTCTTTACTATTTAATGAACATTATTGAATTTCTATTCCTGATCTCTATTGGTGTTTGATATGATCCTTTCCTGTGGGTGACCTGGTGTAGCTACTGTGTAGGTTAGAAGATGGATAGAATATTGCTCCTACCCACAAGAGTCTTTTCTCCATTCAAGAGATCACATTAGGACATTAGCAAGTAGAGTATAAATGGAGAATAGACCAGTCCTTTGGAGAAAATTAAGAGGAAGGTGCTCTCGATCCCATAGAGGTAAAATAGCATCTGGTGCGGCAGGCAGTGAAAAGAAGTAAGTTTTTATTTCAAACAGTAACCTTGATTTCTTGGATAACATCATCTATAAAAACGAAGCTGAGAAAATTGAAGGAAATGGATTGTATAGCTGCTATTTTAGACTGATGTAAAAGTATCAATTTTTGTTCAGAAAGAGCGATTCCAAATATTGAAAACAGGAAGCTAGCACATGTCAAATCATTGCTTCTTCTGTTTTATTAATAGTTTCCTGTATTGTCTATTATAATTGGACTTGTAATTGTTTCCTTTATTTTGAATAATCTCCAGCTCTAACAAACTTTCTAAGTTGTAACGAGTTTTGAAACAATTCAAGTTAGTTAGTTGATTATAACTTCTTTGAAATTAAATACACATGATTGTGTTAAAAGACAAAGTGTTTACCCTGCGTACAGAGCCAGTATCATTCACTATTGGCACTCATAAGGTATCCAAGGTAGCAATATATGGGTAGTTCCTGTGTGTTTTGCATTAATACATTGTATCTCATCATTTTAGTCCTGAATAATGAACTAAAAAACTTTGCGATTTTTATCAAATTGATTCACTTATAGCAAGTGTATATTAATAGTGTATATAATATAACAGTACATCATATAAAGAGCTCACAAACAAAACAATTATGAGAAGTTTTGAATTTTATTACTCAAAATCAATTCACAACAAATTACTCTCTGCTTGAGCCAATATCAAACCAAACATCTCTTTGCTAAATGTATCTCAATCCGAATGCATGCATCTCATCACAGATATCCATCCCAGTGCTCTTGGATATTTTTAAATTAGTAGAAGAATCAACACAGGTTTATCTTTGTGGGTTTTTTGTCTTTGTTTTGTTTTCTGCACTAAACACTGGAACTCAAGCTTCCTCTTTCAAGACATTCTGCTGGAGAATATTTCTGTCCACATTATTTCAAAGAATAAAGGAGACCTATTATGGTGTAGATTTCTGTTTATTTTTATTTTTATTTTTCATTAGTTACCTTAAAAATAGAAAAGAGTATCTTCTCCAGACTCAGATCATAAAATCACAAAAATTCTAAAACTTGTGCCACAAAAATCTTTGTCATTTTTTTTCTAAAGGCTTAAAAATATTGAAGTAGCTTCCTATTAATTGTGAAAATGGTTCTTCCCAAAAACCTAAGGTCACGGCAGACTAACAACCCCATACAAAAGCAAATGGGTGGCATACAAACTTCTGAGTGGGGTTTTCTGAATAGAGGATGGGAAAGGGTCCGTAACCCAGGAAGAAGCTCAGCTTCACCACCTACTGGGGAAAATGAACTAAAGCCCGCATCAAAAGATCTAAATTTAAATAGGTATGTTTCTGTCAGCAGTGTTGGAAAATTATATTCCCACACAGCCCGGACTAACAGCAATTGCTACTGCCACTGTGAATTAACAAATCACTCTCTGCTTGTGCCAAAATTGAACTAAACACCTCATTTCTAAATGTATCCCAATCCTAATGCACATCATCACCCAAGTTGGCAATGCTCTTAACCAGGCAGTTCCCAAATAACCAAATCACAGACTCTCGGGATGAAATGAATGTCACAAACAGAAAGTAGGGAGGAAGAAAAACTATACACATAAAACAATATCTAATTTTTCAAATTGTATAAAGTTTAAACATAGGCTTATCCCATGATTGATCTGTACATATCAGAGTTGTACTTTGATAAGGATTAGATAAGAAATATCTAAAGAGTCAATAATGAGGACTTCTGCTAGCTTTGGAATACTGTGCTTCCTGATCTAGTTTCATATAAATGTGATTTGTAAAAGTATAATAATGCATGTGGTTATCAATTTTATTTTTATTTGAATATATGTTATCTGTATACAAAGCTGAACACATTGCACCCTGGGAGCGGAAATACATGAATGGTTATAGTTTCTACATATATTAGCATCATTCCCATCTATTTAACAAGCATCAACATAATAATTTATCTTGTACACATACACACTTTTTTCATGGGGTTGATTGCAATATAAATGAGGCTTTTAATATTTATGTGAGTAACTTGAGATAGAAAATTAGAAGAAGTACTGCTTCCTTTCCCCTCAACAAGTCCATCACCAGCAGGGATAGATTTGAGTATATAATACTGTACCTTGGCTTTTGGGTTTCTATTTTAAAAATATTGGTTCTAATGATAAAGGAGTGTCAGGCTGCTCTCCCCTCAACTATTTCTGAGAAGATGGATTTTGTACTTTGAGGAGAGCTTTCTGAAAAGCAGGGGCTGGAAGTGGATTTTTCATGAAACACAGCCCATGATCTCAGAGTAATTTCCTCTGCCAAATTACTAAGCCTTCATAATTACAGCTATAATTATATTGCAAAAAATTACCTTTAATAAAGATAATAGGCACTTTGAGGTGAATTAGATCAGGAAAATTTAACACACACTATGTGTTATCAATTTTCTTCCTATACTTTTACTCATGAAAATTCTCAGATGTCCTTCATGGAAGGTCACCTTTTCATTTGGTGAACAACCTTCAAAATTCATAATTGCTGGGATAACAAAAACTAAAATCCAAACTGAGCGATGAGTTCAATGCCAAATTAGTGACAGTCTGCAAAATATATGTGTGCCCGTATAAGCACATGTGCCTTATATTTCACTCAGGTTTCATATGATTATCCATTCACTTGAATACAATTAAAATGAAAAGAGTAAAATAAGCATATGCATGCTTCCTGGAATTCAGATCTTTCAGATACTAATTTTGTGAAACCAAAAGAGAATCTATAGATCTTGAATAACCAAACAGAATAAAAATAAGTTAGGAAAAGTGATCAAGTTCTATAACTAGAAAATTTCACTAGAAAAAATTTCATTCAAGTGAATATTGTAGACATTAAATTTTCAAATGATAGTTTAGTCATTCATTTTCTATGCAGTCATAATTCAATAAATATTCACTATGTGTCAGGCAATGTTCTGCAGATAGACCAAACATCACTAACCATATAAGCCTTACAGACCAGAAGCAGCAGTGGAGCCTCCTTGGGCCACTGATGTTTGTTATCTACAGAGGAGTTCATGGCTCTTATGATGCTTATTTTCTGATTCCCAGCCATGCTTCATCACAAATTCTCCATCACTGTGATCCTCCACACATCATAAGCCTAAATAAATAGGTCCATACCATGACAAACGATAGCCCCAAATAAACCTTTGTCTTAAGAAATGAGTTACTCCAGGGGCTAGTTGGAGAGATGGCTCAGTAGTTAAGAGCACTGGCTGAGCTTCCAGAGAACTCAGGTTCAATTCCCAGTACCCACATCTCAGATAACAATGGTCTGTAATTCCACTTCCAGAGGATTCTATGCCCTCTTACAGCCTCTGAGAGCACACGTGCACACATACATGCAGACAAAACACATATACATGGAAAAATAATAAATTTGTTATCACTGGTAATGTTTTCATTTATTTATTCACTTTATAGCCTGATCACAACCCCCCTCTTACACCCTCCCTCCTGCTTACACAACCCTTCTTCCATGCTCCCTCCCCTTCTCCTCTGAGAAGGAGAAGCACCCCACCCTGTCCCCCCTCCCCTGCTGCATCAACCCACCCTGGCACAGGAAATCAATGTAGGAGTTTTCAGCTGAGTAAACACGAAACACCAATGCTTCTCCATGTTTTTCCTGCAGAGTACAACGCTCCACCTGACTCTGGCTTTTGTATTACAATTGAATTTACATATTTTACTGATTGAATTTACATAAATTCTCAGCACTAAGCAGTAAGAGAACAGTCCAGTTATAAGGCATCCTTCGTTCCAACAACAGGAAACGTAAGCATTTTATTGAATGGAAGGTAGACGTTAAGCAGGACTCTATTCCATGGACAAATGTCTTACCAAAAGGTTGTTTAAAATAAGCAGATCTGCAGAGAACAAGGCAGTTTGGAAAGGCTCTGGCTCCTCTTTTAAAACTGTCAGACCTTCCCTATCAGGAGAGTTAGCCTAAAATTTACAGTTTGCTAATTACGTAAGAAACATTAAGAAATTTAAATCAAGTACCGTGTACCCAGAAAGGCCAAATGAAAACGAAAATGAAGCACAGTAGATTAAATGAGTCCTGGTACAAAAAAAAATTGTATTTGTTTTCAAGGCAATGCTCATTAAATCTTTCTCTGTCTTCCTCAATAAAATAAAGATCATAGGGAGCTGTGAGCAGGTAATCAAAGCAGCAGAATAATGCCCCCCCTCTCTCTCTGTGGAACAGTTCTTCCTTTAATACTTTGGAGAAGAAAGCGGAGAAAAACAGAGCTGTCAGCCGCTAAGAGAAAAGGTCCTCTCAAGTACTTTTATGTCAGGCTAAACTGAAACCAGTGAACTAACAGGGAAGTCAAGACTCTGAGTCCAGATTGGATACGTGAAAATAAGATGAGTTAGCAGAAAACGATTCTGAGACACTCACCCGCATGTGATGATCTTAGACAAGTACGTAATTTAAAGAGAAAGCCACAGAAAAAGACCCCACTCTTATTACTTAAAATTTCCCTACAGATCTTTCTTTGACTCTAATGTTCGCATATCTATCAAATTCAATACACTAATAGAGATAATAGCTTTAGAGGGCATGAATAAACATATCATATTCTGTACTGTCTAACATCAATTAAAATATACAAGTATCTTAAGTTTTCAAATTCTCAAAGTAAGATTGTGGAAATATGCCCAAATCACAGGAGTACTCTTTCGATCGCAGACAAAACCTCTTCTAAAATATGTCAGTGCGGACCTATAATAAAGTATGTGGTACTTCATATAGTTTCTATTTCCTCTTATATTAACACTGTAACTCTCATAGATTATAAATACATTTGGTAATAGAGTAACTTCCTTGCTTGATTCCAGTGTCAACTCTTTCTATATTTCATTTCACAAATACAGATTTTTCTATTTGCAGAACCACAAACACACCAAACAACATAGTGTAGCATTCCGCTTGGCTTTTATCTTTTGCCATGTTTTGGCTTACTCAGCGTGTAAAGTCTTTTCAAATGAACTGAAATTCTTTTGTTTATGTTCTAGAGCAGTGGGTCTCCACATCAACATGTGAGTTATGATGCCTTTGCTGATGAAGGACCTTTTCACTGGGTAGAATATCAGATACCCTGCATATCAGATACGTACGCTATTATTCATAACAATAGCAAAAATTACAGTTATGATGTAGCAACAAAAGTAATTTTATAGCTGGGGGTCACCACAGCATGAGGAACTATATTAAAGGGTCACAGCATTAGGAAGGTTGAGAATCAGTAGTCTAGAGTGAGACAGAGTCCCAACTAATGGTATAAAATGAAGAGGATAAAATATTTCCTCCCCATTTCCAGATATTCTGTTCATGTGACCTAAGTGTGGCCAATTAGACTTCTTGGCCAATGTGACACCATTTCTCCATCTGGAGAAATCTTGCCAAAGAAGGCAATTAGCAATGTTTATATGTGTTTGTATTCATCTCAACCCAGGCACGATTGCTACTTGCAACTTGCAAGTAGAGGTCCTAAACATGTTCCAATGGAGTTGATGACTCCGCCTGACCCCCATTAAGTATTTTTCTGATGCAAATTGTCAATAGTGAGATAAGAAATAGTGTCCTATGATTTTATTTCCCCTTAAAATCTTATTTAGTGAAATGTCCACAGGGCTGGAATAATTTCCAATCATCCAAAATACTCAAACATGTCTATAACTACCTCTAGCACTTTATGCGTGTTTTAACGATAGCAGAAAGAATATTGCCATCCATTTATGAACAACAAGATGCACCTAAGACCACACATTAAAAAGAGTGAGTGTGACAAAGGAATGAATGCAGAGCTTCAAAGGCACAAATGTTCAGGGAACGGATGATCACAATGATGGCTCAATTTATAAAGTGCTTACAACACAAGGTTGAAAATCTGAGTAAGGGTCCCCAGCAACCACTTAAAAGTTGGCTACATAGGCACATGCCATGCCTGTTGACCTAGCACCCAGGAGGAAGGAGACAAGGTAGATCCCAGGAGCTCCATAACCAACAAATCTAGCCAATGCAGTGATCTTCAGGATTATCAAGAAGACCTGTCTCAAAAGCATAGGAGAGTTACAAAGGAAGACACCCAAATCAACCTCAGGCCTCCAAAATGCATGTGCACCTACAGTCATGTCATGCACATCCATACACCACATATGAGAAGAAAGAGGAAGGAGAGAAGGAAGAAGAGGAACCATAAGATAAATGGCTAAGGATATTAGAAAATGAATATTAGATTATGAATAGGAAAGGAGGCTGCTTCTTGTCCACCATGGGAATCTGGATTTTACTCTCCAATTGACAGTATGATAAAAATAGATTTTAATTAAAATATATTTACATCTCTTCTTCCCTTTCCATTCTTCTGTCAAGCCTCTCCAATCAATCAACATAAGAGTCAACACCTAGGATCAGACTCTTTGCCATCTACATAGACCAGGAAATAAAAGATTAAATATTGAGAATATACAAAGAACTCAAAAACAAATGACCCAGTTGAGAGTGGGCTAACAAACTCAATGGAGAGTTTACAAAAGAAGAAATAAAAATGGCCAAGAAATAAATTTGAATGGTTCAACATCCTTAGTAATTAGATGAATGAAAATTAAAACCGCCTTGAAATTTTAAAGAAAATGAGAAAGAAATAAAAATCATATGATAATATAATATGAGCAGTGCTAGGTGAGAAGGAGAGTGAATAGGGGACCATCAATCATATAAAAATAAGGAGTAGCCTCTTTTAATCACAGTGGTGGCAATGAGGATGGAGAGCGAACATGAGAAAAGCATTTAAAATCATTCTGAGCATTTGGCTACTTCTCCCAGTAAAACAAGCATCTTTCAGTACTATAAAATATAAACCAAGGAATTAAGAGAAAAAAAATCTAATTTGTTCACATGGATAAGAGTGATAACTTCAAAGATTATAAAAAGTGTTAAGACATATTTAAAATGGCTATGTTGTGACAACATGTTATCTGCATAACTTCTATATAATAACCAATATAGAGAGAAGGTGACATTACCTGCTCCAAGACTTCCTTATAGGAAATAGTTGCTTTGGTGTCTGTAACGGGACTGTCATAGATGATAGCAATCTTATCCCCTTGGCCATTTTCAATGTGCCGATCAATAGCATTGTAACAAATGTTAAGCATCCCTTCCACAAACCTGAAACACAGTGGAAAGAAAAAGTGAATGATTCTTTTCACAATATAGTTTTTGTTTAACTACTTTGCAACATATCTTGCTGCCAGAGATTTCCTTAAGACAGTGTTTTCTATAGTACTTCCTGTCAGTACTATAGAAAGGGTGGTAAAGCACATATTTAAAAATGACAACCGGAGAACATTTTCACTTGAATACATAGAGATTTATATTAATGTATAACAGAAAAAAATACACTTTGTACTTTCAGCTAACAGCTTTGTGGATATTATTGCTTAGGATGAAAGTGGAGTGCACCTGAGTTATATTCTTTATAGAGATAACATGAATCCTGTGTGTGATGCAGAAGCATTAAAGATTATGAATAGGAAAATGGCAGACATGTGGTAGAAGTCCTGCTAGCTATTACCAATAGACAAACACAAGCATAAATCATCATAGTTAGCTTCAATTGTCAACACACACTTAGAAAGAGAGAATCCTCATTGACAATCGTTTCCATTGGAATGTCTTGTGTACATGTTTGTTGGGTCATTTCTTAAAATTGTTAATTAATGGTAGTATGTCTAACCCAGTGCAGACTATACCATTCCTGGTCAGATGGACCTGAGCTATGATTTAAATATGCTTGGCCCATGGGAAGTAACATTGTTAGGAGATATGACCTTATTAAAGGAAATGTGTCACAGTTGGGGTGGGCTTTGACTTCTCTATGCTGAAGCTGTGTCCAGTGTGGAAAGAGAGACCCTCCTCCTAGTTGCCTGCAGAAGATAGTCTCCTCCTAATGTCTGCCTTTGGAGCAACACATAGAACTCTAGGCTCTTCCATCACCAAGTCTGCCTGCATGCTGCCATGCTTATCACCATGATGACAGTGAACTAAACCCCTGTAATTGTAATCTAGCCCTAATTAAATGTTTTCCTGTATAAAACTTGCCTTGGTTGTGGTGTCTCTTCACAGCCATGAAACCCTAACTAAGATGGCAAGCAAGGGAAAACAAGCTAATAAATAGATTTTTTTTCCATTTCTCTGCTTCAGTTCTTCCCTGCAACTTCCTGACTTGAGTCTCTTTATGATGGACTAGAACCTGCCCCAAATAAACCATTTATGCAGGTCACACTGGCCAGTAAGTCAAATAGGTGATCTTCAGACTTTCACTAATCCTTGACACGTCAAAACCCAGTTTCTGAGACTCAACCCCATCTCTGTAGCAGACTATAAACTGTGTCCTCCTTGCTCTCTCTGCTCTCAGTCCCAGGGGATTAAGCAGATCCTGGTGCCATATCCTGATTCCTTCCCTCCTGGAGACCCCTTCAGACACCCTCTTCTAACCCATCTCCATCCCTAAGTGGAAGTTTCCAATTGCCAAAAACAGTCTAACCAACTCTCCACCCCGCACCCCACCCTCATCCCTGTGCTCACACCTACCAGGACCTCAGAAACATTCTATCTCAGGCAATATACAGCCAACACAATACTCTACCCAGGAATGGGATGCCAACTAAACAAAAACAAGTTCAGATAGCACCAACTAGTTTTCAACTAAAACAAACCCAGATTCTAGAAGGCAACATAAAAATATAACAGGAGAAAATGTTTCCACTAAAGCCCCAAAATGCTACCACAGTTCACCCTGAGAAATACAATGTAGATGAAGCACCAGACAACAACTTCATAAGGGCCTTTTAGAATACTGTAGATGCCCTTAAAGAGTAAATAAGTAAGCCCCTTAAAGAAATCTATGAAAACACAGAAAAACACCAGAATGAAATGAAGAAAACAGTCTAAAATTATCAATCGGAAATAGTCAAAAAACAACAACAACAACAACAACTAAAACTTGGGGAGGGGGGACTGGAAATGATAAAAGATAGGCAGTCCAATAGAGAGCTCAAGAGGCAAGCCTCGCCAACAGAATACAAGAAATGAAAGAGAGAAGATGAGGTAGAGGAAACAAATACCTCAGTCAAGAAAAAGGTGAAATTTACAAAGGAAAGAAAAGGAAATAAACAGACCAAAAGTATCCAGGCAACTCCCCCACCCCCATGAAACCTGGGACATTATGGAAAAACCAAAACTGGGAATAACAGGAAAACATTTTCAAGAAAATTTCCCCAATCTAAATAAGGAGGTGCCTATCAAGGTATAGAGGGGGAAAAAAAAGGCAGAACACCAAATACACTGGACCAGAAGAGAAATTCCTTTAGGCACATAATAATCATAGCACTGAATGAACAGAAAACAATATAAAAAAGATGCATGGGGAAAAGTTCAAATAACATATACAGGCAGACCTGTTAGAATAACACCTGACCTCACAATAAAGAGTCTAAAACCAGAGGTTCTAGAAAGATATGCTGCAGACTCGTCAGAGACCACAGAAGGCAGCCCAGACTACTATATACTTTCAATCGTAATAGAAGGAGAAACATTCCACAGTAATCCAAATTTAAGCAGTATTCAGCCCTAAGGAGGGCACAAGAAGAGAAACATCAACCTGAAGAGTTTAACCACAACCAGAAATATAAGGAATAAAGAATATCAGACCAGGTGCCTGGAGGGATGCCTCAGTGGTTAAGAGCATTGAATGTTCTTCCAAAGCATCCAGGTTTAATTCCCATGACCCACGTGGCAGTTCACAACTATCTATAAATCCATGGATCTAATAGCCTCACACAGACATGCATGCATATAAAACACAAATGCACATAAAATAAGACTAAATTATTTGAAAAAGAAGATTATCGGACCAGCAAATCTGAAGGAGAAACAAGCAAACAAATAAACACTGCAACAAAATAAGAGAATCAACAAATACTGGCCTTCGATAACTGTCAACATCAAGGTTCTCAATAGCAAAATAAAAAGATACAAGCTAACAAAACATGTGTGAAATGGGGATTTATCCTCCTGCAAGAAACACACCCTAAAAGTGCAGACATAACCCCATAGTGAAAGGATAGAAAAGATTTTCCAAGGAAATGGACCTAAGAAGCAAGCCAGAGTAACCACTTTAATATCTGACAAAATAGACTTCAAACTAAATTAATCAGAAAGAGATAGAAAAGAATGCTGCATACTCACCAAAAGAAAAATCCTCCAAGGAGAACTTGGAATTCCTACAAATCTCTACACCAAACATAAGGGTACTCAAGCTCATAAAAGTAACACTACTACAGCTCAGATCACATATTGACTCTGACACACACTGATAGTCAGAGATTTCAATATTCTACTCTCACCAATAGACAGGTCATCCAGATAAAAACTTAACAGAGATATGCTGGAGCTAATGTTATTAGCCAACAAGACCAAACAGATATTTATAGAACAATTCACCCCAAAATAAAATAATACACCTCCTTCTCTGTACATCGTGGAACTTCCTCCAAAATTAACCACATACTCAGACAAAAAGCAGCTCTCTGCAGATACAAGGAAACTGAAATAGCACCCTGCATCCTTTTTGATATCCATGGATTAAAACTGGATGTCAACAACAAAAACAAAGTCTACTAACTCAAGGAAATTGAATAACTCAGTACTCAATGAAAAATGGGTCAAGGCAGAAATTAAAATCAAATGAAAATAAATGGACAACATACCCAATCTTATGGAACACATGAAATCGTTGTTAAGTCTGCACTGGAAGGGATCCTTAGCTGAAAGGAGGAGTGGACACATGCCCTGGTCCTTAACCAAGAAGCTGTCTCCAAATTGATAGTCAATTGCAAATGAAAATTTAGTTTTCATCTAATGAACTGCCGCAGGGGAAGCAAAGTACTGTTAATGGTAGGCTATTAGTAGATACTTTCACTGATTGTCATTTCTCTAGCTTTGTGCTTAGCCTAATTCCATGTCAGAAGATACATAGCAGGCACTTCAGAGTACTTGTGATCAAAATGGGGATTCAGCAATCAAACTCTGGAAATACTGAACACTATTGGTATTGTATATGAAGAGTTTGGTATATTCAAGGTGGAAGATATAAAGCAGGCCTAAAGGAACATTCTCAAACTAGTCAACCCACCCTCAGCTGAATGTAAAGAGACACTTAAAATGATTAAGTACCATTCCTTAAGTTTTAGAATAAAATCGTGTAATTTAGATGATATAAATAACGCACTCATTTATCTTGATTCTTTTTCCTTTAACTAAATTTACACAATCAAATAATATTGATTTTAAAATGGGTATTTTCTTAAATTCACTCAGGAAATACTTCCAGGTCTGTACTTCATGGTAATATAAACCAATCGAAAGCATTTCCAAAACTCTTTATCTATATCTCTGTAATATAATTTACTGCATTATATTAACATATGGTCATTCCACCACCCATACGGTTTTTGTTGTTATACTATAAACCACCTGAGAGCTGAGAGTATGTCATCGTACTGATCCAATGATCTCCTGTGTGCTTTATCCACTCTGAGAGTAAATGACAAATGAGTGAATTCTAATGTTGGCATGAAAGATCCAAGTAAATTTACTCTTCCCTTTCAAAAAATCAAGAGAAGAATGACCTAGGAACACCGAGGGTAATTAGTTAGGAATGGCAGAAAGCCATATTTGAAATCAAAATATTTAGACATCTCGACTGATGTCGATGTCATGATATCATGTTTATTCATCAGTTACAGATAGTGCTGTTTCCTGTTCTCCAGCTTATTGATTAACTTATTGTCCACTGCCACTCAGTTCAGCTACATTCACTCCATTCAGGAACATAGTTTTTGATTTTTACTTTTTTTCTATTTTTACATTTCACAATTCTACTCATTTATTTTCTCTTTAATTAATTTACTGTAGACTTCTACCTCTTTCTGATGTATTGATTATTTGAGGCATTTATATTAGTGGCTGTTTTAAAATCCTTGTTAGATGAGTCCAGTATTGGTGCTATCTAAAAGTCATATCCTTTGGATTGTCTTTGTCATCCATGCCAACATTTCCCTAGTCTTCATTCTAATTGCATGCTTTTATTGTACCTTGGACATCATGGATTTTGTGTTATATCTCTCTATTGCCTATTTAAATATAAAATTTTAACCTTCTGTTTATCTCTGGCACAGTGTAGTTGGAAAGGGAGACACTTGTGTCCAACCTATGTCTATGTTCTTGTTATTATTAAGATTCCTTGATAGCACTGGGAAATGAGCTGGGGTGAAATTTCAACTTTCAAATTCTGTTCTCATTCTCCATCTCCAGTGAGGTGACTATTTCTACATTACTCTTCTTCAAGTGAGCTCCTTAACTAGAATGAAGGTTCTAACTAGCTTATAAGCTTACCAGACATCAGTAGAGAAGGAAGGACTATTAGGTTGTTTTCTACAGCCTGGGGAAAAAAAAATAGATCCCTAGACACTCTGCTCTGCTTTCCCTGGTGAGCACTCTGTTTGAACCAATGTTTTCTGTACTGTTGGAAAAGATTAGGGACGCTTATCACTTAGTGTTTTCTGTACAGGTAGGCTTTCTGTTTTCTTCTTTTTTTCCCCAAGAGAGAAGTGTTGATTGTAGTTCATTTTTAAATGTATGTTCTGTATTCCTTCCAGGTTGTCAGCTTCTCCAGTAAACAGATTGTGCTATAGAAGCACAAAGAAAACATAGAGAACTCATTCCCACCCCACTCTTAATGTCCTCAATTCTTAGGTGGCTGCTCTCATTTGTTAGAAGTCTTCCTATTTGGATTTGAATTATAAAATTCTAGGTTTTTCACTGTCATCAACATAAAGAAGGTGAAGTGTGTTTTCCACCTAAAATCAAAACCAGAAGCTCCTAGTTTTTATTTATTCTGTATTCTTAGGCCAATTCTTCATATGTATAGACCCATGAAAATAAGAACAAAAGACTATTGGGATAGCTAAGAGAGCAAAAACCCAATAACCTTTAGACCACAGCATACATGGACAAAGCAGTCATATGTCTGTAACCATAGCAGTCTTAAGTAAAAGTTCAAGGAAGAGATTGTAGGACTGTCTAGAAGCTTGTGGGCCAGCAAGCCTGGAATAAGCAGAAACAAATCAGACTGCCTCATAAACCAAGTAGAAGAATTAGAGATGTAGCTTCATTTGTAAAGTGCTTGCCTAACATGCACAAGGCTGTTGGTTCGATCCCCAACATGGCATGGTGGCATTCTTGTGTCATTCCAGAACCCTGCTAGTGCAAACAGTACTATGAGAAGGTGAAGTTAGTTCATCCTTGGTTGCACACTGAGTTCAAACCACCAGACCTATCTGAGATCCTGTCTTATAAACATACATAAGGTGGAAAAAGAGAACAATCTCCTAAAAGTCATTATATGGCTTAAGATGTGTGCTCTCACATGTACAAACTTACACACACACACACACACACATACACACACACACACTGTATTTGGATTTTTGCCCATTGTACCTAATTTTGAATAGCTTAATATTCACATTGCTATAACCATATATTTTGCTCTTTTGTTTTTTTTTTTTTTTATTTTTTTTTTTTTTTTTTTTTTTTTTTTTTTTTTGCTCTTTTAAGACTACGCTTAAAGAAAGTTAGGAAGACATAATGTCCTCTGGAGAACTTAGGAAGAAAATCCAGAAGAAGAAGGGTTTGCAAGCAGTGTTCAGCTGATCCGTGCTGCAGGAGTGAGCAGGGCTAACGTGGCTCTTAGGAGCAGCACAATTTGGTCCAACACAGAGATGGATGTGCTGTGTGTGGCCGAATCCAGTGAACTGCAAAGGACTTCTCAGCTCAACGATCCTGATTATTCTACTATGGCAAGATGTTTATTTCTCTTTAAATCAAATCACTTCAGTAAAGGTCAATTGAAAAGCTACATGCTGCCTCGCTACTGCCACTTCTAAATCCATGGGTAGTTTTTAAATGAGAGTCTCTCCTATTTGTAAAACTAACTAATACTCCAAAAATTACACTTCACGGAATTCTGTTTCTCTTTCAAAGTGTAAATATGGCTCATTCTAAAGAGAATATGTTACTTGGACACTGTATTTAGCATCACACCCTGAGCTTTCCCAAAGGTCTGACACATTTTTTTTAGTAAAATGTGTTGAATGATGACAAAATATTCTATTCAATCACTAGACGATGCTAAAGCTAAAACTGTAGCTGAAAATTGCCTTTCAGGTTTTTTTCTATTTTTTTATTAATCATTTTATTTGTTTATATTTTAAATATTATCCCCCTTCCCAGTCTCCCCTCCATGAAACCCCTACCCCATCCCCGTCCCCTTGGTCTCTAAGAGGGTGCTCCCCAACCCACCCACTCCCACCTCATCCCTCTAGCATTCCCCTTCTCTGGGGCATCAAGCTTCCACAGGACCAAGAGCCTCCCTCCCATTGATGCCATGTTGTTTGTTCCCTGTGTTCCCAGATAGTTTGCTATGTAAATTTTCATTTATTATTTAAGTATTTTAAAGCATAATTCTAGCCCTAAAAATACTGTCCTTCATATGAATGGGAAATAGATAGCATTTAAGCTGTAGCATTCATTATCATGCTACAGAAAGATGAGCTGTTCAGCAACTAAAAACTCTGTCTCTCATTTCCATGACACTTTATAAGAATGAAACATGGTACACATGAATCACAACATAGCCTATGGATTTACTGCCATTTCCCATTCACTCACTAAAGGGCCAGGTAGCTACAGGTTACCCTACTGAGCATCAGAGACAGGTTTACTCAGCCACCCTAGCTATTTATCAAGTACTCGACACAATAAGCCCACTTAAATAATATGCAGAGGAGTAACATTAAAGTTTCCTTTAAGTTTTGTGAAACTAGACCTATAGAATATCACAGTTATAGAAAATTTCAAGAAAGTAGTATCTACCTGGATCGGACATGTTGGGAATCAATCACTGAATTAAAAGCAGACAAGTATTGATGACATTTTGGGAGATGGCTCTAGATAGAGGATGGACTCTATTGCCCCATGCCATGGATGGGTTAGTGCAGGATAGGAACTAGAATGGAAACTGAGGCTCTAAAAGTTGGGGTGCTTAAGAAACTGAGCTGGGCTAGGCTGGGTTGAACTGGCTTCTCTTCAGGTTGTACAAGTTTATTACTTGGTTTCTAGCAAAAGAAACAGAAAGTGTAATACTAAGGAGAGAGAAAAGGAAGATTAATGGGTGGGTATTTTTTAGTGGCCAAGCTATGAGAGTGTAAATAGGACAAAGATCAGGTTCTGCTTGGGAAGGTCAGGGTCTTAATGTCCCTTAAGCAAAGGCATTCCTTTGAAACTGGAGTCCTCATACTGAGGCAGCAATGACAAGTGACAGCCTCCTCTCCAAAATCAGAGTCCTATGGTAATAAACAGAAAGCCAAGAAAGGGTCTTCAGCATGGAAAAGGCTTCTCAGAACTTAATTTGAAGGAGAAGTCCTGGAGATCACAGTGAATGTAAGACTTGTGAGATAAACAAGGAAATCGGATCTGGAAGGATCTATTGACTGACAGAAAGAGTCATAATAAGAAATAAAAGCACAGGGTGTAAAGGAGGTGAATCAAAAGGAATTACAAGCATAAGGAAGGCTGCTATCAAAGAGCGAGAGAATTTATGATCTGCAAATATCAAATTGATATGCCCTTTTCAGATCGGGAACAAGGATAAACAGAAATGGTTTTGAAGTAGAGGGGATACAAACATTTTATTCATACTGTTATTGTGTTTTACAATTTATATGCATATTAAATTATCTAATGTACATAATATCCCTTAAGATAGACAATGGTCTCCCCGTTTTTCAGAGAAGTCAATTTTCTAGAATCAGAAACGTATGTTTTCTGGCTTGAAGGCAAATGCTAGGAACTTGTTTCCAGTTTTAAGTCTCTGGGTACTTACATAACCTTTGTGTTCCAGCTTCCTACAACCAGAGGCCTGTGGTAACCTTCTCATGTCATGGCACAGGGCAAATGGTCAACACTTATTTTTAAGTAAACTCTACAATTGTGAATGAGCATAAATCAAGTGGTACTCATCTGACACATTAACACAAATAAGAAAAGTGTATTATGAGTTAAAAGTTGCTGTTCAACAGAAACAATGGCTAGCTCAAAAGACTACTATTACACATGAACAGAGAGCACATTAAGCACGTTTGAGAGAGAGCATCGTGTTGCTCTATTCACAGTGACATCCTATCTAAATTACAGGCACTTGGCTTTGGGCAGTAGCAACTGGCTGTTCCAGGAAACCCTCCAAATTGGCTAATTGCTTACTTGCAGCAGAGTAATAACCTTATGTTAATGTAACCACTAGGGATATTGATTTTTGGTGGAATTGTTTAGAAAGAGCTTCTCTTTGAAGAACAATGAGTTTGACATAGAAACTCGGTGCAAATAGAAAGATGTTCTTTATCCCTTTCTACCCTTTTCCATGAGTATCTATCCTCAGAACCGATCACATAAGTTCTGAGCACAAACCAGACCACTCGAGCATGAAAGGACATCGCGCACATCCGCAGCTCAGCCAGATTGATATCAGATGAAAGGTGAATGAATTGGCAATGGTGAGAAATGCATCCCAAAGTGAAAAGAATAGAAAGAAAGGCTTTCCGGAAATCAATACCTGTGATCTGAACCAAATCTACTGTCAGCAAGGAGAAAAGGCATGAATGGATTCTCAGGCTGTGAGTCATGCCTGATGGTAAATTCAGAGAAGAAGGTGAGGACACAAATTTATCATGGTTCATTTATATTCTGCTAGTAAATGGAGGAACAACAGAGAATTCAAATGAAATGAAAGAAGATTTGGTTCACTTTGGAAGAAAGAGGTTACAGGTAACTTGATATTAAGGGTCAGAAGTAAATAGTAAGACCAAATACAATTAAATTTTAAATTATGTGTTTATTAAAACGAACCATAATCTGAATGAACATAGTAAAGTCATTCCTTAAGGTGGAGCAAACTTCTTCCTTCAAACAGTCTTCCCATGATAACATGTATGATATGTTAGGAACAGGCTTTTTCCCATACTAACTCAGAAAATAAAATGTCATGAGGTCACAGAGGGGAAGATTGAAAAGTTGAACAAGTTTTTTTTTTTTTTAAAAAGAGGACCTACAAGTCATGATGGAACAAAGATTTCAAGCTGGCACACTGAAAGAAATTGCAGAATAATGCCAAGTGATAAAAAGCTGTCTGATAGCAAGATGTGGTCATCAATATTGATGTACGTTTGTTGAAAGAGGAAGAAGATACCTTCCAGCATTTAATCCCAGTGATAGTGAGAATCATGAAGCAATGAAGGAAGAAGGAGAGAATGGGGAAATGAAAGATGAGAAAAACAATCATGGCGGCATCAAGGAGGAGTCCAACTCATTTACTTGTTACAATATTCCTAAGAACTTGAAATGAAAAGTGGGGCAGATGTACAGAGATGAAAATAAATGTTCTATCGAGTAATGTGCAGTCTCCTAGAATTGCTTGCTGTCTAACTCATGAGAATTAAGGGAGTGGAGATGTTAGGGTCAGCAAGAGCCCTGGAAATTAAAGTTAATATAACAGAGAGGTAATGGAGATGAGTGAAAACAAGAGGCTTACTCAATATGTCTACATTGTGAAAAGAAACAGAGAGGTCCAGAGGCTACTTCGCACAAATCCATGATGTTGGGTCATGATATAAGGTTGCATTTTAAATACAGAACAGTCTGAGTTGAGGTGTGGTCTTTCCACAGCTGAAACATTATTGATTCAGCTCTTATCTATTCTATTGATCTCATAGATGCTCAAAAGTATGTGAAATCTCTTTTGGAGAAAAGACTTCCATGCTAACTGGATCCAGTTTTCAGATCTATCCTTCTCCTAGGATAAGATTCATAAAGAGAAATTCTAATTTGAGGCATGCATTGTTCCTAGAGTGTGATATTCAAAGGGAGGCCACAAGTATATAAATATTATCATTCTGTCCAGGATAATTATGGGAACACTGTAATATTGTGATGAAGCTATGCTCTACTCCCAGGGCTCCCAAAAGCAAACCCTATTTCTTAACATATCCTGCTCACTATTTAGAGAAGTCCAGAGAGACACTGAGTGTAAGGTGTTATTACAGAGGAACTTTGTGATCCATCAATTTCAAATACCTATGGACATTTTTTCCCTTGAGCCTTATATAATATTCTATAATTGTTCCTAAAAAGATGGTGGAACTTGAAAAGATACAAGGAGCTTTGCTGCCATATTGTTTCATTGTCTAAGGCAAAAAGATTCAGATAATATGGCAGAATGCTTAGATTTCCAAAGCCAATAGCTATTCATTTAGAGTTTCTTCCATTTGTAAAAGTTAAATACTCTGTAAAATACTGTGAGAATTTATCTTGAATATTAATTTTTCGAGAACAATTTAGTAAGAATTAACAACTTACAATTACTTTTGAGTCAGTTATATTCTAAGAATTTATCACAATGAAGTAAAGAAAAAAAAAGAGAACAGAGAAAACCTATCCTGCATAGTAGAGTGATAAGGCAACTGGAGGAGATGAAGAGACCATAAACAGAAAATGAAGTACTACACCAGGAAATATCTACAGCCAAGAAACACTTTTAGCAAAGTAGCAGAATACAAAATTAACACACAAAAATCAGTCGCCTCCAGATATACAGACTACAAATATACCGAGACAGAAATCAAGAAAATAAACAGTACCTTTCACAATTGCCTCAAAGGAAAAAAAGAAAAAAAAAGGTCTGTGGATAATTCTAAGCAAGCAAATCAAGAAGTTATATAACAAAAAAATGAAGGCATTGAAGAAAGAATTTAAAGACACCAGAGAATTCAATGCAATCTCCATTAATATTTTCACACAATTCTTTCACAGAAATTTTAAAAAGAATTCTTGAACTTTACATGGAAACAGACACACACACACACACACACACACACACGTACCACCACCACCAATAACAACAACTGCAGTACCAGGGTAAGTAAAACCATCTGTCTTAGTCAGGGTTTCTACTGTCTTAGGGTTTTAATAGCTTCATCAAAACACTATGACCAAAAAGCAAGATGGGGAGAATAACATTTATTTAGTTAAAACTTCCACATTACTGTTCATCACTGAAGGACATCAAAGAGTACTGCTTACTAGCTTGCTCCTCATTGCTTGCTGGACCTGCTTGTTTTGGTTTGTTTGTTTTGTTTTGTTTTGTTTTGTATAAAACCCAGAACCATTAACCCAGAGATAACACACCACCCACAATAGGCTGGACCCTCCCACATTGATCAGTAATTGAGAAAATACCTTACAGATGGATCTTATGAAGGAAGTTCCTCTACCTAGGCACTTTCTTTTCTGATGACTCTAGCTTGTATCAAGTTCACACACAAAATCAGCCATTATGTCACCCTTAATAATAGAAGAACTGCTAGAGGCATCACCATTGCTGATCTCAAATTATACTACAGAGCTACAGTAATAAAACCGTATGGTACTTGCATTTTTAAAAAGGCACATTGATTAAAGGAGCCAAACTGAAGAGCAAGATAATATTTCCACATACCTACATACACTTTTTTTTTCAAAGAAGGCAAAAATATACACTGGAGAAAAGACAGCATCTTCAACAAGTGGTGTTGGTCTAACTGGATAGCTGTGTATAGAAGAATGAAAATAAATCTATACCTATCACTGTGTATGAAACTCAATGCCAAATGGAACAAGAACCTGAAAATAAGATTTGATACCCAAAATCTGATAGAAGAAGAAATGGGGAGATAGTCTTGAACTCACTGGCACAGGAAAAGACTTTATGAACAGAACAGCAATAGCACAGTCACTAAGATTAACAATTAATAAATGGAACCTCATGAAACTGAGAAAGGACATATCCAGACAAGATGCAGACTACAAAATGGGAAAAAGTCTTTACCAGTTACATGTCTGATAGAGAATTAGTATCTAAGCACCAAAAAAACAAACAACCAATTTTAAACAGGGTGGAGAACTACGCCAAAATTTCTAAAAACATGAAACACAAATGGTTGAGAAACATGTAAAGAAATGTGCACCATCCTTAGCCATGGGGGAAATAAAAATTAAAACTACTTGGAAATTTAATCTTGTCCCATTTAAAATGGCCATGATCAATAAAACAAATGACAACACATTTAAAAGAGAGTGTAGGAAAAGTGAAAATGTATTCATTCCTGGCAGAAGGGCGAACTGGCATGGTATGGCCACTATGGAAATCAATATAGAGGTTTCACAGGAATCTGGGAGTTGATTTACCTCAACATCCAGCTGTACCACTCTTGGACATATTCACAATGAATTCTCCATCCTATTATGAGGATCCTTGCTCATCCTTATTTATTGCTATTTTATTCAAAATAACCTGAAATTAGAATCAGCCTAGATGTTCATAAACTGATAAATCTGTAATGAAAAATGTACATTCATATAATAGAGTACTATTCAGCTGTAAAGGAAAATAAAACTTTCAGGTAAATAGATAAAGCTAGAAAAAAAATTCATTCTGAGTGAGGTGACTCAAGAGTCCTTTTTCAAAAGAACTATTGCATGTTTTCTCTTACATGTGGATACTAGCTTTTAAGGTTTTGATAGTATGCTACATTGTGAATAACCCCAGAAGTTAGGTAACCAGTAAAGTATAAGGGGATAGAAGAGGATTTCTGAAAGAAGGCAAAATAAGTGTTGTGGAGAGATAAAGGAAAACTAGAATAGGAGGAGTTAGTATGAATGAGGTTGGGCAGGAAGGGTAAAGGAGGGAATGTGGAGGGAAGTGCAATAAACCAAACACCATTTGAAAAACCATGTGGTATCTTCCTACTTGAGAAGCTCCCTTAAAATATAAACATATATGTTAGGAATTCAAATAAAGTCACAAAATGAAAAAGGAGATAATAATGTCCCAACTAGCCATCTTAAACCACAGAGTAAAACCTTCACTGTCCTCAGGGAATTACAACTTGTCGGGTTATTGGCCAATGGAACCCTATATATCACAGGTTACTGACAAAACTATTGATCTCTCTCAACAACATGAGAGTAAGGACCTATTGTGGAAGACAACACTTACTAGGCCACGAAATACAGAGAAATCAAACTGATTCCTAAATAGAAGTTTGACTGCTAGTGATCAGCATTCATGGTACTAGAAATCATTCTGCACACTACCAGAAGGAGAAAGAAAGATAATCATCAATATTTCTAGATACAAATCTTCCTTGTATTCATATTTATGACAGTAACAAGACATACTGTTGCAATAGTTGCATGAAGGTTAAAGGATAACCAATTGTTTTTTTTTGGGGGGGGGGGTTGGGAGATCTTGTTTGATTGTGTTGTTGTTGTTGTTGTTGTTGTGTTTACATTGGAGGTAAGAGCCACTGCATAAGAAGGAACCCATGCGTGACACTGCTCAAGAACCTGAGATTAGATAGGTCTTGACTTAGGGGAATACTATTATTCTGCCAAAGGTACATAGCAACAACAGCAATAAAGACTCTATTGCAAAATTGACATATTGCCCATTGATCAGTGCTGTACTCAACTCACATCAGAGGAGGTTACTTCTGCAGTGGATGGGAATTAACACAGAGGCCCATAATTTGACAATGTTCAGAATGTGACTTTGCAGCACTCAGTCCTAAATGGGGTATCTTCATTAGATTCTTCCCTTTGAGACTCAAGAGGCTATGCACTAAAGGAGGCAGAAAGATTAAGATCTAGAGGTAATGGGTAGAAGATAAGATAGGTCATGGGCCTATGGAAAAACCTAGTATTGGTTTTTCTGTCAAAGGAACATAGAAAAAATAAAGAAGGAAACAGAAAAGACTTTTAATGGAATGCAGCTATACTAAAACCCATGGAATCGAAGGTTCCTTGACTCATGGTACAGAAAAATTAACTAGAAGTGGAAAGGGAACTATCAGATAACAAGAACTATATAATTACAATAATTCTGGAATCAACAGGAAGAAAAGCAAACATACTACAATCATATATAAAACCTACATCTTAAGGCAAGGATTACACACACATGTAAAAATGTGAATTCAGGTAACAAGAGGAGAACACACAGAAAATATGTAAAACTGAGTGGTTTCACCCCACAATTTCTTTTGGTTTTAATAGTTACTAAAAGGTTATTAGTGAAGAAAGTTGGGTAGTTGTACAATCATCCTATCTGTACATTTTTTGATATCTCTTGTGAGTCTACAGCTACTTCAAGATATAAACTGAAAAGGAAAATACTGTATAAAATTGTAAATAAATGTATACACACATCATACATACAGTATAGATAGAATATAGTCGATAGATAGAGATAGATAGATAGATAGATATAGATAGATAGATAGATAGATAGATAGATAGATAGATAGATAGATGATAGTTAATAAAGCAATACATAAAACCAGCTATATTTCTTATACTGAAACAGTGTATTTTTCACCATTTTCATCTTTCTTGTGATTGTCTTCTTAAACTTTAAAGTAATATTAAAGTTATGGTTGAATAAAAGGCAGGGATATAAACTTCAGTCAGGATTATTTGAGTATAGCAATGTCAATATAAATTAAGTCAAACCTAAGCAGTAAAACCTAAGAGATTATGTTTATAAAAGCTCTCCTCTTTTAATTAAATCCCATGTATTTCCATTCAACCTCCACCTCTCAAAAAATGACCTTTCACATAGACAGAGTCATAACATATACAGTTACAAAGATAACTGGATTAATTATTGGTTATAATTTAAACTACTAAGTTTTTTCCTAGTTTCATCCTGAAACCATAGGAGACTAATGCCAGAGAGGATTCTTTACTGCATCTTTGCTAATCCTCCACAGGCCACATTCATAAAGGAAATGCTTCCCATTAGCAGGTCAATAGTTTGAAGCTTGACTGCAGTGCAGCCCACTTAATTCTCCATGAGGTCATTATCCAGCTGGTGCTAATCAAGGGCATTATTTCCCTTTGTTCTCTCTTCTGCAACCTATCTTTACTCACCTTCCCACTTCTTACCACCTCTACCTAAAAAAGGAGAGACTCCAAAAATGACTTGATTCTTCTAGCTACTGAAGGGCCTATTAGATGAGAAACAGTCACTGTCCGCCAGAATAGGATCGATTTATACTATTCACATTTCAACAGTCAGAGGCAATTCAGACAAGAGTTGGTTATAAAACAAAATGGACTTCATTACCTATAATTTCACAAGTTAATAACTAGATAGTCCCTATCACCTATAATACCTTATTAAATAGCTCATCTGTTTAGCTGCCTTGTTATAAGCAAAATTCTTTTTCTCTAATATATTAGATTGTTTTTCAAATTTATACTTGATTTGGACTTTAATCTAGCACCGGGGATACTACCTGACTCGTTAAAGTGCTTGATAAATATTTGATGAATGACTAACTTGAGAAAGGAAGAGTCAAAATGAAGGAGGAAATGAATTAAGAGATAAGTAAATTACAGAGCCAAGAAAAATACTTTCATGAATATGTCATGCCCATAAATATTACACAAATATAAATACAAAAGTGTATGTGTGTACAGATATATGTGCACTTGACTTGTTTTAAAGTTGTGACATTTATTTATAATAAATTAAGTATAAAGTAGGATTGCCCAAGTAAAGTATGACACAAAGTGAACCTGATGCACCTTACAATCTTTTTTTTTGTTAGTATTTTTTATTAGATATATTTTTTATTTACATTTCAAATGATTTCCCCTTTCCTGGTTCCTCCCAACCTGAAAGTCCCATAAGCCATCTCCCCTCCCACTGTTCCCCAATAAACCCCCTCCCACTTCCCTGTGCTGGTATTCCCCTACACTGCTGCATAGAGCATTTCCAGGACCAGGGGCCTCTCCTCCCTTTGATGTTCAACAAGGCCATCCTCTGCTGCCTATGCATCTGGAGCCATGTGTAACACCATGTGTACTATCTGGTTGATGTTTTTGTCCCTGGGAGCTCTGGGAGTACTGGGTGGCTCATACCGTTGTTCCTCCTATAATGGATACAGAAAATGTGGCATATTTGCACAATGGAATACTACTCAGCTATTAAAAACAATGAATTCATGAAATTCTTAGGCAAATGAGTGGAACTGGGGAATATTATACTAAGTGAGGTAACCCAATTACAAAAGAACACACATGGTATGTACTCACTGATAAGTGGATATTAGCCCAGAAGCTCGGAATACCCAAGACACAATTCACATATCAAATGATGCCCAAGAAGAAAGAAGAAGAAAGTATGAATACTCTGGTCCTTCTTAGAAGGGGGAACAAAATACCCACAGAAGGAGATACAGAGACAAAGTGTGGAGCAAAGACTGAGAGAAAGACCATCTAGAGACTATCCCACCTAGGGATCCATCCCATATACAGTTACAAAACCCAGACACTATTATCGATGCCCACAAGTACTTGTCACCTGGGAGACTCTGCTAGTGCTTGACACATACAGAGGGGGACACTCTCAGCCAGTCATTGAACTAAGCACAGGGTCCCCAATGGGGGAGCTAGAGAAAGTACCCATGGAGCTGCACCTTACAATCTAACAAATATGAGTTTACAGCCTAGATCTGCTGTCTATAGGCTAAGAACATTAGCCAGTTAAGCAAATGGCCTGACATTTTTTTTTAACATTGTCTGGTTATTTAATAGGGCCTATTAGATGAGAAACAGTCACTGTCCGCCAGAATAGGATCGATTTATACTATTCACATTTCAACAGTCAGAGGCAATTCAGACAAGAGTTGGTTATAAAACAAAATGGACTTCATTACCTATAATTTCACAAGTTAATAACTAGATAGTCCCTATCACCTATAATACCTTATTAAATAGCTCACCCACAGAAGGAGATACAGAGACAAAGTGTGGAGCAAAGACTGAGAGAAAGACCATCTAGAGACTATCCCACCTAGGGATCCATCCCATATACAGTTACAAAACCCAGACAATATATCCTATAGTTAAACAACTATAGGATATATTGACACATACAGAGGGGGACACTCTCAGCCAGTTAACAATATATCCTATAGTTAAACAACTATAGGATATATTGTTGATATTACAGTACATGCTTTGAATTCTATAGCACTTTTAATACACATTTAAAACAGCACATACTTGTTTACGCTCAAAGCACACACATAATAAATAAAGGCATGGGAAATTCAACTTTTATGTAAGATAGAGGTTCTCATTCTGTAGGTCATGACTTCTTTGGGAGTAAATAATCCTTATATATGGGTTAGCTAAGAATATTAAAAAACACAGATATTTACATTAAGATTAATAAAAGTAGCAAAATTACAGTTATGAAGTAGCAAGGAACATGGAGATGTTAGAATGCAGAATTAAATAAATACAAAAATAAAATATTGATACTTTTTTAAAATCAAGGTTTTATATATGATATTAGGGTTTGTTTCTCTAACTATAAGACAATTCACAATATACAGTAATTTCAAACCTGTTCTAAAAAATATAAAACTAATATTTTTAATTATTTTTCTTTTGTGGTGTTTGGATTTTGAGACAATGCCTCACACTCTAACACAGGGTGGTCTTAAACTTGTGGACATCCTCCTGCCTCAACCTCTGTAGTGTAGAGATTAAGTTTGTGAGCCATTAGATAATTTTAAATCATTCAAGATTTTTTCTACATTAGAGTGATCTAATAACATAATGTCAACCAAGCTGTGAACTCTTACATCCTTGCACTCTATTATACTATAGCAGTGGTTCTCAACCTCCCTAATGCTATGACCCTTTAATATTATATTAACTCTTGTCTTGTTCATCCACAGAAGTATTTTGTTGCTGCTTCATAACTATAATTCTGCTCCTGTTTTGAATCATAATGTAAATATCTGATATGCAGGATAACTGATATGCAAACCATGGGGTCCATGACCCACAGGTAGAGAACCAACCACTATGCTCCAGTCTGCTTTCTTACTTCATATTTATTTCTTATTCTCTGTAACAAACTGAAGAGACTGCCTTAGGCACATTTTGGTCTTGATCAACATAAATACCTATTGATGGTAAAAATACCCTCTACCTTAAAATTCAGCTAGGTAATAAATAAAAAGTGAGCCAATTGACTCAGAATAAAGCTTAAAGCTTAAACCCTTGGAGAACTTTCATAGGAAAATGCCTTTAGAGAGGGAATATAGGCCATTTGAAAATCTAGTTGAATGAAAGATTCAAATACTATAAGCACTATTATTTGTATTGGAGCTCAGATGTCTGAAGTGATAAAGAAGGTAAATATGCATATAAGACATCTTAAAATCTTATCAACTGATATAAACTGAACAATCTAAAATGTGTGTGTGTGTGTGTGTGTGTGTGTGTGTGAGAGAGAGAGAGAGAGAGAGAGAGAGAGAGAGAGAGAGAGAGAGAGAGAGAGAAAGACTTAAGTCTGAATCTACCATTCTATTACCTGGCATTGATTTTTTAAATTATTGGTATGAGAAGTGCACCAAAGGACATGAGCATATATACAGCAGATGTCTACAATTAAATAAAGATGAATATAATAAGCTTTTTTTTTTTGCCTAACTAGCACAAAAGATAACAAGATTGGTGTCTTTTTTAGGAAATAACCGCTAAAGATTTTAGGTTAAAAATCATTAGTCACACTAGAAGGAAATAAAATGAAGAGAAGATGTGAGTCAGCTCTAAGAAAACAAAGGGACAGGCTTAGCAAGGAGCCTGATCAAAACATGAGCTCAATAATTGCTACTTTTGCTGTTGTTTGTTGTTGTAATTATGGTGTGATGATTGTCATGATTGAGAGGTAACACATCAGTACAGAAGAAAGGCATGACTCAGTCACAAAATAGAAAATAATTGTATATGTATTTCCTTTTCAATAAATCATGGACTCCAGCAACCTACTTCTCATTTTGGCTCATCTTTAACGTATTGAAATGAAGCATCTCACCTTTTTTTTTAGATCATTCATTTCCCCTAAATCATCATAATTTTGATTGAAAAAAATAAAAAACTAGGTTACAACTAGTTCTGAGAGATAGATGAGACATAGATAGATAAATAGAAAGATAGAGATATATGAACGATAGATAAATAAAGATGGGCAGAAATAGAGAGAAAGAGAGATAGGGATAGATAGATAGATAGATAGATAGATAATAGAAATAGATGATGGATGGGTGGATAGATGATAAATACAGATAGATAGATGATAGGTAGATTGTAGATAATTATTAGATAGATAGATAGATAGATAGATAGATAGATAGATAGATAGATAGATAGATAAATAGATAGAGAGATAGAGAGATAGATAGATAATAGATTGTAGATAGATATGATAGACAGATGATAGACAGACAGACAGACAGACAAACAGACAGACAGATATGATAGATACATAGATACACATATAAAGATAGATAGAGATACATAGATATGCAGGCAGGCAGACAGGTAGGCAGATAGATAGATACATGGGTAGATATAGATAGACAGACAGACAGACAGACAGACAGATAGATAGATACTTTTGAAGCTAAAAGAAATGATTGTAAAGGCTCTTGAGAAAAAAATCTCTGTACTCTATTAAGTATGTCCTTTATCACAGTCTTTCTGGCTTGAGTCTTCCCTCTTGTATATGCAGAAGAAAGCATGGATCAGGGCAAAGAGTTATAAGGAGTGGCAAGAAGGACTACATATAAATGCATTTGAAGGTCAACCAAACCAACAACTTTCATAACTACAAGCAGACTATGAGTTCAAACATTTTAAGGAGTGCTTGGAAGAAAAAAAATTTCAAATATTCATACTTAGAGCAATTAAGCTACCTTTCACCATCTTCTCATAAAACATAACATTGAAACATACCGCACATGATGAATAATGTAGTCATTATAGATTTTTCCTTAAGCCAGAAATTAATGGGGAATTCTTAGGATGAAGATTAATACTGCTTTCTCCTGCTCAGGAGACAATAATTGGCAGCTGAGTCAAAGCTCCCTCCCCACTGTTAGGTTTGTCGGGCACAGTAAAATACAGTTTGTTTTATCAGAGTGCAAATATTGGTACATTGCTAGTATGATATTTATCAAGTATTTCTGAGATACAAATCCAGATTTTTTATTATTTTTCCTATACAAATTGTCTTTATATACAAAAGTAAATTAGTATTATATGTTTCAGAGAACAGATACAAGAAGAAACAAATATTAAACTTAATTGAAATTGTTATAGAAGCCTATATTTGGAACAAAAATAGATTAAATTCGAATCTAGGTTTGTCATTTACTTATGAGTTTTGGACATTGTTCGACCCCTGACAATGTCTGCACCTCCATTTCTACACCTATATAAAAGGCAAAAAGCTGATTTTACATCATATGTTTGTAATAATATTAAACAGGTTAAAGCACTCAGCATGGTGCCTGGCGCCTATGTGGCTACAACAAAGGTTGGCTGTTTTACTGTCATAACATTGTCTGTGTTCATTAACACACTTCATAATGGCAACCATCCCAAAAATGATTTCCTCTTAACCAACTATAATGAGATGATTTGTATCGTAATAAAATTTTCAGAATCTCAGTAGCTTACAAAACTATTTGGCTGCCATTCATGCTACCACATTGTGGTTCTGAGTGGATTCCCCAATGCACTGCATTCTAGTCAACGTTGTTAGGCAATTTACATTTATTCAGCCTGCATGCATGGTTGGCCACAAGGCTTAAAGTTGTAGCAATGACATGCTTCACACTCAAGCGACAAGTCTTACTCCACTTACTACATTATCCAAAGCTTATCACACAATCACACTTGTCCAGAGATATCCAAACCTTTCCCCTCCACTCTGTGGAGTCTAAGGTAGAGAACACACAAGAGAGGAAGACACCAAACACTGAGGTATATCATAGAAGCTATTTACAGTTTTCCAATTTCATAATTATTTGGGACAAGGCAATGTTGAGAAAATAGATCCAGGATTCTAGACCACAACTTCTAAACCACTAATAACCCTAACTTTTATTTTGTGCTAGCCACCAAAGTTAAGGTATCTGAGAACTCCCCATCAATGTGATTACCTACCTTCATCTCATTTTGATTAAATGAAGAGTGTCAGAAAATTTAGTTTAGCTCTCAATTGAGAATCAAAGGAAAAAGATGATAGAGAAAACATAAAGTGGCATTAGATAAAATGTTGGCCTAGTCCTCAGTGTCTATGCATTCATTAGCGCAATGTTATTTAGCAAATGATCAATAATACAGATTTTATGTCTCCTCAACAATGAAAAGTGTTATCATTACATCTTAGTTAACTTTTACAAGTGTCTATATAGATCGACAAGAGAGACTGAGGATCCTTTATTTTACACTTCTCAATATACCATTTAAAAATTAGCATGTATATATATATATGTATATATATATATATATATATATATATAAATTTTTACCTCACTGAAGCATATACTTATAAGATATATCTTAAAATATTATATTTGCAAAGTATTATTATCCTAATAACCAAACCTCAGCATAAGGTATTTCTACTAACCAAAACTTAGAGTTTTAGCTGGTTTTGTATCCAGTTTGTTCATTTGCTGTTTTAAGTCAGTAAAGCTTGATTAATTGCCTAAAAGATATACACTTACACTCTACCCCTCTCTCTAGCATAGTGTTTGAAAGTCCTTATGGTTTTGGCTGGTTTCGTTTGTTTGTTTTTATTTGTTTTTCTTTTTCTTCAACTGGATTCTTTCACACCCAGAGTTCTTGTACTTTAGCTGTCTTTTTAAAATTATTATTAAAATAGTAACTCCTTTTTATCCACCACAACTTAACTCATTCAGTCACAATACCACAAAAGGCAAATATAATTGGTAACCTTGGGATAACAATCTCTTCCACTGTGGTTTAGATAAAGGATTTGAGTTCTACATTTGTATGTTCTTACCACTGTAATTTACAGAGTTTAGTGCTCAAGTATATTTATTGTAAAGATTCACTGGCCTCCCACACATTCTCCTGCACTGACTCATGACAGGGGAAAGCAATGATCTCTTCTATTAAATGGCTCCTAATTGTTTATGAAAGTAAATTAAAAAAAATTGAAGCAAGTAACTCTAAGAAATGCATCTCTCTATCTCTCACTCTCTGTCTCTGTCTCTCTTCCTCACCGCTCTCCCCTCTGTCTACACTCTCTCTTTCTTTCCTCTCTCTTCTCTCTCTGTCTCTCTCTGTCTCTCTCTGTGTGTCTCTCTGTCTCTCTCTGTCTCTGTCTCTCTCTGTTTCTCTCTCTCTCTCTCTCTCTCTCTCTCTCTCTCTCCCCCTCCCCCTCCCCCTCTCCCTCTCCCTCTCCCTCTCTCCCCCCCCTTCCTCTCAACTAACATCACAGGGCTGGAACAAAGGAAAAGTAAGGTCCCTTGCAGGAGGCACTAAGAGTTCAGATTTTCTCCCAACACCTGGGAGTTGATCGGTCACGGCTGATTGAATTTCCATTGTTCATTGATTGTGCCATTTGATAGGCAATCCATTCTTGCTTATGTAATTGCAGCATTCCTGTAGTTCGCCCAGTTCTGTCCTGGAGGTTCAGGAGTGTGACAGGCTGAGAAAATTAGATACTGCACAGCGCCAAGCTCCTGACCTTCAGAATACAAAATAAGGCCCATCTTTTAAAATTGGTCTTTCCTGATGAGGTTATTTTGAGGGGCATTATTTCAAATAGGTGATTTTTCATGGTGACCATGGGCCTTCTTAAAATATATTTAGATCTCTAAAGATGGTTCATTTTAAAATTTAAGTACACCTGTACAGGACACAATGTTATGAATAAATCTGCTTAATTTAAAGCTAGTCAAGAGGGGCACATGTCTCACCTTCAGACAAACTCTCATTTCAAATTAGAATTGAAGATGATTTTGACAACATCTGAATATATTATTTTCTTGAGTAATGCTGAAGGTAGATGTCAAGTAGTCCTAACACACACACACACACACACACACACACACACACCCCAAGGGAAGTAGTGTATATGTTAATTAAGTTTAGTCATTCTGCAATCTGTATATAATTCAGAAAATTGTGCACATGATAAAGATATATAACATGAAAGGGAAGTAAAAATTGATTAATAGAAGCAACATTTTATATAATCCTACATTTAAGACATACAATAAATGACTGAATGTTCCCAACACTTTAATGGTAGTTAGAACTGTTTTGGCAAACAGCCAAAGTTCATCAGAGAGAACAAATCACTGTCTAGTAACATATTAATTTCTCTTTGCTTTGCAGTAAACTCAAATTCACAGAAAAGTTGTAAGCACAAAAGAGCTTGCTTCCCAACAACCTCCTGGCACACTGCCCAATGACTCCAGAATAAATTATCTCCTAATCAGTACAAACAAGGGCATTCCCCTGGAGAGCCACAATGATATAGATGATATAACCATCAAAGTGAGGAAACTCACACCTACATATGACAACTACAAAATCCTCAAATCCCATTCAGGTTCTTTAACTGTCCTAAAAAAAAATATGTCAATTAAAACAAACTATATCCAATTCTGAAATACCTATTGCAAGTAGTTCAGAACTCTTTATTCTCTTTTAATTTAGAACAATTTCTCTGTCCAAACCCTCCTTGAAATGATTCAAGATTTGGCACCCAGCTTCTGAAACAGTTGCCTAGGTATTTGTAGATGAAGATTCTGGGCTCTGATCCAGGACCACTGCAGTTATTATTACTAACCATCTCTGCCCTCCTCTAGCTGGCTGTATGGCCTCTTGGGAAGATCTGCTTCCACCCCTCCTATGTGCAAAGCACATGAGCATTACTAACCCTGTAGCACCCAGGAATGCAATAATGGAGAGACATGCAAGTCCATCTTGTATAAACCATGGCTTAGAGAGCATGCATTAAAAAAAAAATTCCTTAAAAAAAAAACGAGAAAAAAACTGTTTCCTTATCTTTGTCAGGATCATAATGGAATGTTTAGCTATCTAGCTCATTAAAATCATTACAGGAAAAAAAAAACAACATTGATCAGCTAAGTAGGTCTGAATCTCATCTTCTAGATTTTGCTATCCTGTTTCTTCCAAGAACTTCCAGCACCAAAGAGAACAAAAAACAAAGCACAAAATGTCCAGCTTGCAAAATCACTGAGTTCTGAAGCAATGGGTCTCCAAATAAACAAAATTCCTTTCCTTCCTGGTTTCTTCACTTCAACCCTGAAACCCACATTTCTTCAAAAGGGGGCGGGGGAGGGGGAGAAGAAAAAAGAGAGCTAGCAAAGAAACTAACTTCCATTTAACACAGGAACTTCAACGAGCTGTTTTTCTGTCTCTCAGTCCTGCCACTGTCAAATAAGTCCAGAGAATTTTTCTGCCTGCCAACAGTTCACTCTGCAACACACTCCTCTACCCTTGGCATGGCTCTCCCCATGGGCATCGACGGATTAAACATCGCCAAGTGTTTCTGAGTAAGAAGTAAGTATCTTCCAATCTGAAACAGGTCTAGAGTACTTGACCACTATAGACTTTCCATTTTAAAAAAAAAATCCCTTCTTTATTCATCATAAAATTAAAGGACACTTCTCTGTTTTCTAACACTTTCTTGAACAAGTTTCATCCATTCCCATGACAGCCATTTTTATTTCTTGCACTTCTTCACAGAGTTTAATCCTTACATGTTGCCCTTCCCTCAGACCTCCCATCCTGTTCTCCTCCTCCCCTGTCATTCACTCAGTCCCTCCCCCCCTGCCCCTTGGTCCCTTTTCTCCCAGTACCTCCTTCAATAGTTAAAATATCACCTCTTTTCAATTTCTATTCAAAGCTAAAAATTCCAGATTAAGCTATTGCATAGTTTTCAGATAATTATCTTTCATTCCCCAATCAATTCTTAAACGTCAGTGCTTGACTTGGTTTCCCTTGTGATGTTAACTCGTTCTCTTCCGAAGCTCCTGTTTTCATTCCTCCTGTTTATGCCTGGCTTCACTGGGTCCACCACTTCAGGGTAACACTCCTCTGATACTTCTAAGATCTGAACTCTACATCTACACAAGAACTATCGAAATATAAAGTTAAACGTGAACTAGAATGATTTTATCCCTTTAGCCTTAAGAGTCACGCTACACTAGATCTTCTTTACAAGACAGTGTAAATGAATGTGCTTACCATGGTCAAAGCTAATGAGCAGTGCATGAGGCGACAGAGGTGTGAACAGTAATCAAGGGGGCTAGAAAATGTTACCATGCAAGACTCTCTATCTCTTCCTCTCCCCCTTTCCCTCCACTGCCCATCCTCCTTCGCCTAGTCTCTCTCCCTCTCTTTGTTTCTTAGGTGTAAGGTTTAGGGGTGTTTATAAGAGAAACCCAGACACAGAGCTCTTTGCAAAATGTTTAATTACAGATAAAATAGCCAAATGTTTAAATGATAATCACAATTTGAAACACAGACAACATCGCCACCATCACCACCATCAGCAGCACCATCACCACCATCAGCAACACCTTCACGGCTCCAGTACCTTAATGGAAGAAGAGTAAGAGCCCAAGGATAGCGAAGAGTGTAAGGGGATGCTGTCTTATGAGCGGGGTGTGGGCTACCGCACTCATGAACTCACAACTGTCCTGTTTATGTGCCTAGTGTCTGTACAAGACTGAGGCAGTAACCATACATTCCATCATAGATGAGGGAGGGCTCATGGGACTCTGTCCCACCTGTGAAGTCATGGCATGACAGTTGTAGGAAGGCAGAAAAGAAATCATTATCTCCACAGAGGAAGCCTCTGGAGTTACTTATGCTCTGGTAGATAGCTTCATACGTATGCCTTGGTTAAATGCAGTGGGTTACGAAGCAAAGTTTGTAAAACAAAACTGAAATTATGAAAGTGGGATAGTGACTTGGCGGGAAGAAATTGGAATTGATAGAGTAGGGTAAGAGTAAGAGACGGTAGAGGGACAATTATAATCAGAGGGCATAATGTGCTTTTACAATATTGCAAAAGGATAAATTAATAAACACACACAAAAACAAATAAATAAACCATCACCTCAGCCAGTCACAGTTATACGCAGACTTCCTCATGATTATGACACAGAGCTTAGGAAGCTGTAAATGTCTTTGCTTGTTGCTACTCCAGACTTTCTGAAGCCATCATGCAACTGCCTTCAATAAGCAGGTAATGCTGACTCAGGGGGAAAAAAAAAACTCTAAAAGCCATGATGCACTGTTAACTATCTTCCAAGGGCTTTAAGACCTTCTTATCTTCAGGGATTTACTGTACTGTTTGCCACACAAAACTGTCCAGCTAACTTTCAGAGTTCTACATAAAGATATAGAATTCCAAGGCCAGCATTTCTTTTCTTTAAATCCTTCTTAGCACACACTAGCTCATAAAAATATCTGCTCTGCTCGCTGCATGTCAGTCACACCCAGTTGTCCCCATTATAGTTTTGTAAGGATGTCCTTTATGCATCATCTTGAATCCTTTTATTACCTCCTCCATCATTTTCTCTATAGTGAAGACACAATGAGTAAGAGATTGGTACCCTTAAAGTCTTCTGAGCCAACTTCAGACTTAGCAGAATCGAAGTATTGTACATCAAAACTAAGCAGAAAATGAACACCTTACACCTCTTCAAACCACACTGTTTCCACTAGGGGAATGTCAATCTAAATTAAGTAATATTTTAGTAATCTAAGTTTAGTCTCTTCCAGTTTATAATAATATATATTTAGTTTATATACACTTTTTTTAGTTTATAATACTTTTCAGTTTATAATGATACATATTTGTTCTGATTCAATATCTGAGAATCTTATTTATTTATTTATTTATTTATTGAATGTGGAACACTCCAAGGCATGTACCTGTAGAGACCAGAAGACAACTTTGCAAAACTGATTCTGTCCTCCCAACTATGAATTCCAGGAATTGAACTCAGTTTCCCATATTTGGTGACAGGTGCCTTGACCCACTGAGTCAACCACCTCCCCCCCACCCCCACAGATGCTGAGAATCTTAACACTGAATTAACACTGAATGTTGTTTTGATGAAGGCTGAAATAAAATTGAACTGTGATGCTTTTTTTTAAAATCAATTGATAGCCCAGAAAGTAAACTACAGTATGAAATAAAGAAGTAAATTGCCTAATACTGCAGAGAGGGACAGCGGAATTTCAATTTAAGGATAGGTAAAAGAATTTCTATTCCTCAGAGAAGAAGGACCCAGGACGCCAACTATTGTTTTCCAAGATGAAAGACATTACTAGAATTTCTAGTTGCTCCCCTTGTGATTACAATGCTCCAATAAAACCTCTCAAGTAGAGACATTACTACCTAGAAAGCAAAGTAACAAGAAGACATGACCATTCTGTGAGGAGAGCTGTTTTTTTGGATTGGTTGGTTGGTTGGTTGGTTGGTTGGTTTGTTGGTTTTGGTTTGTTTCTTAGTTTGCTTATGTGCTTTTGCAAGTATAAACCACCAGTTTAATGTTGGCCTTCACTGTTCAGAGATCTCAAGAGTAAGAGTATAGAGCTAGAGATGAGTTTCTGTGAGCTTCTTATGTTGCAAGATGTACGTACATGGCATCATCAAAACTTATATCCCATGTTTGAACACCTGTGTGTGTAAGATATTGGGAGACTTTGTGCCATGTGTATTAAGTGCTTTGATAGGCCTGCACATTACGAGAAAAGTTTCACAATTAGCAAAATGATGAGATGGGCTTTTACTGAAAGAGAATACACCTGGCTTGAGGTGTCACAGGAATCACAGATTGAGCCAAAGGATGTCCACCAGAACTGGAAACCTGTGGTTCCCTATAGCAACCCCTCTGTTCTGCTTGAAAATGTAGTAGAAGTTACCTCACATCAACTCCTGGTTACTCTCATTTACTATTCAAATACAGCAACCCAACTCCTCTTGCCTAAGAACGCTGCTATTTCACTATCATCTTTAAAAATATATGCTAGCTTTAGCCTAGATGCAGAGATATATAAGAGGTTGAAGAACATTGGACTTTGTGTTTGACCTTATCGGTAATCACTAATCAAATAGGAATGCATCCACAAATTATATAATAATATGGTACCATAGCAGTGACTCAAAAGGAAGCCATCTACTGAATGAAACGGAATTTTGCTGTCCCATCTCTGTCCACTGCCTCAGCTCAGCTATGCCAACCAAATGACTTCAGTAAGACCGGATCAAATCTCTGAACTTAATGAGACTAAAATTTTCATTAATTATTTTGATCTTCTAGGATGCCATGAACCAGGTAAGAGAGCATGACCCTAATGAAGAGTACAGAGATGCATAATTCAGGTGCAACATTAGCAAATGCTAGTGATCTACCATGTGTTGAAATGATTTGCATACAAGGACCTTTTTCCAAAAGTTAAAGGCAGTATGTTACTTGCACAACTTTTAGAAAATTTCAACTAAAAGTTAGAGTTTAAAAAAGAAGAAATAGTTCTTTGGAAGGAGCTCCTGCATCGTAAGTCACCTTCTGCTTCACACATTCCTTTCTTTTCTTTCTCTGCTGTTTCTTGGGCCTTCACTGACCTTGGGCCTCTGGACTCATTTCTTCTGTCACTGCCATTGCCTAAGACTTATTTGGCTATCTTCAGTTTTCGGTTGCAGTATTCCAGTGACCTCTTTGTAACATTGTGTTAACTGCATTTATTTAGTGTGTGTGTATGTGTGTGTGTGTGTGTGTGTGTGTGTGTGTGTGTGTGTGTGTGTGTGCTCACTATGGCATGGATACAGATATCCCTTCCTTCTCCCCCCCCACAAAAAAAAACTTTTGGAAATCTATTCTTCTCTGCTACTATGAGAATCAATCCCTAGGACTGAACTTAAGCCATCAATATTGGCATCAAGAGCCTTTACCAACTGAGTCATCTCACCAGCCTCCAGTGACCTCTTACCTGAAATCTTTGCATACCAGTTTTGTGGTAAAGTGGCCACAAGAGACCTATTAGAGAACAATAATTCATGACAGATATACAAAACACTGAGCTTTGAGTACAACCTTGGGTGATAATCTCTGTTGCAATATGAAGGACACTACAAAAACTTCCTGTTCCTACCATGATTGTAATATGAAAATGAGAAGTTCCCTTTTCCTCTAATAACAATTACAGTCTAATCCACAGAGTCACTCAGCCGTATTTCTCTAATCAGCTAACCCTCAAACTAATGACTTGATTTTGAGGGAGGAAAAAAAAAGAAAAAAACATGGAGATTAAGTCACTTGATTGTGAGCCCGGTAACTAAGAGAGAGAGAACATAAACCAGGCAATGTGTTCCAGAGAGCAAACACTGTTATTCACCCATCATCGCTCTATACTTACCGCCTGGTTTGCTATCAGCACACAAAGGTGAATGGAACAAATACTACTAGAAAAATAAATTGAATTGGGGGAAGGGGAATGTATTCACATTTGAAAGAATCACCCACAAACAAAACCATTAGAAACCAAGGCATGATGAAGACTCAGAACAGACCCCTCTCAGTCTCATTACAGATTCTCTGCTCTGAGAAGGAAGTCATCCACCAAAGGGCCAAAGGGCATCTTGGGCAATGGATTGCCCTCATCTGCTAAGAAGTTCTTTTTGAAATTTTAGAGATAATATCATTTCCTAATAACCAGCAGATGGGAGCAACCATATCCTTAAAGTGTTAGGCACCTAGAAATCTCACTTAGTTTTCCAAAACCAGTAGGCCTCACTCTCAGTAGCCTAAAGATCTTTTCTACAGTGTCTTCTCCTTATAATATAAAAAAAACAAAAAACAAAAAAACAATGTTTGAAACGTATAATTGAAATGTCAAGATGAAAGCGTTCTTCCTACTGTGATTCCTAAGGTCACCTGTCCTCTCTCAGCTTCTGGGCCATCCTTGGGTTTCATATGCATACGCCTATGGTACTCCAGGCTATCTGGCACACTGTTTAATCCTCTTTTTACCCTAACTCCTTTCTCCCACTTCTCCAGCTAACACAATTACAGCATCAGTTACTTCAGGCCATCTGCTACCCCCTTGAACTTTGATAATAAGATCACTTCACCTTTGAAAGTATGGGGTTTAATCTGTCCAGAGCTTGCTAGGTTAACTTTTACTTCAGCCCTCCCCCACTCCCTCCCCACAACAGGCAGGTCCATAATTCCCTAGTCTATTACATTCTCTGTATTTGTTTACACAGTATCTCCTCTTCCAGTCAGCAGAGTCCAAGCGCCGCCAGCCTTTGTTTTTGTAAGCCTTTGTTTTGGTCACACAACATCCCCACTGCCAAGTAGGGCCTCTACAAGTAAATCTCTGTGTGAAACTGGGATCACCCTAGATAACCAAGAACTTCAAAAGCAGAAGGTAGGACAGAAAGCAGAGAATGAAACCAACAAACAATAGAAATGGCTGAAAGCATCCTAAGTTTTGATTTCCTTTTCTTCTTAAAATTTTAGATTCCTGGTGCCAGAACTTCCAGCCTTGGCATCTAAGAAGTGAGGAGATAATGGAAATGACCAAGACATCACTCACCAGCTAGTGGAAGGCGGGTATCTGCTCTCTAGCGTTTTGGTCCAGGGCTTGTACCAACTGATCTGCTCAGCAGCTTTACCCCAGAATCTCTCTGGGTCAGCCACAGAGGCTGCAAAGTGGGTCTTGTACTCTCCACCACTGCCGGTGGTCAGAGCCCTGCAGCCCCTGCCCCCGAACCCGGCCACTAAAGCCCTTCGGGCCACACCGGCTCCTCTTACTGAAGGGGATCCTGGCAGAGGTGCCCCAAGCGTCCCGGCGCCTGTTACTTTGCGACATTGCAACCAGGATGGCTTCATACTTTCTCTCTGTCCCTAGCTGCAGGCCGAGCAGTTTGCTGTCCCTACAGCTGTGGCACTGCCCAGCACTGGGAGCCTGTAGGAGGCGGGGCTAGTCAGGAGGTGAGCCCTTAGCCCTGAAGTTTGGAAGTCAAACTGAAGTCCGCGATAAAAACCGACCTGGAGCCAGGAAGAAAGCAACAGGCTGGAACGGAGACCCGGGGAAAGGGGGCAGGAGTCTACAGGGGTTAAGTTGCATCACCCTTAAATTCAACTCTTACACGCATTTCCAGCCTGTGACAGTCACTTTTCATTTGACAGAATGTTCACCAGACTTAGATATGCACAAGGACGCCTAGAACAAGGCCAAAGGGCCCAATGATTATTTAAAATAAAGTGTGTATTTCTGTCCAAAAGCAGATACTTCGGACATTACAGTGAGGCTCTGGGAGATTATTTTCCTTTACTCATTTATTTCTTTGTATAAAATTCAACTCAAACCCTAGTTACTGAAACCACAAGCAGGATATCTTTGTTCCGGGATTTCCTGGCAGCCTTGAGGAGGCGTGGAAGGAGGGATACCCACCAGGGTTGAGGGAGTATTTCAGGGAGTGATTGACAGGTCTAGCCACTAGAGTAGACAGCCAAGCTGGGACCTGTCCACTCCACTTTTTAGAGGAAGGAATACAAAGGACTTGGAACATTTTGTCCCTTCTAATTACCCCTTTGGAGTTATTCTGACTCTCTTTGAGAGAACACATGGTTGTGAGATTTCTTTGGGGTAAAAATATTCTTAAATCGAATATGGTAACCGCACCCCAACTCTGGAGAAACTAGAGTTCACTGTAGTGTAAGTACCCTTCTAAAGGGTGAATTGTGTAATGTGTGGGTTAAGCCTCAGAAGGCTATTCTCAAACAAATCAAAAGGTAAAATGACTCCTAAGAAAGACAAGGCTGAGAAAATTTAAAACACACAGGTGTGATGACTTCCTGCCTGGCTTCATCTTTCTTCAGGACCTGCCTTCTCTCTGACTTCAGTGAAAGTCACAATCTTTTGCTTTAATATTGTGCCAAAGGCACTTTGTCATAGTGTCACAATATCTGAAGTTTTACATGTAAAGATAATGTACTCCCAAGTCTTAGGTGAGAAATAGTGGAATGCCCTTGACCCTGTAAATGACCATAAATTAGAAAGCAGTAAACAAATAATCCTGCAGGGAGAAAACGATGTGGAGATAAAGGCTAAATGGTACAGGCATAAATCTAATGCAAGACAGGAAAAAAAAATGGCTTTAAGTAACCACCTCAGCTATTTTCCTTAACTGAGAAGCAAGACACCACCCCCTTCCTACCCACCCACAGCATGTTTTATACCTCTCAGCATTCTTAGAAGAAGACTGTCATCACTTAAATCAAAATCCTTTCAATCTCTATCCCTCCTTCCTTCTACTCAATGCTGCCCTCTGACATACAAATTGCATGAACTCCAAATAATTACCATGCTCCAATCACTTAACCAATATGTGGATGCCTACCTTATATATAGCTGTTTTGGTGGAAATGATATGAAGAGAGGAACTAGATAATTGTTGGTAAATTTTCTATGTGTACCTTGTCCTTAGGCTTTGAAAAAGCTATAAGGTCCTGAGATTTTTTTAGCACTATAGGAGAAGTGGTGATATCTTCCCCGTGTTTCCCAGGGAAGCTTAGAGAGAGGTGAATTCATTACAGGGCTCAGGGCCTCCAAGAAGAGCAATGAGGACTCAAACATAGATGAGACTCAGAGCCAGGGCACTGGGCTGGAAAGTAAACTCAGTGGTTAAAGACTCTTGTTGCAAAAGACCCTGGCTTAATTCCCAGCAACCACGTGGAGGCTCACTACTTTCTCAGGCTCCAAGCATGCATGTGTGTAATACACAGATGTCCATGCAAGCCAAATACTCAAATGCATACAATGATAGACAGATGATAGATAGATAGATAGATAGATAGATAGATAGATAGATAGATAGATAGATAGATCGATAGATGATAGATCTATAGAGATTTGAAAGCTCCAGACTTTAAGGGAAAAAGAGCCAGCGAAATCACCTGCTCTATATTGCACACACACACACACACACACACACACACGCACACACACACACACACACACACACACACACACACTCACATCTCTGTATCACATACACATGTGTTTGGGACTCTGATTCCAGAGGCCACAATTTTCATGCCAGTTAATTACGTTCACATATTAAAAGGAGATTGTTTTATAATTTCAACTAAATATAATCAATGAAATATTCATATATATTCTCATTTGCAAAACCACACCAAATAAGAACCAGACTGGGTAATGGAAATGATATGGACTCAGCAAGGACACAGAGAACTAGAGAAGAATGAGGAAGAGAAGGAGCAAGGAAAAGGATAGAGTGGGGAGGAGGAGGAAGGAAGAGGAAGGAGAAGGAAAGAGGAGGGAGGAGGAAGTGAAAGGAGGAGGAAGAAGAAGGAGAAGGAAGAAGGAAGGAAGACAAGGAAAGAGGAGGAGAAGGAGGAGGAGGAGGAAAGAGGAAGAAACCAAATGAAAGACTGGAAAGAAACTAGATCTCCTAGCATATGTCTTAAAAGCTAGGAAGGAGGAGCTGGATTTAGCTTCTTAAAGAGAATAAACACAAGTTCTTTCCTAATACCTGGAATATCTCAGGACTTGGAGCCCCAGATTACTTTGGCTATTTAGAATGAAGGTTATGGCTGGCAGACAGGAGAACTGACCATAAAAATACAGGCAAGGTAAATCTCCATGTTGCCAGACGAAAATCCTTTCTTTGGAGACACCAAGGCACCACCTTGAGTTTTTACATAAATTGTATGGAATAGATAGTGCCCTTAGATATAGAGGTGGTAACCGTGTACTAATCACTAAGCCCAGGAAATGCTTAAAGGCATTGACTGCTGAGTCTGTTTGTTCATAGTGCTAATATTATAACATGACATGCTGAAATTTGGAGAGTTTCACCAACTTTCCCGTGCTATCATTTCTATGTCTGTAATCTGAATGGATATAGCATATCAGAGGATTGATATGAGATATAAATAAATATGTAAATTGCATTAGGGCAATGGTTAGCCAAGCTAACTCCAAATAGCAGTAAAGTTCATAAACAAACAATTCCTCCCTCCAAAAATCTTTTTAGAAGAGCTAAAACTTTGCAATCAGACTATTTCAAAAGACATGATTTGATTTGAAGCATGCAGGCAATATTTGTACTACTTTAAAAGATAAAAATTGTACTTTACTTTGGAGAATGAGATACTCAGTAGCTTAAAACATGTGAAACTGCAGCTTTTTAATGTATACTATTTATTTCTTGATATAACATTCTAATTAAAGTACTTTTCTGTGTGACATATAGAAGGCCTTAAACAACGATACATTGATTCAAAGATTTTCTGAAATATGCGAAACATTGTAGAAATAGAAAAATATAGAGAATGGAGAGAGTAGAAAGAAAGAAACCTGTGAAAACCTGATCAAGCCTCCACCACACAGAAATGGGAGGAAATTTGACCCAGAGTATAAAAATGCGTAAGGAAGGGACTGAACAGGAGAATAACAGAGGAAGATGCAGCAATATGCCAGTCTGTGTTCTCACTTTCTAATTTTTATTCAGCAATAGACTTCACTAATAAATGTAAAGGAGAGAAAGAGAGAGAGAGAGAGAGCCTAAAGTTATTGATAAATTACCCTGGTTTTATGCATGGTTAGCCATGCAAACCATGCCTTTGCCTAGCTTTGACAAAAGCAAAATGCCTAACTAGAGGAAAGTATCAGAGCTAGTAACAATTTGTCCTGTGACTCTTACTTGCCTAGTTTCCCAAATACACAGAGAACTCGATGAAAGCACTTGTCCGTGAAGCAGGTACTAAGAGAGCTGAAATCAAAGCCTACAGGCACGCTGAAGATTTACTGTGATTCAGCAAAACGTGTTTAGGAAATTTGCTGAGATTTGTGGGCTAAAATCGTTTTCAAACTTCTAAAAATGAAGTCGAAAATATAATGACATTGTCAGCTTTAATTTTTGAAATTGTCTTCTGTTCACCCTTCATTGCAAAGACAATATAGAAAACAGAAGTGAATGGATATAATGGGGTGGGGAATGGGAAGGCTGGGTAGGAGAGGGTATATGGCTCCCCAGATAACTCACATTTACAGGTCCAGTAACTCAAACAGGGCAGGAACCTAGAGGCAGCGACTATGGAAGATTGTTTCTTACTAGCTTGCCCCCTTGTCATGGCTTGATCAGGCAACTTATTCTATAAACCCAGGACTACCAGTCCAGGAATGGCTCCACCCACAATGGACTAGGCTCTCTTCAATCATTAATGAAGAAAATCTCCACCACAGACTTGACAACAGGCAAACAGTATGGAGGAATTTTCTCAATTGTGGTCACATTTTTCCAGATGACCCTAGCTTGTGTCAAACTGACAAAATTAACCAATACTCCCAGTAAGGAGGGGAGGAGATGGGCATGAATTGTTGTCACTAACTGAGGAGCTATTCGCATTTGATAGCTGCTGGGATAGGGACAGCCAGTTTTCTTTAATGGTGTGACAATTGGTATGTCAGAGAAGACTCTATCTCTAAGAGTAGTCGGTCAGCACAAACTGGACTGAATGGGGAGAGGAGAGACAGAGAGAGAGGGGGAGAGAGAGGGAGAAGGGGGTGGAGAGAGAGAGAGAGAAATGACTCAGTGGTTAAGATCACTGACTGCTCTTCCAGGGGTCCTGAGTTCAATTCTCAGCAAACCACATGGTGGCTCACAACCATCTATCCAGGGATCTGATGCCCTTTTCTAGCACACATGTGTCCATACAGATAAAGCACTCATAGACATAAAATAAATACCTAAACCATAAAAACAATTCTCAAAGAATAAAAGGAACTATAGCAGCTTTATTCATAATAGCCAGACTGGAAATAACCTAGATGTCCCTCAAGCAAAGAATGAATAAAATAATGTGGTAGACATTTACAAATTAGAGTATTAGTCAGCTATTTAAAAAATAAAAATAAAACATGAAACTTGCAGGCAAATAGACGAAACTAGAAAAAAGCATCCCCAGTGATATAATCCATTCACGGAAATACACACATGCTTATAAAGGGTCATTTCCTGCTAAGGAAAGGATAACAATGCTACAATCTACAGACCCAGATCCAGAGAGGCTAACTAATAAGGAGGGCTGAATGAGGGAACGCAGAGATCCCTGCGATAGATTTTGCAAGTGGACTGGGGGCAGGCAAGGATCAGGAAGTTGGGAAAGGTGGAGTACTGGGAAGGATAACTGGAATTGGAGGGGATTTGAGAGTGATGCAGAAACCTGGAATCTTCTAGACTGACCCTATAAAAGACTCCTAGTAGTAGATTATATGGAGCTCGAATGGTCATCTTCTATAACCAGGCAAAGGTTCTAGCAGTAGGACTAAGACCCAAAACCTTTAACGTGCAATCTACCCTGCTTCCAAGATGTGTTGGGAAAATGGTGCATAGACTTTGTGGGCGTGGCCAACCAATGACTGGTCCTTATGAATTTAGGTCCTCACCAAGAGAGGGAACCTCATATCTAAAACTTTGTGAATGACCAGGAACTCTGGCCAGCCAAGCGACACAGGATAAAACCAATGACTGGTCCAAATTTAGGACCACACCAAGAGAGGGAGCCCCACATCTAACATTTCGTGAATGGCCAGGAACAAGAGGCCGGTCAGCCAAGAGACACAGCCTAGAACCAAACACGACTTGGAAAAACTTCAGTAAAATGGTCACTAGTGATATTTTGCTACATTCATAGATCGGTGCCTAGCCCAGTTGACATCAGAAAGATATCATCCAGCAACTGAAGAGAGCAGATGCAAGGACCCTCAGCCCAAAACTAAGTGGAGCTGGGGGTGGGAGGATACCATGCAGAAGAGGACAGGTCCATGCAGGAGAGGTTGAGGACACCACGAACACAGAACCCACAGCGTCAACTATACACAGGTCATAGGGAATCAGAGACTGAAGTGACAGCTATGGGCTCTGTATGGATATGAGTTAGGTACTCTACATAGACCTTATGGTTGTGCAGATGGGTGCTCTTATGGGATTCCTAGCAGTGGGAGTGGGCAATGTTTCTGATTCCTTTGCCTGCTCTTGGGACTCTTTTCATCTTACTGGGTTCTCTCTTGCAGATTTTTTTTTTAAAAGGGAAATGAGGTGGGGATCTGGGGGATAGGAGAAAAGAGGAGGCTGACTGGGCATGGTGGAGGGAGTGGAAATTGTAGTTGGGATATAAAGTAAGAAAGAAGAATAAAATACAGCGTATTGTTTTCTAAAGAGAATGAGCCAAGACTCATGAAAGGATTGTTTCACAACAAAGGCCTTCCATGGCATGGGAAGACACTCTGGAAACCCAACTCATCCTTCAGTCAAATAAAGTAAAACATAAGATTACCCCACCATGCTTATTAAGATTTCTAGAAAGTACCATATGAAATACTTTTATTTAAGATATATACTTATAAAGACAGAGATAGTAATATAGCTGTATATATTAGATATAGATGCAGATATAGATATACAGATATCACTAGATGTCACCATTTGAGAAAAATAGCTTGAGGCTGATCTAGCTGATCATTTCTAATCATCTTTAGCATCCCTGTTTTCTATTTGTTTTCTTCTCCCTTTGCGTAACAATTTGCCACTGAGAAAAGAATTCTCGTTAATGTAGCTGTGAAGGCCAATAAAAGTTATGAATATTTTAATCAAGCTTGCAAAATCTTCAAGGGTTTATTTTAACCCTTCTGTAGGGATAATTCCTGAAGAATTAGACTATTTCTGTCCCATAATCTCAAAGAAAAAATTCTGAGTGACACACATAACACTGTCTATAATCCTAAGAAATGATCTTAGAGTCCCAGTAGAAAATGATCGAGTGAAAATGAACATCCTTGGGGCCATCGTGACCACAGGGTGAGCGGCGCCACCGAGAGTGCCCTCCGCCATCTTTGCTCCAGTGACCAGGTAGTTGGGACCGCCAGGCTCAGAGACAGACAGGCATAATATCGCTTCGGTTTCAGGCAGCTTGTGTGTAACCTGCTCCCAGGTGCTGGGCTGATCTGCAGTAACCAGCGCGCCAGTTCCGCGGTGGGACCTTCTGCCTGGTGGAGGGACCCCGCGCAGGGAGGGAGCCTGCCAGCTTCCCTTCCGCGACCTCTGTTCCCGCGGACTGCGCTGGAGAGACCGGTACCCAGGCTCTCCCCCCAATATAACATCACTTGGGACACGGCCTGTTGGGGCTTCCGTCTGTGCCCGAGGGCGGGTTGGCGCTGTGGTCGTCTGGGTGCCAGATCGGCGGGCCATCGTGACCACAGGGTGAGCGGCGCCACCGAGAGTGCCCTCCGCCATCTTTGCTCCAGTGACCAGGTAGTTGGGACCGCCAGGCTCAGAGACAGACAGGCATAATATCGCTTCGGGTTCAGGCAGCTTGTGTGTAACCTGCTCCCAGGTGCTGGGCTGATCTGCAGTGACCAGCGCGCCAGATCTGCTGTGGGACTTCTGCCTGGCAGAGGGACGCCCCCTCCCCCCCCAGGAGAGATCACACACCCCTGCACAGGGCAGGAGCCTGCCAGCCTCCCTTTGGCGACCTCTGCTCCAGGAATCCACTAGGCTGAGCCTTTAGATGTGCAAGGCCTCCCCAATATAAGATCACTTGGGGCAAAGCACATTAGGGCTCCAAAGTCACTCAGGAGCAGGCAGGCCCCAGAAATCGGTGCCAGGGGAATCCTGGTAATCCAGGGGGGGCAGAAATAGCTTTGCAGGCTCACAGGAGGTCCAACCAACAGCCAGTGGCAGCAGGACCAACTAACACCAGAGGTATCCAGATGGCAAAAGGCAAACGTAGGAATGTTACTAACAGTAATCAAAGTAATGTGGGACCATCCGAACCCAACTCTCCAACAGCAGCAAGTCCTGGATACCCCACCACACCCGAAAGACAAGATCTGGATTTAAAATCACTTCTCATGATGCTATTAGAGGATCACAAGAAGGACACAAATAAATCTCATAAAGAGTTACAGGAGACCATGAATCAACGGTTAGAAGCCCTTACAAAGGAAACACAAAAATCGCTTAGAGAAATGCGGGAGAACATGGATCAAAAGATGGAGGCGCACAAGGAGACAACACAAAAATCGCTTAACGAGATGAATCAACGGGTAGATGCACTCACAAAGGAATCACGAAATTTGCATAAAGAAATGCAGAAGAATATGGGTCAACAGACGGATGCCCATAAGGAGGCAACACAAAAATTGCTTAAAGAAATGAATCAACGGTTAGATGTCCTTACAAAGGAAACACGAGAACTGCTTAAAGAAATGCAGGAGACGATGGATCAACAGATGGAATCCCATGAGGAGGAAACACAAAAATCGCTCAGAGAAATGCAGGAGAACGTGGGTCATCCGGAAGAAATCCTGAAAGAGGTAATGCAAAAATACCTTAAAGAAATACAGGAAAATACAAACAAACAAGTGAAGGATCTCAGCAAATCCATCCAGGAACTAAAAAAGGAAGTAGAAACAACTAAGAAATCACAAAGGGAGACAACTTTGGAGATAGAAAACCTTGGGAAGAAATCAGGAGTCATAGATGCAAACATCAACAATAGAATACAAGAGATGGAAGAAAGAATCTCAGGTGCTGAAGATTCCATAGAAAGCATCGACTCAACAGTCAAAGAAAATGCAAAATGCAAAAAACGCGTAACCCAAAACATCCAGGAAATCCAGGACACAATGAGAAGACCAAACCTAAGGATTATAGGTATAGATGAGAGTGAAGATTTGCAACTTAAAGGGCCAGTAAACATCTTCAACAAAATTATGGAGGAAAACTTCCCTAACTTAAAGAGAGAGATGCCGATGAACATACAAGAAGCCTACAGAACTCCAAACAGACTGGACCAGAACAGAAATACCTCCCGTCACATAATAATCAAAACACCGAATGTTCTAAACAAAGAAAGAATACTAAATGCAGTAAGAGAAAAGGGCCAAGTAACATACAAAGGAAGACCTATCCGAATCACATCAGACTTCTCACCAGAGACTATGAAAGCCAGAAGATCCTGGGCAGATCTCATGCAGACACTAAGACAGCACAAATGCCAGCCTAGACTACTATACCCAGCAAAACTCTCAATCACCATAGATGGAGAGACCAAGATATTCCATGATAAAACCAAATTTTCACAATATCTTTCCACAAATCCAGCCCTGCAACGGATAATAGGTGGAAACCTCCAATACAGGGAGAGAAACAACACCCTGGAAAAAATGAGATAATAACCTTGAATCAAACCCAAAAGTAGATAACCACTCAAACATAAAGATAGCGTCAAGAATGGCAGATGGCAATAATCACTATGCCTTAATCTCTCTTAATATCAATGGTCTCAATTCCCCAATTAAAAGACATAGACTAGCAGACTGGATACGTAAACAGGACCCAGCATTTTGCTGCATGCAGGAAACGCACCTCAGTGTCAAAGACAAACACTACCTCAGAGTAAAAGGCTGGAAAACAATTTTACAAGCAAATGGCCCCAAGAAACGAGGTGGAGTAGCCATCCTAATATCGGATAAAATTGATTTTCAAACCAAAGTCATCAAAAAAGACACAGAAGGACACTACATACTGATCAAGGGAAAAATCCACCATCAAGAACTCTCAATCCTGAATATCTATGCTCCAAATGCAAGGGCACCCTCATTCGTAAAAGAAACTTTACTAAAACTCAAAGCACACATCGCACCGCACACAATAATAGTGGGTGACTTCAACACCCCGCTCTCTGAAATGGATCGTTCAGGAAAGCAGAAACTAAACAGGGACACAGTGAATCTAATTGAAGCCTTGGACCAAATGGAACTAACTGATATATATAGAACATTTCATCCTAGAGCTAAAGAATACACCTTCTTCTCAGCTCCTCATGGTACCTTCTCCAAAATTGACCATATAATTGGTCACAAATCAGACCTCAACAGATACAAGAAGATAGAAATAATCCCATGCCTCCTATCAGATCACTATGGAATAAGGGTGGTCTTCAATGGCAACAAAAACAAAAGAAAACCCACGTACACATGGAGGCTGAACAATGCTCTACTCAATGATAACTTGGTCAAGGTGGAAATAAAGAAAGAAATCAAAGACTTTTTGAGAGTTAATGAAAATGAAGGCACAACATACCCTAACTTATGGGACACAATGAAAGCAGTGCTAAGAGGAAAATTCATAGCCCTGAGTGCCGCCAAAAAGAAACGGGAGACAGCATACACTAACAGCTTAATGGCACACCTGAAAGCCCTGGAACAAAAAGAAGCAAATACACCAAAGAGGAGTAGAAGGCAGGAAATCATCAAACTCAGGGCTGAAATCAATCAAGTAGAAACAAAGAAAACCATACAAAGAATCAACAAAACGAGGAGTTGGTTCTTTGAGAAAATCAACAAGATAGATAAGCCCTTAGCCAGACTAACCAGAGGGCACAGAGATAGTATCCAAATTAATAAAATCAGAAACGAAAAGGGAGAGATAACAACAGAAACTGAGGAAATTCAAAAAATCATCAGATCCTACTACAAAAACCTGTATTCAACACAACTAGAAAATCTTGAGGAAATGGACAATTTCCTTGACAGATACCAAGTACCAAAATTAAATCAGGATCAAATAGACCATCTAAACCGCCCTATAACCCCTGAAGAAATAGAAGTTGTCATTGGAAGTCTTCCAACCAAAAAAAGCACAGGTCCAGATGGTTTTAGTGCAGAATTCTATCAGACCTTCAAAGAAGACCTAACACCAATACTCTTCAAACTGTTCCACAAAATAGAAACAGAAGGAACACTACCCAACTCGTTCTATGAAGCCACAATTACACTAATACCAAAAGCACACAAAGATCCGACAAAGAAAGAGAATCTCAGGCCAATCTCTCTTATGAATATCGATGCAAAAATACTCAATAAAATTCTTGCCAACCGAATCCAAGAACACATCAAAACGATCATTCACCACGATCAAGTAGGCTTCATCCCAGGGATGCAGGGATGGTTCAATATAAGGAAATCCATCAATGTAATCCACTACATAAATAATCTCAAAGAAAAAAACCACATGGTCATCTCATTAGATGCTGAGAAAGCATTTGACAAAATTCAGCATCCTTTCATGCTAAAGGTCTTGGAAAGATCAGGAATTCAAGGCCCATATCTAAACATAGTAAAAGCAATTTACAGCAAACCAGTAGCCAGCATCAATCTAAACGGAGAGAAACTTGAAGCAATCCCACTAAAATCAGGGACTAGACAAGGCTGCCCTCTCTCTCCATATCTTTTCAATATAGTACTTGAAGTTCTAGCGAGAGCAATTAGACAAGAAAAAGAGGTCAAAGGGATACAAATTGGAAAGGAAGAAGTCAAACTATCACTATTTGCAGACGATATGATAGTATACATAAGCGACCCAAAGAACTCCACCAGAGAACTCCTACAGCTGATAAACGACTTCAGCAAAGTGGCCGGATATAAAATCAACTCAAGCAAGTCAGAAGCCTTCCTATACTCAAAGGATAAGCAGGCTGAGAAAGAAGTAAGAGAAATAATACCCTTTACGATAGCCACAAACCATATTAAGTATCTTGGCGTGACGCTAACCAAACAAGTGAAAGATCTGTATGACAAGAACTTCAAGTCTCTGAAGAAAGAAATTGAAGAAGACCTCAGAAGATGGAAAAATCTGCCATGCTCATGGATTGGCAGGATTAATATAGTAAAAATGAGCATCTTACCAAAAGTAATACACAGATTCAATGCAATCCCCATCAAAATCCCAACTCAATTCTTCATAGAGTTAGAAAGAGCAATTCAAAAATTCATCTGGAATAACAGAAAACCCAGAATAGCTAAAACTATTCTCAAGAGTAAAAGAACCTCTGGGGGAATCAGTATCCCGGACCTCAAGCTGTACTACAGAGCAATAGTGTTAAAAACTGCATGGTATTGGTACAGTAACAGACATGTAGATCAATGGAACAGAATTGAAGACCCAGAAATGAATCCACACTCCTATGGTCACTTGATCTTTGACAAAGGAGCTAAAACCATCCAGTGGAAAAAAGATAGCCTTTTCAACAAATGGTGCTGGCTCAGCTGGAGGTCAACATGCAGAAGAATGCAAATTGACCCATCCTTATCTCCTTGCACTAAGCTCAATTGTAAAATGTGTTCATACTGTCACATTCACATACAAATGATATTTCTGTGTGGTTGTAAGTAACACTCCCATATGCTATCCCAGCGGTATCCTGTACATTACAGGAGACTACAGAGCTCATTTTTATGCTTTTCCTTCTATAATGAATGGGCAGGGTTACCTCAATTCTCAATTATTTTTACCAGTTCAGAAAAAGAAAAGCCATACAATAAAAGGTTAACAAGCTCAATGTCCTGAAGTCCTCTAACCTCAAGACTAAAACTAGAAGTAAGAGGTTATAAATATGCCGGTATGGCAAGCCATGACAACTCTTGTTTCTCTCAGATGAAAGCTTCAAAGCCAGACTTATTTCCCTCAAAAGCTCTGCTCATAAAGGACATATCCTTAAGTAGAGAGACCTCTGGGATAGTATCCACATATGCTCCTTTTTCTTCAAAGTTGGCTGTAGCATGACGGCTGGTACCTAGTGTGTTGGTCCTTCAGCCTTGGCTTGGAAGAGGATTAATGGGCTCCAAAGGGGTCTGCCTCCAGTATTCCAGTGATAACTCCTGTGTTATGAGGACAAACAAGCTTTGAAAGAAGAAATGTGGAATACTTAGAACTGCACATCTTATAATAGCTGGGATGTAGGGGAATGAGTTGTTTGTGTTTTAATTTTAATATTCTATTCTAGAGAAAAATACTTTGTACTTTTTGAGTAATGACTTATAAGGACTCTCCCAAAATTAACTTTATTTTTATAATTTGACAGTTGTTCTGCATATTTTATGTGATTTGTTCAGTTAAGTGATGCAACAGGATTGCTACCCTTAATCTGAAGCTCAGCAGGTAAGTCACTGGCCTGAAGCGGAATAGACAGACTCGCCAGGACGCTTGCCATTCAGACTCCAACATGCAAGAGCGGTTTATTCAATAAATACATTATCAGAGATCTCTAAAAAAAAGACTAGAGTGAAATCCAGAGACTAGCATGGATTTCAAACACAAAAGTTAAAACAATATACCAAGTAATTTATTTTATTCTTAAAAGTGGAAATGATCCAAAAAAACGAGTTGCAGAAATGGAAACTGGAGTGTGTGTCAACTTTCTTCTTTCACATATGAGAAATGCAATTCCTAAAGAAGTTGAATTTACCAAAAGTCATATTGGTCAATAAAGGCAGTCATTAAAATTCCCAGACGAGTGACCATGCCACGACACCATAATGTAGAATCTTAAGTCTTTAACTTTTTAAAACCAATCCTTTGAATTAATTAGTTATTGAATTATTATTAATTAATTATTGAATCAATTAATTATTGAATTATTAATTATTGAATTAGTTAATTATTGAATTATTAACATTAACTATCCACCCTAGTTGGCCTGAAGAGAATATTGAAGAATTTATAGGAAACACTTGCTACTATCAGATCTATACTCTGTGAAAATTCAAGCAGATGCAAATCAAGAGGAAAGTTTGTATGGATTGCAGTTTTTCTGTTTTCATGTTTGTTTGTTCATTTGCTTATAAGATGGATTCAGGGAGCCTAGGTTGGCCTCAAACTTACTATGAAGCTGAGGGTGGCCTTGAACATCCTAGATCTCTGTGTCCTAGGATCATGGGTTTATGTGGTGCTGAGGATGTAACCCAGGGATTTAGTCATGCTATGCATGCAGACTACCAACTATATCTTCAGCTTTTTGGAGGGCTCCTAAAATTTTTATTATATTGAAACAACAATAGTTTCATCAAAATCAAATATACTAGCTAGTTTATGGCTTAATCTCATGACAGAATAGAAACCACAACTAATGCTATCCTCTCACCCTAGGTAATAATTTAACTAAGGAATACTCAGATGGCTTCTTGCTCAACAACACTGCTGCCACTGAAGACACATGGGTACCCTGTATTATGAAATGAAAATGTCTGCAAATTAACAAAGTAGTTAATTAGTTAACATCCCAAGTGCTGTAAATAACCTTCTCCTGGTTCCCCCTCACTTTGACCCACCCTTTACCCATCCCCTCCTCTTTTCTCAGGAAAGGGTGGGATCCCCTTACCTCTTCCCCTCCCCAGCCCACCCCACCTCTGCACACACATATCAAGTCTCTGTACGTTTAGGCACATCCTCTCCCACTGAGGCCAGACAAGGCAGCTCTGTTGGGGAATGGATAGCTCCATCAGGCTACAGCTTTAGGGAGAGCCTGTGCTCCATTTGGTGGAGGACTCACAGGGAGATTGAGCTGCACATCTGCTACATGCATGCCAGGGGGCCTCATCCCAGGCTCATACTCTTAAAGGGGAAGCTATGACAGTGGACCGCCTTTACTTCTTTGCTGTCATGCACTTCCTGCTCTGTCACAGGCCCACAGCAATTGAACCAAGCAAGGACAGCCTAGAACCACTGAAATTATGAACCCAAATTAGTATCTCCATTTATTTTTAGATTGATTACCTTAGAAAGTTTGTCACAGGTGCAGAAAGATAGCTCAGTAGCTACCATCAAAATCTCTACCCCAATCCATATGATACTGGAGTTAGGTCTGTTTCAATCAATATTTCATTAATAAAATAGCAGTCTAAAGGGATTCTGATTATGTTGTTCCTCTCGAGAATATGAAAATCAATTGTGAAGATCTATTTTAACTATTAGATAAAAATTTGAGTGTTCAAATGTATTCAAATGAACTAATAACAGTAAACCTTTGTCTATAAAAAAGTAATGTCTGAAAAAGGCATGCATCATGTCCCTTGATGAAAAAGAATGATAAATTTATATATTTCTCAGACAAGAAGCAACAACCAAAAAAAAACCTTTAAGTAAACTTGTATTTGAAATCTTCACTCTGTCATTTCATTAACAATTATTTATTGGAAAATGAATGGGTGTGAAAAACGAGCTTTGAAGTTGAGCACTGATGCTATGCAAGACTCAGATGATTCTTCCCTCTTAATCCAAGTGAGAGCAGAAAGGAGCAAGCAAACATTCTAGATGATACTGAAAATAAATGGGACTGCAATGGACAGTCAAGTCAGTGAAACACAAGGCACTGGACTACTGTGCAAAGAGTTTGGTCTCATGCAAGAAATGAAGGAAGTGCTTCTCACTGAAGAAGTATACATGAACAATGATCTGGTGTGTAACAGGAAAGTATTTTTGGAAAAAAAGAACACATAGGTGATTTTTGTGGCAACCATGAACATAAGAATAACCAAAGAATTGAGTTGGGATTTTGATGGGGATTGCATTGAATCTGTGTATTACTTTTGGTAAGATGCTCATTTTTACTATATTAATCCTGCCAATCCATGAGCATGGCAGATTTTTCCATCTTCCGAGGTCTTCTTCAATTTCTTTCTTCAGAGACTTGAAGTTCTTGTCATACAGATCTTTCACTTGTTTGGTTAGCGTCACGCCAAGATACTTAATATGGTTTGTGGCTATCGTAAAGGGTATTATTTCTCTTACTTCTTTCTCAGCCTGCTTATCCTTTGAGTATAGGAAGGCTTCTGACTTGCTTGAGTTGATTTTATATCCGGCCACTTTGCTGAAGTCATTTATCAGCTGTAGGAGTTCTCTGGTGGAGTTCTTTGGGTCGCTTATGTATACTATCATATCGTCTGCAAATAGTGATAGTTTGACTTCTTCCTTTCCAATTTGTATCCCTTTGACCTCTTTTTGTTGTCTAATTGCTCTAGCTAGAACTTCAAGTACTATATTGAAAAGATATGGAGAGAGAGGGCAGCCTTGTCTAGTCCCTGATTTTAGTGGGATTGCTTCAAGTTTCTCTCCGTTTAGATTGATGCTGGCTACTGGTTTGCTGTAAATTGCTTTTACTATGTTTAGATATGGGCCTTGAATTCCTGATCTTTCCAAGACCTTTAGCATGAAAGGATGCTGAATTTTGTCAAATGCTTTCTCAGCATCTAATGAGATGACCATGTGGTTTTTTTCTTTGAGATTGTTTATGTAGTGGATTACATTGATGGATTTCCTTATATTGAACCATCCCTGCATCCCTGGGATGAAGCCTACTTGATCGTGGTGAATGATCGTTTTGATGTGTTCTTGGATTCGGTTGGCAAGAATTTTATTGAGTATTTTTGCATCGATATTCATAAGAGAGATTGGCCTGAGATTCTCTTTCTTTGTCGGATCTTTGTGTGCTTTTGGTATTAGTGTAATTGTGGCTTCATAGAACGAGTTGGGTAGTGTTCCTTCTGTTTCTATTTTGTGGAACAGTTTGAAGAGTATTGGTGTTAGGTCTTCTTTGAAGGTCTGATAGAATTCTGCACTAAAACCATCTGGACCTGTGCTTTTTTTGGTTGGAAGACTTCCAATGACAACTTCTATTTCTTCAGGGGTTATAGGACGGTTTAGATGGTCTATTTGATCCTGATTTAATTTTGGTACTTGGTATCTGTCAAGGAAATTGTCCATTTCCTCAAGATTTTCTAGTTGTGTTGAATACAGGTTTTTGTAGTAGGATCTGATGATTTTTTGAATTTCCTCAGTTTCTGTTGTTATCTCTCCCTTTTCGTTTCTGATTTTATTAATTTGGATACTATCTCTGTGCCCTCTGGTTAGTCTGGCTAAGGGCTTATCTATCTTGTTGATTTTCTCAAAGAACCAACTCCTCGTTTTGTTGATTCTTTGTATGGTTTTATTTGTTTCTACTTGATTGATTTCAGCCCTGAGTTTGATGATTTCCTGCCTGAGAAGCACCTAAAGAGATGTTCATCATCCTTAGTCATTAGGGAAATGCAAATCAAAACAACCCTGAGATTCCATCTCACACCAGTCAGGATGGCTAAGATCAAAAACACAGGAGACAGCAGTTGTTGGCGAGGATGTGGAGAAAGAGGAACACTCCTCCACTGCTGGTGGAATTGCAGGCTGGTACAACCACTCTGGAAAGCAGTCAGGCGGCTCCTCAGAAAACTGGGCATGACACTTCCGGAGGATCCGGCTATACCACTCCTGGGCATATACCCAGAGACTTTACCTGCATGCAATAAGGACACATGCTCTACTATATTCATAGCAGCCTTATTTATAATAGCCAGAAGCTGGAAAGAACCCAGATGTCCCTCAACGGAGGAATGGATTCAGAAGATGTGGTATATTTACACAATGGAATACTACTCTGCAATTAAAAACAATGAATTCACGAAATTCCTAGGCAAATGGTCAGAACTTGAAAATATCATCCTTAGTGAGGTAACCCAATCACAAAAGATCACACATGGTATGAAGTCACTGATAAGGGGATATTGACCCAGAATCTCAGAATACCCTAGACACAATCAGCATATCAATAGATTTCTAAAAAGATGGAAGGAGAGACCCCTGGTCCTGGAAAGACTGGATGTAGGGGAACGCCAGGACAGAGTAATGAGAGGGGGTTGAACGGAGAAAAGAGGGAGGGAAGGGGGCTTATGGGACTTTCGGGGAGGGAGGAAACGGGAAAGGGGAAGTGATTTGGAATGTAAATTAAAAAAATAAAATAAAATTAAATTAAAAAAAAAAAAAGAAAATGAACATCCTTTGATGTAATGTTTTGTAAGGTGTAATCATTGCCGAGAAGTAGCTTAATCTTCCTGTTTGTACATACATCCCCACGTGTTTGCTGGACACGTAGATGTGCATACAGTTAAACTATAAACTCAAGGGTGAGATCAGTTTTCCAAAACAAGAAGGACTCTCATGTTACAGAAATGTTGGGGAATAATGTCGGGGCTTCAAAGACAACACAAAGATCTCAGCTGAAATATAGTTTAAATGTGAGGAAATGTATGGAGAAAGAAGTGGTTTAGTTAATGTTGAAAACAAAAATGGATGGCAGGTTTATTAGAAATACTGTGGAAAAGAAAAAATTAAATGTAAGTATGTATTTGGTATCGATGTGGTATGAAACTTGGCCAATATTAATCTGTACAGTTTCTCTCATACTATCTTTAATAATACCTTTGCCTGCTCTTAGGGGCATTGCAGCTGTGGCAGAGGTGAGTACATATGAGTCATAGCAGGTGGCAGAGAGGCTGTCTACACTCTGTGTTCTGACCTGTGAACATCTGAATGATTAGTAGCCTAATATTTCCTGAAGAAAACCTGCCTGAGATGACCCTGACAGTGCTGTGCAGGGATGGGGTGAGGGGGTGGGCAGGCTGCACCCTGCCTGGTGCTGTAATGCACAAGTGGGACATAGCACTCCTGAGAACACTCCTGAGATGACCCCAGACACTTAGAGATCTTAGGGACCACTATGAGGAGCAAGTAAATGGTAGAGAGATGGAAAAGAAAGAAAAACAGAAGGATGTGGCCACAGTGAAAAGAGGCAGGAAGGAGACTCGAGGAACAACCTGAGGTGAGTAGCCAGTGATACCACCTGGGACCATGGTGGGATCTTGGCCTGTTTGCACTGGATTTATGTCCCTACAGCAGGAGGTGACTGTTACCACCAAAGGGCAGGCAGATGTCCCTGGTCTGGGCTGCTATATGGGGACTTGTTGATGTCTGAGGGCTGTACAGAACTGATCCTACCCCTCACCTGAGCATCAAGTGACAGCTGTCCCTGGGGGCACGAAAGCAGAAGAGCTGACCTTGTCCCTAGCCAGCTGCAGTACTTGGAAGAATAGGTCCTGCATCCATCTGAGAAGTACAGTAGAGCTGGTTCCAAGGACATGGGTGCAGGAGAGCAGGCCCTGCCTATTGCCTGCTATGATGTGGCACAGAAGAGGAAGAGATGCTCTCCTCCCCTTCCTCATATCTTGCCACTGACAGCAAACAAGAGAGCTGGTCCTGGGGTCACGAGAGTGGGAGAGCTAGCCATGATCCTCATTGGCTATAACACTCAGAGAACAAACCCTACATCTCACCTCTGCAGCAGGACAGAGCTGGTCCTGGTTGTAAGGGTAGCTGGTGAGCAGGTCCCAAGAGGGTGAGACAGAGAGAGTTTGAGGCTTGTCAGCTCAGATACCTCTCAGCCCCAGATTCAGGGCTTTGAATTGTTCCAAACCAGCATCTAACTCATCAAAGAACTGCTGCGGTTCCTGAAAGGGCCAGTCTGACAGATCCAAAACTACAGGTTCTCCAGGACGTGGGGCAACAGCAAGATATCCAAGAGAAGAGTCAGTGAGGTCCCAGTATTGATAGAGTAGCAGAAGCCAGAGGCCTAGTACCAGATTGGGCCATTGCAATGAAGATTTGCAAGGAAAGAAGTGTGAGCAAAAGGGCATACTGCGGGACACACCATGACACACTACAGCTTCTAAATGAGAATTTATTTTTCTGTTGGTGGGAGGTTACAAGGGTGGAGAGTGGATATGAAGGAAGGGGGAGATGAATGGAATTGGGGTACATGATGTGAAATTCACAAAGAACCAATTAAAGGTAAAAATATAATAAATTTTGAAATTATATCCTTTGTTCCTTCTCTTTTCTTCTTCCAGCCTAACCATGTATGTCACACCTGTGCTCTCTCTTTCAGATCATAGCCTTTTAATTGTAGCTGTGGTGTATGTGTGTGTGTGTGTGTGTGTCTGTGTGTGTGTGTGTGTGTGTGTGTGTGTGTATGTGTACTCTTAAATGTATAAATACAACCTGCTCATTCTATATAATAGTACTCCTGTTTATGTTTTCAGGAGTGATTACTCCCTATTAGATCATCTATTGTTCTTCCCTGCAGGACAATTTCTCCTGAATTCAGCATTCCTTAGTTGCCTGCAGTTTTTCATCTAGGGTTGAGGCCTCCAGAGTTAAGGCTTCCATGTTAACATCACCATTGATGCCATTCTTTTTCAGATCACATTGAGGTGGTCATGTTGGTAAGACTTGCAGAGTGCTATTTTCTTTTTCATTTGCAGGTCTAAAGTTCATTCCTTTGTCACTTTTCCAGTGAGCTTGTTAATGTAACTTGTCATCTTAATGCATGTTTAGCCCACATATATTGATTAATTAGCAATTACTTACTCTGAGGCTCTTACTATACTCAGCAAATTATAAAATCATTTAAAAATGCTTTAAGAAAACAAAGGCTCCATCTCGGCTCTTAGGATGATGGCCGTCGGTGGGCAGTGGGTCTATACATAGCGTAGTCTCTTAGATCTCTGAGACAGTTCAAAAACTAAAAATTAAGAAATCAAGGAAAGGAATGGGAAAACCTGTGTTCAAACCTCATGCAATAAATCTAAACCACCATAACTTATATAGCATCCTTCCCTGAAGTATTGCAATGGTCTTCTATATCCTGTAGTAAAAAAAAAAAAAATTAGCATATTTTTATGAATTCCAAATATTTTAGCATATTTTGTGGATCATACTTAATGTTCTCCCTGTTCCCCTAGAAAACAGAAATGAGTAATTTATTCATATCTATTGCTATGTAAAAAAATTCTTTCATTACCCAGACTTGAACACAGCAGGTATTAATTCATAACAGCTTCCATGCACAGCTTGTTTGTGTGTGTGCGTGTGCGTGTGTGTGTGTGTGTGTGTGTGTGTGCATGCGTACATAAAAGAAGGAAGAAAAAAGAAGGAAAACTTAAAAAAGAAATGCATGTTCAGTTTGCAATGACCCCATCTCAGAAAGGGGTATTCATTACTTCTACTCAATTAATCATTCATATGGTTTATATTAGTAACTTTTCTGTTGCTATTTCAAAATACCATGACAGAGGTATCTTATATAGAAAGAAGGTTTATTGGAGCCCACAGATCTAGGTGGATAAGATTCTACTATACCAGAGAGGCATAGTAACAGGCAAAGATGGTACCCAGACCAGGAAGCTGAGTATTCACATCTTCAAACACCAGCACACACCAGAGTAAGCAAAACAGAAGTGGAACAGAGTCTTTAAACTTACAAAACCTGATACCACTGACATGCTTCCTCCAACAAGGCCACACTCCCTAAACCTCCAAAATCGTCCAACAATTAGGGACCCAGTGTTCAAACACCTGAAGCAGTAAAGAACATTCTCACTCAAATGACTAGACAAACTCTGGGTTCAATGTAAAGAGTGAGGAACGGCAAATCTCTGAAAGAATGAGGACTGCCTTGAAGTGTAAGTGCAGAAGAGTTTTGCAGCTCCTCACCAAAATGTCAATTGTGTTGACAGATAGCTTCCTGATGATGTCATAGTTATATCAGACATTTTACCTTTCTGTCACAAGCATGTGCTTATGGCCTACTTGGGCCAACTACTCCTGATTACCTGCAAAATTCTCATCCTTTCTGTCTTCACTAATCAGTCATCTGTGAAGCAACTTCTTCCACTTGGAACCTTTCTGACTCCTGCTTCATGATGTAGTTTTTTTTTCCCTTTAGGCGAGAGCACAAAAGCAGTCCCCCACTACCACGAATTATACAGTAGAGTTTCCTGCATTTGGGAAAATCGCAGGGGTCAGTACATCCTGAGTGCAATGGATAAGCCTCATCCTGGCAAAACCACCTTTGTGATCATGGTATCTCCCCTGCCAGGAAAGTATGATGATGTAGTTAAGATATCACTCTGGTACACAGTGAGCGCCACTGGCATCTTTGTCAATTTATTTATTACACTGACTTAATTATTTCTTAAATCTAAAAAAAATGGGTAGGATAACAGTTCTATATACTCAGAAGAGTGTGAGCTCATGAAGAGAATATGTTGTATAATTTAGTTTACTTCATGCTCTCCATACTTTACATAGGGCTATAATGTAAGACATACTTTTTAAAACAAGTTAACTTAATAAGGAAATCAGTGCTCCGCTGCCGCCTGCCTATTCTGCTGTGGTAGACTCTTGCAAGGTCTGCCACAGTGAAGACCTCATCTCCTGATACTTCCTGGAGAACAAGCCGCATGCAGGGCATTTGAGAGAACAGGAATCCCAGGAGTACAGATACATAGGCTTGCAGGACAGAGAAGCCATAGTCAGAGACAGCAAGACCAGCTAAAACCATATATAACTAGATGGCAAAAGGCAAACACAAGATTATTACCAACAGAAACCAAGGCAACATGGCAACATTAGAACCCAGTCCTCCCACAACAGTAAATCCTGGATACCCCAACACTTCGGAAAAGCAAGAACTGGATTTAAAATCACATCTAATAATGTTGATAGAGGACTTCAAGAAAGATATAAATAACTCCCTTAAACAAATACAGGAGAATATGGGACAACAGGTAGAAGCCCTGAAAGAGGAAACACAAAATCCCTTTAAAAAATACAGGAGAACACAGGTCAACAGGTGGAAACCCTTAAAGAGGTAACACAAAAATCCCATAGGGAATTACAAGAGAACATGGGTCAACATTCAGAAGCTCTTAATGAGGAAACACAAAAATCCTTTAAAGAATTTCAGGAAAACACAAACAAACAAGTGAAGGAACTGAACAATACTATCCAGGATCTAAAAATGGAAGTAGAAATAATAAAGAAATCACAAAGTAAGACATCTCTAGAAATATAAAACCTTGGAAAGAATTCAGGAGTCATAGATGCAAGCATCAACAACAGAATACAAGAGATATGAGAAAGAATCTCAATTGCTGAAGATGCCATAGAAAACATTGACTCAACAGTCAGAGAAAATAAAAAATGCAAAAAGCTTGCAACCCAAAACATCAAGGAAATCCAGGACACAATGAGAAGACCAAATCTAAGGATTATAGGTATAGAAGAGAGCAAGGATTTACATCTTAAAGGGCCAGTAAATATCTTCAACAAAATTATAGAAGAAAACTTCCCTAACCTAAAGAAGGAGATGCTCATGAATATATAAGAAGCCTATAGAAATCTAAACAGACTGATCCAGAACAGGAACTCCTCCTGTCACATAATAATCAAAATACCAAATGCACTAAACAAAGAAAGAACATTAAAAGCAATAAGGGAAAAAGGTCAAATAACATATAAAGGCAGACCTACCAGAATTACACCAGACTTCTCACTAGAAACTATGAAAACTAGAAGATACTGGGCAGATGTCATACAGACCCTAAGAGAACATAAGTATCAGCCCAGACTACTATACCCAGCAAAACTCTCAATTACCATAGATGGAGAAAATAAGACATTCCATGACAAAACCAAATTTACACACTATCTTTCCACAAATACAAATCTACAAAGGATAATGAGTGGAAAGTACCAATACAAGGCAAGAAACCACACCTCAGAAAAAACAATAAAGTAATATTTCAACAAATCCAAAAGAAGAGAGCCACAAAAACTGAATTCCAACTTTAACAATGAAAATAACAGTAAGCAACAATTACTTTTCCTTAATATTTCTTAACATCAATGGTCTCAATTCCCCAATAAAAAGACAAAGACTAACAGACTGGATATGTAAACAGGACTCAACATTTTGCTGCATACAAGAAACCCGCCTTAGTGACAAAGAAAGTCATTACTTCAAGTCAAAAGTTGGAAAACAATTTTCCAAGCAAATGGTCCCAAGAAACAAGCTGGAGTGGTCATTCATATATCAGATAAAATCAACTTTCAACCAAAAGTTGTCAAAAAAGATGAGGAGGGACACTTCGAAGGAAAAGTCTACCAAGATGAACTCTCAATTCAGAATATCTATGCTCCAAATACAAGGGCACCCACATTAATAAAAGAAACTTTACTAAAGCTCAAAGCACATATTGCACCCTACACAATAATAGTGGGAGACTTCAACACCCCACTCTCAATATTTGACAAATCATGGAAATAGAAAATAAACAGAGACAGTGAAACTAACTGAAGTTATGGACCAAATGTATCTAACAGGTATTTATACAACATTCCATCCTAAATCAAAAGAATATAACTTCTTCTGAGCACCTCATGATACCTTCTCCAAAATCAACCATATAATTGGCCATAAAACAGGTCTCAACAGATATGGAAATATTGAAATAATTCCACGAACATTATCAGATCACCATGGACTAAGGCTGGTCTTAAATTCAAACAAAAACAATGGAAAACACACATACACGTGGATGTTGTACAATGCTCTTCTCAATGATAGCTTGGTCAAGGAGGAAATAAAGAAAGAAATTAAAGACTTTTTAGAATTTAATGAAAATGAAGACACATCACACCAAAACTTATGGGACACAATGAAAGCAGTGCTAAGAGGAAAACTCATGGCTCTAAGTTCCTCCAAAAAGAAATTGGACAGAGATCACACTAGCAGCTTGACAGTGCACCTGAAAGCTCTAGAACAAACAGAAGCAAATACACCCAAGAGGAGTAGATGGCAGGAAATAATCAAACTCAGGGCCGAAGTCAACCAAATAGAAACAAAAAGAAATATACGAATAATCAACAAAACCAGGAGCTGGTTCTTTGAGAAAATCAACAAGATAGACAAACCCAGATTAAGCAAAGGGCACAGCGGCACTACCCAAGTTAATAAAATCAGAAATGAAAACAGAGACATAACAACAGAAACTGTGGAAATTAAAAAAATCATCAGATCCTACTACAAGAGCTTATATTCAACAAAATTTGAAGATCTGTATGAAATGGACAATATTCTAGATACATACCAGGTGCCAACATTAAAACAGGATCAGATAAACCATCTAAACAATCTCATAAGTTCTGAGGAAATAGAAGCAGTTGTTAATAGTCTCCCATCAAAAAAAAAAAAAAACCAGCACCAGATGGGTTTAGTGGAAAATTCTATCAGATCTTTAAAGAAGAGCTAATACCGATACTCTTCAAACTATTCCACAAAATAGAAACTCAAGGAACACTACCCAACTCATTCTGTGAAGCCACAATAATGCTTATACCTAAACCAAACAAAGAACAAACAAAAGAGAACTTCAGACCAATCTCCCTTATGAACATTGATGCAAAAATACTCAACAAAATTCTGGTCAACGGAATCCAAGAATGCATGAAAATGATAATTCACCATAATCAAGCAGGCTTCATCCCAGGGATGCAGGAATGGTTCAATATATGGAAATCCATCAATGTAATCAACTATATAAACCAACTCAAAGGAAAGCAACACATGGTCATTTCATTAGATGCTGAAAAAGCTTTTGACAAAATTAAGCATCCCTTCATGATAAAAGTCTTGGACATATCAGGAATTCAAGGCCCATACCTAATCATAGTGAAAGCAATATACTGAAAATCGGTAGCCAATATCAAACTAAATGCAGAAAAACTTGGAGCAATCCCACTAAAATCAGGGACCAGACAAGGCTTTCACTCTCCCCCTATCTATTCAATATAGTACTTGAAGTCCTAGCCAGAGTAATCAGACAACGAAAGGAGGTCAAAGGGATACAAATTGGAAAGAAAGAAGTCAAAATATCACTATTTGCAGATTATATGATCATATACTTAAGCGACTCCAAAACTTCCACCAGAGATCTCCTAAAGCTGACAAACAACTTTAGCAAAGTACCTGGATATAAAATTAACTCAAACAAGTAGCTTTCCTGTATTCAAAGGATAAACAAGCTGAGAAAGAAATTAGGGAAATGACACCTTTTATAAGAGTCACAAATACTATTACATATCTTGGTGTGACTCTAACCATATAAGTGAAAGATCTATATGACAAGAACTTCAAGCCTCTGAAGAAAGAAATCAAAGAAGACCTCAGAAGATGGAGAGATCTCCCATGCTCATGGATTAGCAGGATTAATATAGTAAAAATTGGCCATCTTGCTAAAAGCAATCTACAGATTCAATGCAATCCCCATCAAAATTCCAAATCAATTCTTCATAGAGCTAGAAAGAGCAATCTGCAAATTCATCTGGAATAACAAAAAACCCAGGATAACAAAACCTATTCTCCACAATAAAAGATCTCCTGAGGGAATCACCATCCCTGTCCTCAAGTTCTACTACAGAGCAATAATGATAAAACACTGTTTGGTATTGGTAAGGACACAGGCAGAAAGATCAATGGAATAAAATTGAAGATGCAGAAATAAAGTCACACACCTACAGTCACTTGATATTTGACAAAGGAGCTAATGTCATCCAGTGGAAAAAAGACAGCATTTTTAACAAATGGTGCTGGATCAACTGGAGGTCAGCATGCAGAAAAATGCATATCGACCCATTCTTATCTCCTTGTACAAAGCTCGAGTCCAAGTAGATCAAGGACCTACACATAAAACCAGATACACTGAAGTTTGTAGAAGAGAAAGTGGGGAAGAACCTTGAACACATGGGCACAGGGGAAATTTTCCTGAATAGAACACCAATGGCTTATTCTCTAAAAACAAGATTCAACAAGTGGGACCTCATAAAATTGCAAAGTTTCTGTAAGGCAAAGGACACTGTCAATTGGGCAAAACAGCAACCAACAGATTGGGAAAGGATCTTTACCAATCCTACATCCTATAAAGGGCCAATATACAATGTATACAAAGAATTCAAGAAGTTAGACTCCAGAGTCAAATAACCCTATTAAAATATGGGGTACAGAGCTAAACAGGGAACTCTCAACTGAGGAAACTAATGGCTCTGATGTACCTAAAGAAATGTTCAGCATCCTTAGTTATCAGGGAAATACAAATCAAAACAACACTGAGATTACACCTTACACCATTCAAAATGGTTAAGATGAAAAATTCAGGGGACAGCGGTTGCTGGAGGGAATGTGGAGAAAGAGGAACACTTCTCCATTGTTGGTGGGATGGCAAGCTGGTAAAACCACTCTGGAAATCATTTTGACAGTTCTTCAGAAAATTAGACATAGTACTACCTGAGGACCCAGCTATACCACTCCTGGGCATATACCCAGAAGATGCTCCAACATGTAATAAGGACACATGCTCCACTATGATCATAGCAGCCTTATTTATTATAATAGCCAGAAGCTGGAAAGAATCCAGATGTTCCTCAACAGAGTAATGGATACTGAAATTGTGGTATATATACATAATGGAGTACTATTCAGCTATTAAAAACGAAGAATTCATGAAATTCTTAGGCAAATGGATGGAACTAGAAAGTGTCATCCTGAGTGAAGTGACCCAATCACAAAAGAACACACATGACATGCACTCACTGATAAGTGGATATTAGCCCAAAAGCTCAATATAAACAAGTTACAATTCACAAATGACAGGAAGCTCAAGAAGAAGGAAGACCAAAATGAGGGTGCTTGGGTTCCTCTGAGAAAGGAAACAAAATACTCACAGGAGCAATTATGGAGACAAAGTGTAGAACAGAGACTGAAGTAAAGGCCACCCAGAGACTGCCCTGCCTGGGGATTCATCCTATAATCAATCACCAAACCCCAACACTATTTTGGACCACAATAAGTGTATCCTGAAAGGAGCCTGATATGGCTGTCTCCAGAGGGGCCCTGCCAGAACCTTACAGATACAGAGGCAGAAGCTAGAAACCAACCATTGGACTGAGCGTGGGTTCCCCAGTGGAGGAGCTGAAGGGGTTTGCAGCCCCACAGGAAGAACAATGATGTTGGTCACCCAGATGCCCCAGGGCTCCCAGGGACTAAACCATCAACCAAGGGGTACACATGGTTCCTGCCAAAAGTGTGGCAGAGGAATGCATTGTTGGGCATCAGTGGGAGGAGAGGTCCTTGGTCCTGTGAAGGCTCAATAGATGCCCCAACATAGGGAAATCGAAGGGGAGTAGGTGGGAGAGGGTTGGGTAGAGGGGCATATACTTGGAGGCAGGGGGTGAGAGGAGGGGTTGGGGATTTGGGGGGGGTGAACCAAGAAAGGTTTTAGCATTTGAAATGTAAATGAAGAATATATTCAATAAAAAATTTTATTTAAAAAAAAAGAAAATTAGTCATGTTCTATCTTTTGTATGTATGTGTGTCTTACTCACTGTTCTATAGCTGAGAAGAAACACCATGATCAAGACAACTCTTATGAAAGAAGACATTTAATTTGGGCTTAACTACAGTTTCACTTAGTCAATTGTCAACATGGAGGGGAGCATGAAAGCAGACAGGAGTTTATGTTTAGGCTGAAGAAGTAGCTGAGACCAAGATATGAGAAAAGGAGAGAGAGAGAGAGAGAGAGAGAGAGAGAGAGAGAGAGAGAGAGAGAGAGAGAGAGAGAAAGACAGAGAGAGAGGGAGAGAGAGAGAGAAAGAGACAGAGAGAGAGAAAGAGACAGAGAAAGACAGAGAGAGAGAGACTAAGCAGACAAGCATGAGTATTTTTAAATTACTAAGGTCACCCTCAGTGGCACACTTCTTCCAACAAGGACACACCTCCTAATCCTGGTAATCCTCTAAATCAGTTCTACTCTCAGGTGTCCAAGCATTCAAATATTCTCATTCAAATCATGACAATGTACATATGCAAGTATGGTGTTATATTAAATGACATTGCAAGACATACATACATGTACACATATCAACATATGTGTTTGTTTTTTTGTGAAAAAGAATATGTGAGAACTGAACTGACTTGGTGCATTTCAATTCAAACTGTTCCAGCATTTCAACATTCAAAAGGTAATCTCTCTCTCTCTCTCTCTCTCTCTCTCTCTCTCTCTCTCTCTCTCTCTCTCTCTCTCTCTCTCTCTTCTTTTGCTTTCCTTTACCTACTGATGTTCAAATTTATCTTCTACTATCTTTGAATATGGTTTCCCCTCTAAAACTTACTACTCAGTGAAATTTAATTTCTACAATGAGATATAAAAAGATGATGATTATATTTAAAAGATTAGAACTCTATCCTCAAAACTGTATTTATTCATATGATTAATAGGTGGGTTAATGAATTCTATTGAGAGTGGTTCTTGAACATTAGGTAAAGTTATGTTAGGAGCAGTTCAGAACTTCTACAAAATTAAAATATAGATTAAAAGGACAATACTTGTAGCAAGTCCAAGTCATCTTTGGATTGAATATATAAATCAGAATTAGTAGCAAATGTTCATAGTAAGAGCCAGAATAAGGATAGCCAAAATTCTCAATGGTATGAACATAAATAAGACACTTTATAATAGCTGTGCTGAGCACACACATCCACTCACAATTACATGTTTTATAAAAGGTAAAATGTTTTCTATTACATGAGACTTTCCATGAGTCATCTGTTCCTACTTCTCAAATTGCTTCTTCTTTTTTTATCATACAGTATGCTTCCTTTATAATCTGTTTTAATTTAACAGAAGTTCAAAGCTGGTTCCCCACTTGACTTTGACTAAAGAACAGGAAGCCCTTCCTTCTGGCCCCTGATTTGTAGTTTGACCCACTGGCTAGACAAGCACTTAATACTTCAAACACTCTTAACCTTTGATAATTTTCTTTGCAAGCCTACACTGTAGAGCTAAAAGGAACTTGTCACCCACAAAGAAACTTTTAATAGCTCAAATCCCAGGTCTTTTGAAGTTTGAAGATGAATTGTATGGGCTTTGGTATGAACCAAAGTGGTAGCCAAATTGTGCTCAGTAACTTGAGTTTCTTGTCATACTGTTCATTGCTTTGCAGCCCGGGGTACTCTCAAAAGATATTCTACATTTAGTGTATACAACCAACTTATAACAGATCTTAATCTTAGGTAAAATCATCAGTGACTTTAAAGATATTCTTTCCTTCTACTTCTACTCCAATATACCTTTTCCTTACTGCTATCAAGAGAATGAATTTTCATTTGGATTCTCTGTACTGTAGTAATATTGAGTACAAGAAAAGAATTGATAACTGGAGAAGAGACAGAAACTCAGGTAAACAGTCGCCTCCTTTACATCTTATCTCCTTAGGATGAAAGGAATAGAAACTGAAGGAAGCCCTCACTTTGGCCTGAGAACAATGGGTATCTGAATCCACATGAGAACAAATAGTAACAGAATAAAATATTAATATTAAAAAACATTTCGTGCTGGTACGGTAGTTCAGCAGTTAAAGAACATTTTGTTAATGTAAAATGTTACCTTTTTGAAGAGAATAGAAAACCAGCTAAGACTTACTGCATAGTTGTTTATAATCTATGTTAAAGAAACTCCCCATAGATTTTATCAATGCTCCCTATAGTCACAGTACAAGACTCTGTATAAGAAAAACAGAATTGAATTTCAACAATACAAATACATTTGTGCTGATTAAAAGGAAGCAGTGATGGCCCTAAGTAATTTTTAATTATGATCCATGATCAAAGCTTTCAATTTCTATGAAACAGAATAATGCAGAGAATAATAATAATGCAGAAAAGGGACTTTTGTAGTAATGTTAAACTTGCCTATGCATTTTGATATGTTACTGTTTCTGATTAATAATCACAAGTATATCCAATTTTGTTTTTTTTTTAAAGAAAGGGTTTATTTTAGCTCTTAGTTCCGATGGGAAAAGTCTATAATGATGACGATGATACCACAGTGAGGGAAGAAAACAGAGAGATCACATGTGAAGCACACACAGAAAGTAAAAATCAAGAACCGGAATTTGGGCAAGGATATAAATTATCAAAGTTCACACCAGTTATGTACTTCCTCCAGCAATAGTCCACTTCCTAAGATTGCATAACCTACCCAAACAACATTCTCAATTCTTCAACACTATCAAGTGTTCAAATACATGAGCCTCTTGGCAGGGGGGGGTGTCATTTATCATTCAAAACAGAACAAACACAGATCTGCATATACTGTGCTACTTAACATTTCTCATTGCTTTGGTAAGATATTTGATAACTTTTTATTTTGACTCATAGTTTCAGAACACAAGTCAAATTGTCAATAAAGATTAAACTCTCTCTCTCTCTCTCTCTCTCTCTCTCTCTCTCTCTCTCTCTCTCTCTCTCTCATACACACACACACAGAGAGAGAGAGAGAGAGAGAGAGAGAGAGAGAGAGAGAGAGAGAGAGAGAGAGAGATCCTATCTTCTCTACAGGGGCTTTGAGATTACCTCCTCCCAAAACTGGCTCTCCTGTTACTGAGGATGTATGAAAAGGCCAAAGGTTTCTAACAGTCCCATGACTGAAGCTTTGCTGTTCTGCGTGAACACTGTTGACTTCCCTATCTTTAATTTTTTCTTTGAAATATAATTACATCACTTTCCTCATCTCCTTTTCTTTCCTGCAGCCCCACAGAGGAACTATTCTTTCAACCCACTCCATGCCCTCTTTTCCACTTACAAGTTGATAGCCTCTTTGTTTTAATCATTATCATTATACACATATTATGTATGTGTATTGTGGTTTGAATATTCTTTGCCCAGGCAGTAAGTGGCACTATTAGGAGTTGAGGCATTGGAGTAGGTGTGGCCTTGTTGGAGGAAGTGTGTCACTGTAGAGGTGGGCTTTGAGATTCTCCTCCTAGTTGTCTGGAAGCCAGTTTTCTCATGTTTGCCTTTGGAACAAATGTAGAACTCTCAGCTCCTCTAGAGCCATGACTGACTGCACACTTCTATGCTTCCCACCATGAAGATAACCTCAGAATCTATAAGCTAGCCCCGATTAAATGTTGTCCATTATAAGAGTTGCTTTGGTAATGGTGTCTCTTCACAGCAGTGGAAACCCTAAGACATATGTGTATACACAATATATAAACACAACATGCTACATTCATTTTTGTTAATGGTGTGTATAGGAACCTGCTGAGTAGTCAGCACTGAAGTCATATGTATGAATTTTTCCTGAAACATATATATCTACCTTTTCCCTACAAACATTATTGATGGGAACATTTAAGACAGTTACTGTAACATACATCTTAATTAATTTAAAATACAGCATATATGTAACAATTACCTCTAGAATTTTGGTTTTGGTTATTTAGTTATAATTTTGAGTAAGATCTGGATTTGAGTCATAGATTTTGAAGACAATACTCTTGGATTTTGTAGGCAATGCCTTCAAAAACATACATAAATAATGTAAATTAGAAAGGAAATAATCCAGAAGATTAAAGAAAGAAAATAATCCTCCCAAGATTTCTCCTTGGACGGAGAACATTGGCTCAAAATATTTTAATCCATTGATGGTTTGAATGAAATGTTGCCTAAAAAAAGTTGAGCTCAGTTGCCTAAACGCTTGGTCCTTGGTGGTGGTGTTTATGTAGATGTGGGAGGTATGGCCTTGCTGGGAGAAGTTTGTCACTGAAGGCAGACTTTCAGATTCCATAGCCATATGCCATTTCCTGTTCAATGTCTTTGTTTCCTGCTTTCAGTTCAAGATGTGAAATCACATCTTCCTCTTCCTGCTGTCATGCCCTTTTAACTCTGACATCCTTGATTCTAACCTTCTGAAACTGTAAGCACAAATAAACTCTTCTATAAGTTGTTTTGGTCATGGTGTTTTACCACAGCAGCAGAAAAGTGGCTAATGCATTGCCGCATTCAAAAGATTTACTGAAGACATAACTATTTCATCTCTATTTTAATATAGCTGGTATTGATTTAACAAAAGTGGACCAAGGTGTCATGCAAACACTTTTATGAGCAATTCAACATAATTAAAAGTACATAACATGAAAATATTACTGACAGATATAAATACATGTAATGAGTATGTGAATCTAATTTTATAAAAGAAATTTTAAGTCATTTTTAAATGCTGATTTTCCCCATCACTATATTATCGTTTGGTGTATTTCAAAAAGCCCAGAAAAGCAAACATAAAGGTAAAATTTTTAAAAAAATATACCGACTGAGTTACTATATATGATAAAGTTTAAGAACTTAGACTTTCCAGTCAGATCTTAATTTTTTCCCTATTTTACTGGTCACATGATTTTGACCAAGTTTCTCATTCTATGACTCAATTTCCTTTAGATGTGTAAAGTAAGGACAATAACAATTATCCTTCATAATGTTACTGGAAATCTTGGTAAGACTGTGTGCATAATCATTTCAGTGCTTATTTTAAAACTGGTGCTAACTTGTCAGAGATTTCCATTCAAGCATCCAACAGGTATGTACCAGGATGACTAATACAAATATAACACTATCTAGATTTTCAACATGAAAGTTATAATCTACTAAAAAGGTAAAGTGTAGGGGAATGCATCGTCATTCTAGAAGAGGGTGGGGGATTGATGTAAAGTAGGAGATGCTGCTTGCTTAAAGATACAGCTGCAGAAATAGATAAGGGGCAAGGATTGGGCAGGATAACAAAGCTGAAAGTTATTGTAGACAAAGAAAACAGCACTTTGAAATCAGTCCAATATTTTTTATAGATTCAGCTGGATATATGTTTTCCTAAACTTCTCTCATTCTTTTTATATGCTAAGACATCTCTCAGGAGCATTCTGCTTTGTGCGCTGCCTGCCCCAACTCATCTCTCACACACACCGTGAACCTGTGAAGTGAAGATGTAATCGGGACTTCTAAGATTAGTACTCTCTAAGCTACAGAGAGTACAATGGAACTCATCTTCACAGTAACTGGGACTCACTGAAGGTTTTTAAATCATCTGTGCATGTGCTCTTATGTGAATATGCATTTATTCATTTGAACTGGTTTTTCTGTTTGTTTGCATGTCTGTGTGTACTTGTGTATTTGTTACATGGTTGAGTGTTATTACTTGGAGGTTACGAGTCCCCCAACTAAAATTGTTCTAGACAGTACCAATTCATCTCCAATAGTAAAAGGAGCAGAAATGCATTTTTACAGGCTGCTGAGAAAATAGACATAGAGACAGAAAGCCCAGCATTGAAAAATATCAATTTAAGTTGCAGACAGCTCAGTGATCTGTACATGGACAGTATTATCTGGTGATTCTAGATGTTCAACCTATACAGAAAGAAGCAAATCTGAATCCAATGGAGGGTGGTTAAAAGAATAAATGAGAGATGGTTATTGAGGAAGATAACAAAAGCAACAGGAGTGCATTTTGGAAAAAAAATTCGTGGAGGTGTTCACGACAAATTGTGTACTAAAAGCAAAACAAAACCAATAGGTCCAGAGGTGGAATAATTAGCAAATGCAGATAATTGTGGTTTCCTGTTGTTCTCAAATGGACTCCAAATATTTCCACCTAGCTGGCAGTCCCCTACAAGGTACAGATCACATTAGGACTCCTTCTTCAATTTTATAGATCAGGCATTGGTCCTTCTTCTCTTATCAGTTTAAGTTAGCTTCCTACTCTTATCCCATCTGAGTGAATGAATTATGATCAGATGTCACAAAAAGATCTCAATATTTTAATGAAGACTCAGTTAAAGTAAATTAGAGGTCACAAGCAGACATGTGAACAATTAGAATCTTTCATGTTTGTGTGTGTGTGTGTGTGTGTGTGTGTATGTCTGTGTGTGGTGTATGTACATATGTCTGGAAGCCAGTACTTGATGTGAGGTGTCACTCTCCACTTCTCTTCCTTCCTTCCTTCCTTCCTTCCTTCCTTCCGTTCTTTCTTTCTTTCTTTCTTTCTTTCTTTCTTTCTTTCTTTCTTTCTTTTCCTTCCTTCCTCCCTCCCTCCCTCCCTTCCTTCCTTCCTTCCTTCCTTCTTCCCTTTCTTCCTTCCTTCCTTCTTCCCTTTCTTCCTTCTTTCCTTCCTTCCTTCCTTCCTTCTTCCCTTTCTTTCTTTCTTTTTTTTTTTTTGAGATAGGTTTCTGTCCAAGCCTGAAGCTAACAGATTTGGTTAGACTGGCTGGCTCACAAGCTCCAGGATCATCTTGTCTCCACGCCAGCCTCTTCCACAGCTCTGGCAGTGTAGATATACAACCATAATCAGCATTCGTATTTGTGCTGAGGTCCTGAACTCCGGTCCTTATGCTTGCATGACAAGCATTTTACCAATTGAATCTTCAACCTGACACATTTAATTAATATTATGAGAGTATAGGAATCATCACGTTACTGACATATGTGTTTTTGGAAGTAAAAATCTATCTAGGACAGTTTATTGGTAACAGGATAGAAGACTAAAAACTGATTACAAATCAGATGTGGTTCCAGCAAGGTTTAGGTGAAGCCCTTTTTTGTTACATTTGTTTCCTTGGGATTGGTATCTTTTTTTTTTTTGGATTGGTATCTTATCAGTTATACATTGTGACTGTGTATGGGACAGCCTCATAGAAAGCTGAATTAAAACTATATATTGCTATTTCACTATTATTGAGATTGAGATGCTTGTTTCAGTGTTATAGAAAATGATATTTGAGCTTTGAGAATTCTTTTTTCTTTTTTTTTTTCAGAAATTGGATTCAAGTACAACTGCATTGCACCTAATAGTGATTACTTAATTCATTTAACTAAAGTTAAATCTATTTCTTTATCACAATAGGATTAAGCAATGTATATAAGTATTATATAAGTATCTCATGCAGTTAACAATAAAATAGTTTCATATCAATTATGTTTAAAAAATAGAATGCCTACAATAAAACATTCATAAAAGATAGTAATTTATTATACCCATATCAGAAAAAAAATCCGCGAATTTGAATCATCTCCTGAATTTCTTTTCAGATAAGGCAGAACCTAAAAGTCAATGCTCCCCCTCTCCCTCCCTCTCTCTCACATCCATGTTCTCTTTTTCCTCTCTCTCTCTCTCTCTCTCTCTCTCTCTCTCTCTCTCTCTGTTTCTCTCTCTCTAATTTCTTTGCTTTCTTCTTTGTTAAGGCTTGCCACTAAAGTATTTTTTCTAACCATGCACAATTCTGATTCATAAAGTTGCAGTAAATATAATGTGTGCTTGAGTTGCATACAACCTCTGAGGCTGATCCCTAAAGCTTAAATAAGATTTGAAGATCATATATATCTGTCTTTTCTACCGATTTTTCCAGCTGCAGAAGAATCAATGAGAAATTCTTTTATGCAAGACCTAGGCAATTGCATATCCAAGGAGAGCAGAGTCATAACAGCCACCATGTCCTGTGTGATTGAATGAGAAACAATGTCTACTGTTAAGGCACAGAGATTTGGGAATAACTTCGTACTAGGTATGATATAAGGCAGTTAAGAGGAAAAATACACATGCATCTGTTCTCCTCCTTATCCCCAATCAGCAAACTGAACCTCGCTGTCCACTGAGGTGTCACTAAATACATCCCAGCCAGTATACTGAGATCTTATTTTTTTTTATACTTATGAGAGCAAGACACTGGGTATCTATCTTATAGGAATTTTATTTTTATTTATGTACTTATGTATTTATTTATTTATTTTATATTACATTTATGTTTTTACATTCCAGTTGTTACCCTCCTCCCAGTCTGTCCTCCCACAGTTCCTTATCCCATTCCCCCTCCCTGCTGCCTCTAAGAGGATGTTCCCACCAACTCCCCACCCTTGCCAGGCCTCTCCCATGCCCATGGGCCTCAAGTATCTCAAGGGTTAATAAGCACAGTCTTCTCTTACTGAGACCAGACAGTCCTGTGCTTTGTGTGTGGGTCCAGGGCCCCAGACCAGCTCCTGATTGCTGCCTAGTGGATGGCTCAGTGTCTGAGAGATTTCAGGGGTCCAGGTTAGTTGAGGCTGCTGGTCTTCCTATGGGATCATCCTCCTCCAAAGCTTCCTTCAACTTTTCCCTTATTCATCCACAGGCGTCCCCAACTTCAATCCAATGGTTGGATATAAGTATCTGCACCTGGATCTTTTTGCTGCTTGTTGGGCCTCTTGGAGGGCAGCCATGCGAGATTCCTGTCTGTAAGTACACCATAGCATCAGTAATAGTGTCAGGCCTTGGAGCCTCCCCTTGAGATGGATCCCAAGTTGAGCCAATCACTGGACCTCCTTTCCCTCAGTCTCTTCACTAATTTTGTCCCTGTAGTTCTTTTAGACATGAACAATTCTGGGTCAGAGTTTTTGACTGTGGGATGGCAACCCCATCCCACACTTGATGCCCTGTCTTTCTACTGGAGGTGCACTCTACAAGTTCCCCCTCCCCACTGTAGAGCACTTCATCTAAGGTTCCTCCCTTTGAGTCCTGAGAGTCTCTCACCTCCCAGGTCTCTGGTACATTCTAGAGGGTCCTCCCATATTTCCATTCATTCTGCTGGCCCTCAGGACTTCTCTCCTGTTTCTTCCCCCATACCTGATCCTGTTCCCCTTTTCCCCTCCCCCTCCCCTCTCCCACCCAGATGCTTCCCTCCCTCTGCCTCCCCCAACCACTGCAATTGCTTTCTTCTCCCTCCCAAGTGGGATTAAGGTGTCCTCACTTGAACCCTTAGGTTTGTTAAGCTTCTTAAGTTCTGTGGATTGTATCCTGAGTATTCTGTACTTTTTAGGCTAATATCCACTTATTAGTGAGCACATACCATGCATGTCCTTTTGGGTCTGAGTTACTTCACTCAGGATGATGCTTTCTAGTTCCATCCACATACCTGCAAAACTCATGAAATCATTCTGAATAGCTGAATATTATTCCATTGTGTAAATAAATCAATTTTCTGCATTCATTCTTCTGTTTTGGGACACCTGGGTTGTTTCCAGCTTCTGACTATTACAGATAAGGCTTCTATAAACATAGCACATGCCTCTATGGTGTAGCGGGGCATTTTTTAACCACACACTTATGGACACTAGATCTTTGATCAAGAAACCAAAAATATACAATGGAAAAAAAGAAAGCATCTTCAATAAATGGTGCTGGTCTAACTCCAGTCAGTATTTATTTATTTTGTTTATTCAGATTATATTTAACGTATATTGTAATAAAATGATATACTTAATGTTTACATAAATAATTTGCTGTGTATGAAATTCACTTATTGAAAGCAATGTTTTTAACAGAAGCAGGTATGGGACACTGACAGAGTTTAATTGTGCCTTTAGAAATCTTTAGAGTCTTTTCTCATTAAAACTATCATCGGCAGGTGAGAACTCTTTGTTTAGCTCTGTACCCCATTTTTTAATAGGGTTACTTGACTTTCTGGAGTTTAACTTCTTGAGTTCTTTGTATATATTGGATATTAGCCCTCTGACAGATGTAGGGTTGGTAAAGATCATTTCCCAGTTAGTTGGTTGCTGCTTTGTCTTTTTGACAGTGTCTTTTGCCTTACAGAAACTTTGTAATTTAATGAGGTTCCATTTGTCAATTCTTGATCTTAGAGCATAAGCTATTGGAGTTCTATTCAGGAAATTCTCCCTTGTGCCCATATGTTCAAGGTTCTTCCCTAGTTTCCTTTCTATTAGTTTTAGTGTGTCTGGTTTTATGTTGAGGTCCTTGATCCACTTGGAATTGAGCTTAGTGCAAGGAGATAAGAATGGGTCAATTTGCATTCTTCTGCATGTTGACCTCCAGTTGAGCCAGCACCTGAAGAATATCTAATGGCTGAGAAGCACCTAAAGAAATGTTCATCATCCTTAGTCATTAGGGAAATGCAAATCAAAACAACCCTGAGATTCCATCTCACACCAGTCAGAATGGCTAAGATCAAAAACACAGGAGACAGCAGGTGTTGGCGAGGATGTGGAGAAAGAGGAACACTCCTCCACTGCTGGTGGGATTGCAAGCTGATACAACCACTCTGGAAAGCAGTCTGGCGGTTCCTCAGAAAACTGGGCATGACACTCCCAGAGGATCCGGCTATACCACTCCTGGGCTTTACCTGCATGCAATAAGGACACATGCTCCACTATGTTCATAGCAGCCTTATTTATAATAGCCAGAAGCTGGAAAGAACCCAGATGTCCCTCAATGGAGGAATGGATTCAGAAGATGTGGTATATTTACACAATGGAATACTACTCTGCAATTAAAAACAATGAACTCACGAAATTTCTAGGCAAATGGTCAAAACTTGAAAATATCATCCTTAGTGAGGTAACCCAATCACAAAAGAACACACATGGTATGCAGTCACTGATAAGGGGATATTAACCCAGAATCTCAGAATACCCTAGACACAATTCACATATCAATAGATTTCCAAGAAGATGGAAGGAGAGACCCCTGGTCCTGGAAAGATTGGATGTAGGGGAATGCCAGGACAGAGAAGCAAGAGGGGGTTGAATGGTTCCCCAGAGGGAGGGAAGGGGGCTTATGGGACTTTCGGGGAGGGAGGAAACGGGAAAGGGGAAAATAGAAAAAAAACTATCATCTGCAAAGACTAGTGCAGAAATTTTAATGGCAAGGATTAACTGTGATTATATTATTTGTCAGAAAGTAGACAGTATATAATAGAACCTCCTGAGGTAACCTGAAGAAGGTGTGTTCAATTGGTTATTTCTGTCAGATATTGGAAAGGTACTGAGAAGCTTTGAAATTGTAATGATCTCTGTCTTTCCTAGGGAGCTAAGTAAATAGACTGAACAGAAATATTATATCAGATTTTGAAATAGAATACTCTGAAGCATATACACTTCCTAATTTAAACCGTTATTCAGAACAACAATCAAACATTTGCATGTTAAATCATCCACATAGGCTGATGGGTTCCTAAGTTCAATGACTTCACACAAAGTATTGCTGCGGGCAAGGTAACATTTGCATTCAAACTGAAACTATAGCCCTCAGGCCGACAGTAGAATATATTTTCCACTCTGGGTTACATATGCACTATTATAGTTGGTACTCGTGTAAAAGTTCTAGAAATAAATACAAAAGGATCCCTCTATCTCATATTATAGTGCATTCAAATTGGCTAAACTCCTAAGAGGCTGTCAGAAGGGTGATCTGTTAAAGAAGTTCTTGCCTCTCCTTTACTATATTGAGTAATTTTAACTGTTACCTTTTTATCAGTGCTGATCAATGGCAAACACATCTATAACTGAACCCAGAAATTTTTAAACATAAAAAATATTTAAACATATGCTTATGTTTTAAATATAAACAATATTTAAAATATTGAAGCTGAACAATATTTCGCAGAAAAGATTTTATATTTTTATGATTGACTAATTTCTGAGTCTTCACGGGAATAATATCTTTAAATCAATAATCCTACATCCTTATTTTTGGTTCAAAAAAGACACTCTGCTGCTAACTGCTCTTAACATTTCATTACATGCAATTAGAGTTTATAAGTGCAAGTAAAATTAAAATAAAAATTTCACCAGATGATTGACTCACCAATTTGTAAAACAATTCAATGAAACGAAAACCTGCCATCTGTTTGACATTCAAAGTACATGTGTTTCTAGCATGGATTTTGATGGCGTAAATTTCAAAGGAAAGATGTTTATTATCATTTTTAGAACATTTCTCCAAAAGCATTGGAGTAGGAGCAATTCTAAGAGTTTATGATTCTTAGTATGTATCTTAGTTTCTATTCATTCCTTATTTCTTACTACAAATATGTCCTGGCTTCTTGGTTTTTTAAACCTATTTTCATAAATACTAAACAAACAAAAACAGAAAAAAAGTCTGGTTTCCTGGATATAATCTCTAACTACTCAGAAGAATGAGTCTTAGACACATTAAAAATTGGCAAAAAGAGACTTTTTTATTTTAGCTATATAGTATAAAAATTACCAGATGGTATCTCCTAGTCTCTGTAGAAAACTTCTGTTTTCTTGGTAGACAAAACATTTAAAAGAACAAAAAAAAAAACATGATACTGTACTGAAAAGAACATGTTTCCAAGTACCAAGGCTATTTTTTTTGTTTGTTTTATGTTTTGCTGCTCTCTTTATTCACTTAAGTTAGACACTTGCTTCATTTTCTTTTACAGAGGCAAAGAAAAACAACTATTTTATTATTCATGTAAGACTGTCAGGCTTATAGCTAAGGAAAGGCTTAAAACAGTTACTAAAATTCCTTCTTAAAACATCTGTCCACAGACATAAAGGCATCGAGTCTGTGTCCATTGTCAACCAGGGTTCAAAATACAATAATAAGTCTTCTAAGTGGCAATGGCAGAGCAATGCCAGAAAGAAGCCCAGCCCCAAAGGCAAAATAGCACAAGGTACCTGAAGAGAACATGTTGATGATGTCTATTCTCCTCTGGAAGCATCAAGCTGAGGTTTACAAACAGTTTTCTTGCAGAATGTGCAGTGAAATAGCAAACAGATTAAACTTAGATGGTCCCTCAGGGCTTTGTTTACTTTCCCAAATGGAGAAACAGTTAGATGTAAAAAGAAGATTCTGGAAAAACTTGCTATGTAAGTTTCCCAAGTCTTCTTCTAAAGAAAAATGTTACAATGGACAAACCTGTCGCAGAGGTATCTGATTAAACGATGATAAATGCGTCTGTTATCTGCCTTTTGAGATGGCACCAATGCACTTAGTGAATATGTCTAAAGGAAGTGTGGGTAAGAACTTAATCGGGCTGGAGAGATGGCTCAGCCTTTAAGAGCACTGGCTGCTCTTCCAGAGGTCCTGAGTTCAATTCCCAGCAACCACATGGTGGCTTAGACCCATCTGTAATGGGATCTGATGCCCTCTTCTGATGTGTCTGAAGACAGCTGCAATGTACTCATGTACATAAAATAAATAAATAATTCCTTTAGAGAAAAAAAGAGCTTAATCATTCTACTATGTATATAGACATCCAATATTGCAGAATACCTTATCACTCTATCATGTATACAGACGTCCAATATTATGGAGTACATTTTTCATGTACACAGTTTTTACTTGTCAACCTCAGCACTTGGTATAAACCTTCTTTTATGCAATGTGTGCATTTTGTTCACTTCCCTTTAAGAAGCGAATTTAAAGTCCATGGCTGGAAATGTTAACCTGGTAGAAGCTAATGTCAATCACCTGTTTAAAGTTTCTATATTTTTATTAGAAATTTACCTTGGGTTTTTAAGTGTGGCATTCAGTGACTAAAATCAGAATACATTTGCATTTCGGTTCCTACTGAAATATATTACATTTTAAATTTGACGAATAGCATACTTCCTCACATAGAAATAACTTTAAAATATACTTGAGTAAGTGGCTGGATTATCATATTTTTACATAAGGATTTTTATAACAGCTATGGCATAATACAATTATTCAAGTACCTTTTCAATTATTTTTCTGCTGAATGATACAGAATGATAAAGTTCAAAGGCATCCTTTAGATAAGATATACACATATCTGTATTCAAATATGCTTATGTAGATATGTAGATATATCTTCCTTTCTCTAGTGGAAGTATCAGATAGGATAATATATTAAAGACTGGAAAGAAGGTAAATAACACACCATCAAAGTAGCTACAGTATAAGCAATGGTAAACCCTCCCATTTACAGGATAGCAGGCTTCTACTCTAAGCTCCTTAGCTTTCTTGTGATATTGCCTGGGCTACCTGGCTAAGGGCATATCCATTTATAAGGGCTGAAGTTCCAGATTTAATTGCCCATTCCACCCAGCAAGAACAGAGATGGAAATGACTGTACACCCTGCAAGTTGAACACCTTGTTCTTACATTTATTATTAATAGCTAGAATTCCATCATGTCGTCTAATATAAAGTTAATAATAGTAATATATCTAGCTAAAAATTGAAAGTGGTTTGAATTTGAATAGTGATTAAGGAATAATTAGCAGCCTATAGCCACAGGAAACTAGTTAGGGAAGAACTTAAAAGTTAGCGTAGCTTTCTGAATCCCTGCCCATCCTCTCATTAATGATATTTCTACTGACTGTGTGAACATACTTAACTTTTCCTTTGCATTTTAAATAAACCTTTTATTGGTTTAGCTTTATAGCTCTGTATGTGTGTATAATGGACTTTCATCATATTCACCCTATTACCTTCTCCTATCCTCCACCTTCTCACTCAGAACTCTCTGTTCTTCTCAACTAGACTCCTTTCTGCTTCCATGTAATTTATTCATTTATGACCCATTGGGTTTAATTAGGTTTGCTCTCATGACCATGAGATGAAGCCTTACTTTCTGGGGCATGAACAAATTAACAGTGTAAGTACCACTGAAGAAAATGTCTCCCTGTTCTTCAGCAATTATTGGGTATATACCTCATGGAGGGGTGGTCTCTCATGATCCCCATCTCCCAATCATGATTGAATGTTGACATCTGACTGGAAGCTTTGTGGTGATACCCATAGCTGTTTTAAATTAATTTTTGCAACAGTCATTGCATGCCTCAAAGACAGCTTTCTGTGACATTCTTCTCTGCTTATTGATCCTTCTTCTCTGACCATCCATGAACCTTAGATGGGGAGATATAGATGTTCTGTTTGAGGCTGAAAACTTAACAGTCACTTATTCTTAGTACTTTGACTAGCTATGTATAAGTCTCAACAATGATGGTGTTTATTGCAAAAGGAGGCTTCTCTGACCAAATCTGGGCATATCACTAGTCTACGGGCATAAACCAGAAGACGTATAAGGCAGTTTTCTGAGCTCAACATGACTATTTAGCATAGCAATGGAAGTAGTCAAGGACTTTTAAGCAGGTTGACAGTATCAAGCAAAAATTCTCTTCTATGTAATAGTTCTTAAATTCAGAAATGTGTAAATGAAACATGATTACAGTCATAATAATCCTGGACTATTGTACACCTATTACATGACAATTGACTTGTGTACATAGGGATCTACAGCTGGGTAGATCCTAGCTGTAGGATGCCTTTTCCCTCCAAACAACCTGAAGCATGTCTACTGACACCATTAAAGCCAGCCAGCGGGCAGGAAGCTCCTGCCTCAGTGCCAGCTTGTTATCTCCGTGTCCTGCCACCACAGTATGAGAAGTCTTCAGCAGTAGGTCTTGTATCTACTTCTGAGCAGTGGCAATGGGCTTTACATACCTAAGAGGCCATGCTGCCCAACAATTCCAAGGGCAACTAGGATTTTCAATTGATAACCTGTAGCTTCTGGGACCAGCATTATTCACTTATGCAGGCTACCTCCTTTTAAACTCCCTTAAAAGGGATATTCATTTTATTTTTAACTGTGTACATGTGTATATGTGCAGCAGGATATGAGCCGTTAATTATAGGTGCCTTAGAGGTCAGAGCTTTAGATCCCTTGGAACTGGAGTTACAGGGATCTGTGAGCCTCATGAAGTAAGTGTTGGTAGCTAAACTCAAGTCCCGTGGAAGATCAGTAGGCACTCAATCACTAAGTCATCTCTCCAGCCCCTTCTCCTTTTGCAGTAAGTTCTACATTATATCATAATGTAGTATACTTCCATGTGGCTTTTTCATACATCCTTAGCTTTGTATAACCTTCCATGTATTCCTTCTCTTTCCCATGTCTTTTGTCTCTACTCACTTTCCCAGTTGATGATTTTTACTCCATTGTCCATCTCTTTACCTTCCTTTTCTGCGTTTTCTACTATGTCCTCCTACATAATGACTTTTCTTGTGTCTATGGTTCCTTTCTCATGTTAATCCTTTTTGTAGACTGCATTGTAAGCAAACATTTGTCTTATTAAATTAATAGCCTTGGGGATTGTTTGTTATTGGAGTTAATGTAAGCTGACAGCTGTCAGCAATGTTCACTGTGATCTCTACCAGGCTGATTTATCCATCAAATATCTATTAATACTTAAGGCATTTTACTCTGCACCAAGTCCTCTGTGTAGATGTTATGACTGTTAGCTTGATGGTTTTGTGGGACTCCTAATAATGAAATGGGATTTGTCTCTGATTTCTTTTGCCTGTTTTGGGGACTCTTTTTCTCCTATTGGGTTGTCTTGTCCAGCTCGATATGAAGACTTCGCCTTGTCTTATTGTATCTTACTTTGTCCTGTTTGGTGGTTGTCTCTTGAAGGCTTGCTCCTTTCTGAAGAAAAATGGAGGGGGAGTGGATCTGGGAGAGAGGGGAGTGAGGAACTGGAAGAATCAGAGGGAGGGGAAACTGGAGTCAGGATGTATTATATGAGAGAAAAATCTATTCTCAATTAAAAGAAAAAGACTGTTTTCTCTGAAATACTGCCTCATTGTGTTTTGAGTGCTAAATTTATGAGAAAATTAAGCCCCTCAAACCCAGTTTACCAAAGGCTGGGTCACCTATCAAAGAAAGAACAATTAAAGAATGATGTGTCTCTATTTCGAAACTAGAAAATCTAGAAGACAAGCTAAAGAATCCAAAATATTTAAAGGACTGCTGCAAGAGAACAGAATTTGCTCTGTGTGGTTCTGGAGTGCATAATTAGGATCACCTGAGGGGAAAGAGGCGCTGGAGAAACATCCTTCAGAAATGTTACACATGCTATCATTTGGGGTTAGTATGTTACATAGGAAAGCCACTAAACTTAGGCCGGGTAGCCAGTTGGTGAAAGTAGACCTATGTATGTGTTGTTAGCTCTTTTATCTTGGAAAATCACGATATTTGTTCACTTTGCTTCCCTCTCTAATGAGCTGATTTTTTTTTTAATTTTTACTAAATGAACTTTAATCATATTTCAAATTGATATTCTTATTATGATCATGAATGGTGACTGTCTTGTTAGAGTCATTTGTAACCAGTAGGTTCTAATGATGCTAACGTTTTCATTCTCAGAGATGCCAAGACTGAAGAACACTGCATGAGATTCTCTTTATTTGTATGAATCTTCTTAAATCAGTACAATGACTTTAGTTTATTGGTTACCTTAAATTTTATATGATTTTTAAAAGAAACATGTTAATATTAAAACATTGAATTTTAAAAGACATTTAAATCAGGCTGGCAAGATGACTCACTGGATAAAGACCTGTGCCTCTAAGCCTGACAACTTTAGATCAAGCCCATGGATCTAGTGAAGGAAAAAAAAGATTCTATAAAGTTGTCTTCTGACCTCCACACAAGAAAAGCATGGAAGGGAACATATATGCACACACACACACACACACACACACACACACACTCACACACACATACACATACACACAAATAAATAAATTTTATAAAAATGTTTAAATACATTTGAATAACTACCCTAAATTAATTCCTGCCCCTGAAATCAACAGTATTTTCACTTACCTATCCATCTTGTACAATTTGATATTTAAAAAAATATAAAATTATGTGATTGGAGCTATCTGGGCTCTGCTTCAATCTCGTTAATCTCCTTCTTTCTGGTTTGCTTACTAGTAGATGTATATGTACCATACAACATTCAATTTGATTTTTCCTATTCCAAGTTTTGTCTCTCTTAAAACAGTACATGCCTTCTAGGTATTGTTTTCCTTATGTAATCATTTAAACAGTTTGTGAAGTATCTGAGCCATTCGTATAATTGAGAAGTCAATTAAAAAATGTTAAGAGACAAAAGTCCTACAGCTGTACCTCAACCACCAACTTCCACCTACTTTATCCTGCACAATATTGTGTGTTCTTCTGTATTCTCTCAGGGACATTTTAATGTATAAACAAACTGCAGCATGGTGTGTATCCTGTTCTGTGCATTGCTTTTAATAATTAATATATTATATTTTCATTTCAATATAGAAAGGATATCCCTTATCTTCGTGGTATAGAATCCTTTTTAATGAATGTGTCATATCATATTTAATCCATTATTTATTGATTGAATTTTAGGTTCTTTCTGCTTTCTTAACAAATAAAAATAATGTATTAAATGTATATGATATATGTACATTTAGACACATATGTGATATTAATAACCTTTGGTGGTATAATAATTCTGTTGGCCAAGAATCTAGGAAAGTGTAACTAAGTTGGTTCTAACTTGGTAACATCTATCAGGTTGTGATTTGAGGTTTGCTAGGCCTGTGTTCTCATCTAAAGGATTGAGCAAAATAAAATCTGTTTTTGAATCATGATTGTTGAAAGTGTTTAGAGAAACAAGATATAAGTGGGATTGAAAGAGCATAAATAGGAGATAATAGACAGACAGACAGACAGACAGATAGATAGATAGATAGATAGATAGATAGATAGATAGATAGATAGATACATACATACATACATACATACATACATACATACACAGATACATAGATAGATACATAGATGGATACATGGATAGATAGATAGATAGATAGATAGATAGATAGATAGATAGATAGATAGATAGATAGATAGATAGATAGATAGATAGACAGACAGACAAACAGAGAGACCGATGATAGGCAAATGAAGGGAGGGGGCACATACATATAATAGAGTGGAATTTTTAGGCAACCTTATCTTTGAAATCTTGTCATCACCACTATCTTACTACTTATTATTCATGAGAAGTAAGCAAATCCACTGACTCGTGGTGCTGTCATTACACAGGACCTATCCATATCAGGATTCCTGGATCAATTTAGCAGTAGCATGGTTGTATCTGCAGAGTAAGAGTCCTTAGAATGGTAATTGTTCAAATCAATTCTGCGTCTAAAATTACAACTGTATTACTAAATTGCTCAGCCCAACATATAACAAATTACACTTTCAAAAGGAATATGAGGAGCTGTCATTTCTACATATGTTTCTAATACATTCTTGAACTTCAGGAATTTTCCCTATTGAAGCTTTTATTATAATCATGTCTGGGAATTTTTAAAAGCCATTTATATTTTTTTTCTTTCAACACTGCCTTGCATTATTTTGCACTATTACATTTTGACATCTCAAAATACGGGAGGATTTTTATATTTTAGGGCTTTTGTCAATATTATGAGAGCTCCAAAAAAGTTTCTCCTCATTTGCCTTTCAGTTTCACTTGCTTAGTCTTCTATTTTGGGGACTCTGGTATTATTTTGAATATTTTTCAAACACCAGCATTTTCTACTATGATTCATAATTAAAATATCACCCATAAAAGTCATCTCCTGCTTTTGATCATTTCCATTTATGTCATTTCATCTTTGATTTACCTGGAATTTACTGTAACAAGCAGGGAAAGAGTGTATCCAACAATAGTTTCTAGTTATGGCAACACTAGTTGCTGAATAATGCATAGTTTTTCATAGACTTCAATGCTCCCTTTAAAAATAAATACCTTAGAGTGTTTTGATCTACCTCTGGGCTTTCTCCTGTGTGCCATTTCTCTCTGCTTGTACCAATATTGTTCTCCCTGAGCTCCTGAGACTTTATGTTTGCATCTTCAAAAGGCTAGTTGATTGCTCAAAACTGCTCATCATTTTCATACCTTATACACTTGGAATATAAGTGCAGAGGACAGTCCTACATGCTATATCTAATATAATATCAAAATGGCTCTCATATATTCATATATAGTGTGTATATTCAGTTCTGTATATTGAAGACATTAAATATAATTTTCCAAACATCCATCCAACATCCATAAGAGTTCAGTGCTTATTATGTGGTGAATAAAACCTGAATAAATCTTTCTAAAGACAGATATGATACTCAACATACTGTGGTTGCAATACAGTCAAATTGACAATCAATATGAGTGTGATGACTTCAGAGATGGCACAGTGGGTAAAAGTGCTTGTTAGCCAGCATCAGTTTGAACCCCTAGGCCGTATGTTAAAAGCTGGGCACAGCAAAGAATATTTATATCCCTAGCGCTGGAGATGGAGATACAAAGGCAAGAGGATTACTCGCATTGGTAACCAGGCAGTCTAGCTGTAACAGAATGCTTCAAGTTTAGCAAAGACCCTGTCTTTAAGAAATAAGGAAGGTAGCAACAGAAAAGGACCCTATACAACCAAGCTGGCACCTGCACATTAAGTGTATGTACACACACACACACACACACACACACACACACAAGCATTCCAGAACAATAATTGCAGAAATCTAAAGTTAACAGTCATATATAGTTTTTAAATCTACAACATATTTAGTCCAAAGGGAAAAAATATACCTAAGTCATAAAAAAGATGTCAATACTGTCAATTAAAACACCATAGCGTACCAAATGACTGTTATGGAATTCTGTCCTCTGGGCATGGAATATGGCCTGTTCTCTTGGGCTGTCGGCTGCAATGATTACCTGAAGGAGGCCTACACAAAATGAGCATACTAACATTTCCTCATGAAAGTGTGAGGCCTCCTGACACACTGCCCATTGTCACCAAAGATTTATAAACTGTTGTTGACTGTTATGAGGGGAGAGGACTCGTGAGACCACAAGCTTCCTCAGTGTTCACAGTTACTCAATGTTACAAGGAATAAAGGTTCATGAAGCCACACTGCTCCCTAAGAATTTAATTGCTACTAAAGGAAAGAAAATTTCTTCAGTAGTGATGCAACTTATACCCTGTCCATACATCTATAAATACCCTCTGTTTTCATCAATACACCTAGTTGTATATAGACAGTTTCTTTGTTTATGTTCTCACTGCACAATTTGGAGTAATTCCATGTTTGCTAAGAGAGAAAAAATAAACAACATGTCTATCATATGAGGAAATTTTAAAGAAAATGTATAGTTAGAAGTTCATGTCATTAGTAGGACTAACTAAAATTATAAAGTAATATTTTTTCTACTGTGCATTTTTTATTTTTTATTTATTTTTTATTTTCTAAGTTTTTTATTTCCATTCCAAATCATTTCCCCTTTCTCGTTTCCTCCCTCCCTGAAAGTCCCATAAGCCCCCTTCCCTCCCTCTTTTCCCCATTCAACCCCCTCTCGCTTCTCTGTCCTGGCATTCCCCTATATCCAATCTTTCCAGGACCAGGGGTCTCTCCTTGCATCTTCTTGGTAATCTATTGATATGCGAATTGTGTCTAGGGTATTCTGAGATTCTGGGTTAATATCCCCTTATCAGTGACTGCATACCATGTGTGTTCTTTTGTGATTGGGTTACCTCACTAAGGATGATATTTTCAAGTTCTGACCATTTGCCTAGGAATTTTGTGAATTCATTGCTTTTAATTGCAGAGTAGTATTGCATTGTGTAAATATACCACATCTTCTGAATCCATTCTTCTGTTGAGGGACATCTGGATTCTTTCCAGCTTCTGGCTATTATAAATAAGGCTGCTATGAACATAGTGGAGCATGTGTCCTTATTGCATGCAGGTAAAGCCTCTGGGTATATGTCCAGGAGTGGTATAGCCGGATCCTCCAGGAGTGTCATGCCCAGTTTTCTGAGGAACCGCCAGACTGCTTTCCAGAGTGGTTGTACCAGCTTGCAATTCCACCAGCAGTGGAGGAGTGTTCCTCTTTCTCCACATCCTCTCCAACACCTGCTGTCTCCTGTGTTTTTGATCTTAGCCATTCTGACTGGTGTGAGATGGAATCTCAGGGTTGTTTTGATTTGCATTTCTCTAATGACTAAGGATGATGAACATCTCTTTAAGTGCTTCTCAGCCATTAGATATTCTTCAGGTGAGAACTATTTGTTTAGCTCTGTATCCCATTTTTAATAGGGTTACCTGCCTCTCTGGAGTCTAACTTATTGAGTTCTTTGTATATATTGGATATTAGCCCTCTGTCGGATGTAAGGTTGGTAAAGATCATTTCCCAGTTAGTTGGTTGCTGCTTTGACTTATTGACAGTGTCTTTTGCCTTACAGAAACTTTGTAATTTTATGAGGTCCCATTTGTCAATTCTTGATCTTAGAGCATAAGCTATTGGAGTTCTATTCAGGAAATTCTCCCCTGTGCCCATATGTTCTAGGTTCTTCCCTAGTTTCCTTTCTATTAGTTTCAGTGTGTCTGGTTTTATGTGGAGGTCCTTGATCCACTTGGAACTGAGCTTAGTGCAAGGAGATAAGAATGGGTCAATTTGCATTCTTCTGCATGTGGGCCTCCAGTTGAACCAGCACCATTTGTTGAAAAGGCTATCTTTTTTCCACTGGATGGTTTTAACTCCTTTGTCAAAGATCAAGTAAGAGAGTGTGAATTCATTTCTGGGCCTTCAATTCTGTTCCATTGATCTACATGCCTGTCACTGTACCAATACCATGCTGTTTTTAACACTATTGCTCTGCATTGCAGCTTGAGGTTCAGAATAATGATTCCCCCAGAAGTTCTTTTACTCTTGAGAATAGTTTTAGCTATCCTGGGTTTTCTGTTATTCCAGATGAATTTTTGAATTGCTCTTTCTAGCTCTATGAAGAATTGAGTTGGGATTTTGATGGGGATTGCATTGAATCTGTATATTGCTTTTGGCAAGATGGTCATTTTTACTATATTAATCTTGCCAATCCATGAGCATGGCAGATTTTTCCATCTTCTGAGATCTTCTTCAACATCTTTCGTCAGAGACTTGAAGTTCTAGTCATACAGATCTTTCACTTGTTTGGTTAGAGTCACACCAAGATACTTTATATTGTTTGTGGCTATCGTGAAGGGTATCATTTCTCTTACTTGTTTCTCAGCCTGCTTATCCTTTGAGTATAGGAAGGCTACTGGCTTGCTTAAGTTGATTTTATATCCGGCCACTTTGCTGAATTTATTTATCAGCTGTAGGAGTTCTCTGGTGGATTTCTTTGGGTCGCTTAAGTATACTATCATATCATCTGCAAATAGTGATAGTTTGACTTCTTCCTTTCCTATTTGTATCCCTTTGACCTCCTTTTGTTGTCTAATTGCTCTAACTAGAACTTCCAAATACCAAAATTAAATTAGGATCAAATAGACCATCTAAACCATCCTATAACCCCTGAAGAAATAGAAGTGGTCGTTGGAAGTCTTCCAACCAAAAAAAGCACAGGTCCAGATGGTTTTATTGCAGAATTCTATCAGACCTTCAAAGAAGACCTAACACCAATACTCTTCAAACTATTTCACAAAATAGAAACAGAAGGAATACTACCCAACTCGTTCTATGAAGCCACAATTACGCTAATACCAAAATCACACAAAGATCCGACAAAGAAAGAGAATCTCAGGCCAATCTCTCTTATGAATATCGATGCAAAAATACTCAACAAAATTCTTGCCAACCGAATCCAAGAACACATCAAAATGATCATTCACCACGATCAAGTAGGCTTCATCCCAGGGATGCTGGGATGGTTCAATGTAAGGAAGTCCATCAATGTAATCCACTACATAAACAATCTCAAAGAAAAAAACCACATGGTCATTTCATTGGATGCTGAGAAAGCATTTGACAAAATTCAGCATCCTTTCATGCTAAAGGTCTTGGAAAGATCAGGTATTTGAGGCCCATATCTAAACATAGTAAAAGCAATTTACAGCAAACGGGTACCCAACATCAAACTAAATGGAGAGAAACTTGAAGCAATCCCACTAAAATCAGGGACTAGACAAGGCTGCCCTCTCTCTCCATATCTATTGTGCATTTTTAATTAGTATTTATTGGTTGTTCTTATGTTGTAGAATTGAAAATCCAATTTGATAGCTATCTATATAAAATATCAACATAAAAGGTAGTATTGAATATTTGGACATTTTTAAAAATGGAAATTACTAGATAATACATAAAGTGTAAATTTTTGCTTTTTTGTTATAATGAGGTCTAGTCTTATTTTTATGAGGGTTGACACATACTAATTGTTTCATCCATTTTTCCAAAAGATGTTTGGTTCTTCTTTATGGTTCAATGATACTCCACTGCATTTTACATTCTTTTTTTTAAAATTAGATACATTCTTTATTTACATTTCAAATGATTTCCCTCTTACTGGATCCCCACCTCCCCAAAAGTCCCATACGCCCTCTTCCCTCCCCCTGCTCCCCAACCAATCGACTCCCAACTCCCCTTCCTGGTATTCCCCTAGACCGTCACATTGAGCCCTTCAAGGACCAGGGGTCTCTCCTTCCTTCTTCTTGGGCACCATTTGATATGTGAATTGTTTCTTGTGTATTCCAAGCTTCTGGGCTAATATCCACTTATCAGTGAGTATATATCATGTGTGATCTTTTATGAATGGGTCACCTCACACAGAATGACATTCTCCAGTTCCACCTACTTGCCTAAGAATTTCATGGATTCACCATTTTTAATAGCTGAGTAGTATTCCATAGTGTAAATATACCACATTTTCTGTATCCATTCCTCCATTGAGGGACATCTGGGTTCTTTCCAGCTTCTGGCTATTATAAAGAAGGCTGCTATAGACATAGTGGAGCATGTGTTCTTATTGCATTCTGGAGAATCCTCTGGGTTTATGCCCAGGAGTGGTATAGCTGGGTCCTCAGGTAGTACTATGTCTAATTTTCTGAGGAATCGCCAAACTGATTTCCAGAGTGGTTTTACCAGCTTGCAGTCTCACCAACAGTGGAGTAGTGTTCCTCTTTCTCCACATCCTCGCCAGCACCAGCTGTCTCCTGAGTTTTTGGATCTTAGCCATTATGACTGGTGTGAGGTGAAATCTCAGGGTTGTTTTGATTTGCATTTCCCTAATGACTAAGGATGTTGAACATTTCTTTAGGTGCTTCTCAGCCATTAGATATTCTTCAGGTGAAATTTTGTTGTTTAACTCTGTACCCCCTTTTTTTTTTTAGTTTTCGAGACAGGGTTTCTCTGTGTAGCTCTGGCTTAACTGGAACTCACTCTGTAGACCTGCCTCCGCCTCCCAAGTGCTGGGATTAAAGGTGTGTGCCACCACTGCCAGGGTTGTATCCCATTTTTTAATGTGGTTATTTGGACTCTACCTTCTTGAGTTCTTTGTATATCTTGGATATTAGCCCTCTGTCGGATGTAGGGTTGGGAAAGATCTTTTCCCAATTTGGTGGTTGCTGTTTTGTCCTTTTGACAGTGTCCTTTGCCTTACAGAAATTTTGTAATTTTATGAGGTCCCATTTGTCAATTCTTGGTCTTAGACCATAAGCTATTGGTTTTCTGTTCAGAAAAATTTCCCCTGTGCCCATGTGCTCAAGGCTCTTCCCCAGTTTCTTTTCTAATAGTTTCAGTGTTTCTGGTTTTATGTTGAGGTCCTTAATCCACTTGAACTTGAGCTTAGTACAAAGAGATAAGAATAGATCGATTTGCATTCTTATGCATGCTGACTTCCAGTTGAAACAGCACCATCTATTGAAAAGGCTATCTTTTTTCCACTGGATGGTTGTAGCTCCATTGTCAAAGATCAAGTGACCATAGGTGTGTGGGTTCATTTCTGGGTCTTCAATTCTGATCAATTCCATTGATCTACCTGCCTGTCACTGTACCAATACCATGCAGTTTTTAACACTATTGCTCTGTAATACTGCTTGAGGTCAGGGATACTGATTCCCCTAGAAGTTCTTTAATTGTTGAGAATAGTTTTAGCTATCCTGGGATTTTTGTGATTCCAGATGAATTTGAGAATTGCTCTTCCTAAGTCTATGAAGAATGGAGTTGGGATTTTGATGGAGATTGCATTGAATCTGTATATTGCTTTTGGCAAGAAATCTTCTTCGATTTCTTTCTTCAGAGACTTGAAGTCCTTGTCACACAGATCTTTCACTTGTTCGGTTAGAGTCACACCAAGATACTTTTGTGGCTATTGTGAAGGGTGTCATTTCCCTAATTTCCTTCTCAGCCTGTTCATCCTTTGAATACAGGATTTGCTTGAGTTAATTTTGTATCTGGCCACTTTGCTAAAGTTGTTTATCAGCTGTAGGAGTTCTCTGGTGGAGTTTTTTGGGTCGCTTAAGTATACTATCATATCATCGGCCAATAGTGATAATTTGACTTCTTCCTTTCCAATTTGTATCCCTTTGACCTCCTTTTGTTGTCTAATTGCTCTAGCTAGAACTTCAAGTGCTATATTCAATAAATATATATAGAGAGGGCAGCCTTGTCTAGTTCCTGATTTTAGTAGAATTGCTTCAAGTTTCTCTCCATTTAGTTTGATGTTGGCTACTGGTTTGCTGTATATTGCTTTTGCTAGGTTTAGGTATGGGCCTTGCATCCCTGTTCTTTCCAAGACCTTTAACAAGAAAGGATGGTGAATTTTGTCAAATGCTTTTTCGGCATCTAATGAAATGACCATGTGGTTTTTTTCTTTGAGTTTGTTTATGTAGTGGATTATATTGATGGATTTCCTTATATTGAACCATCCCGGCATCCCTGGGATGAAGCCTACTTGATCATGGTGAATGATCATTTTGATATGCTCTGGGATTCGGATGGCAAGAAATTTGTTGAATATTTTTGCATCAATATTCATAAGGGAAATTGGTCTGAAGTTCTCTTTCCTTGTTGAATCTTTGTGTGGTTTTGGTATCAGCGAAATTGTGGCTTCATAGAACAAGTTGGGTAGCATTCCTTCTGTTACTCTTTTCTGGAATAGTTTGAAGAATATTGGTGTTAGGTCTTCTTTGAAGGTCTGATAGAATTCTGCACTAAAACCAGCTATTCCTGTGCTTTGTTTGGTTGGGAGACTGTCAGTGACCACTTATATTTCTTTAGAGGTTATGGGACTGTTTAGATGGCCTATCTGATCCTGATTAAACTTTGGTGGTTGGTATCTGTCTAGGATATTGTCCATTTCCTCTAGATTTTCCAGTTGTGCTGAGTATAGGCTTTTGTAGTAGGATCTGATGATTTTTTTGAATTTCCTCAGTTTCTGTTGTTATTTCTCCCTTTTCATTTCTGATTTTGTTAATTTGGAAACTGTCTCTGTGCCCTCTGGTTAGGCTGGCTAAAGGTTTATCTATCTTGTTGATTTTCTCAAAGAACCAACTCTTGGTTTTGTTGATTCTTTGAATAGTTCTTTTTGTTTCTACTTGGTTGATTGATTTCAGCCCTGAGTTTGATGATTTCCTGCCTTCTGCTCCTCTTGGGTGTATTAGTTTCTATCTGTTCTAAAGCTTTCATGTGTGCTGTCAAGCTGCTAGTGTACACTCTTTCCAGCTTCTCTTTGGAGGCACTCAGAGCTATGAGTTTTCCTCTAGCAGTGCTTTGAATGTGTCCCATAAATTTGGGTATGTTGTGCCTTCATTTTCATTAAACTCTAAAAAGATTTTGATTTTGATTTCTTTCCTTATTTCTTCCTTGACCATGGTATCATTGAGTAGATCATTGTTCAGCTTCCATGTGTATGTGGACTTTCTGTTGTTTTTGTTGCTGTTGAAGACCACCCTTACTCCATAGTGATAAGATAGGAGGCATGGAATTAGTTCGATTTTTTTTGTAGCTGTTGAGGTCTGTTTTGTGACCAATTATATGGTCAGTTTTGGAGAAGGTGCCATGAGGTGCTAAGAAGAAGGTACATTGTTTTGATTTAGGATGAAATGTTCTATAGATATCTATTAAATCCATTTGGTCCAAAACTTCTCTTAGTTTTTCTGTGTCTCTGTTTAGTTTGTGTTTCCCTGATCTGTCCGTTAATGAGAGTGGGTTGTTGAAGTCACCCAAAATTATTGTGTGGGGTGCGATGTGTGCTTTAAACTTTAGTAAGGTTTCTTTTACGAATGATGGTGCCCTTGTATTTGGAACATAGATGTTCAGAATTGAGAGTTCTTCTTGGTAGATTTTTCCTTTGATGAGTATAAAGTGTCTTTCCATGTCTTTTTTGATGACTTCTTGTTGAAAGTTTATTTTATCCGATATTAGAATGGCTACTCCAGCTTGTTTCCTGGGACCATTTGCTTGGAAAACTGTTTTCCAGCCCTTTACTCTGAGGTAGTGTTTGTCTTTGACACTGAGATGTGTTTCCTGTATGCAGCAAAATGTTGGGTCTTGTTTACATATCCAGTCTGTTAGTCTATGTCTTTTTTTGTTGGGGAATTGAGCCCATTGATGTTAAGAGATATTAAGGAAAAGTGATTGTTGTTTCCTGCTATTTTCGATGTAATTTTTATGTTTGAGGGGTTATCTTTTTCGGGTTTGTTGGAAAAAGATTAGTTTCTTGCTTTTTTTAGTGTATAGTTTCTCTCCCTTTGTGGGTGTTTTCCATTCATTATCCTTTGAAGGGCTGGATTTGTAGAAAGATACTATATAAATTTATTTTTATCATGAAATATCTTGGTTTCTCCATCTATGGTAATTGAGAGATTTGCTGGATATAGCAGTCTTGGTTGGCCTTTGTGTTCCCTTAGGGGCTGTATGACATCTGCCCAGGCTCTTCTGGCTTTCATAGTCTCTGGTGAGAAGTCCAGAGTAATTCTGATAGGTCTACCTTTATATGTTACTTGACATTTTTTCCCTACAGCTTTTAATATTATTTCTTTGTTTAATACATTTGGTGTGTTAATTATTATGTGACGGGAGGAATTTCTTTTCTGGTCAAATCTATTTGGAGTTCTGTAGGCTTCCTGTATGTTCATGGGCATCTCTTCTTTTGGTTAGAGAAGTTTTCTTCTATAATTTTATTGAAGACATTTACTGGCCCTTTAAGTTGGAAATCTTCATTCTCTTCTATACCTATAATCCTTTTTGGTGTTCTCATTTTGTCCTTCATTTCTTGGATGTTTTGGGTCAAGAACTTTTTGCATTTTGCATTTTCTTTGACTGTTGTATCAATGCTTTCTATGGTATCTTCTGCATCTGAGATTCTCTCTTCTATCTCTTGTATTCTGTTGTTGATGCTTGGATCCATGACTTCTGACTTCTTTCCTAGGTTTTCTATGTCCAGAGTTGTTTGTCTTCGTGATTTCTTTATTGTTTCTACCTCCATCTTTAGATCTTGAATGGCTTTGTTCAATTCCTTCACCTGTTTTGTTGTGTTTTCCCTTAGTTCTTCATGGGCTTCTCCCTGTTTACTTGTGCTCTCCTGTATTTCTTTAAGGGAGTTATTTATATCCTTCTTGAAGCCCTCATCATGAGCTGTGATTTTAAATCCAGTTCTTGCTTTTCTGGTGTGTTGGGGTATCCAGGACTTGCTGTTGTTGGAGAACTTGGTTCCAATGGAGTCATATTGCCTTGGTTTCTGTTGGTGGTGTTCTTGAGTTTGCCTTTTGCCATCTGGTTATCTCTGGTGTTAGCTGGTGTTGCTGTCTCTGACTGTTGTTTTCTTGTGCTCCTGGGATACCTGTTCTCTCTTTGTACACTGATATGTAAATACTTCTGCAACAACTGCTCTCTTATCGTTATATTTGGGTATGTATCTCTATGGCCTGGATCAACTCTGTGTGCAGGGGATAATCAGAAGACTCCTGTCCCAGGCTGTTCCTAGGCTCTTGTGTCCTCAGGGTTTCAGGCTGTTTCCTCTTAGCAGCAGGGGTGGTCCTACTGTACCACCAGGCCTCTCTGCATTCCTGAGTGGTTATCTACCTCCGTGTGTCCCTTGCATATGGTACCCAGTAGCAAAGGATGGGTCCTCTGCTCTGCAATGCAGGTCTCTCCTGTGCTGGCTGACTCCTCGGAGCAGCTGGGTAGATAGTTGGTTTCCTATGCCACTTGGAGCTGGCACTCTGTGGCAGAGGATGGTCCCAAACCGGGGACCAGAACCGGAAGTCTCCTGCCAGACTATTCCGGACAGGGTCTTCTGCTCTGCAATGCAGGACTCACCTGTGCTACCTGATTCCTCCACACAGCTGGGTAGACGGCTGCTTCTTGCACCACTTGGAGATGGTGTGCTGGAGTCTCTGTCTGGTCTATCACCGGAGCAAAGATGGCAGAGGCTGCTGCACTCCCTCCAGGCGTGGGTCACTCTGCAGGGCAAATATCCCACAGCAAAACTGACGCACAGATGACCACAGAGCTGCCCACCTCTTGGGCGTAGGTGGAACCCTAGTTGGTTGTGTCCCAAGCGATGTTATACTTGGGATATCTCTGTGTACCTGCCATCCTTGTCTGCTCTGTCTGTCGCTGGAGCAAAGATGGCAGAGGCTGGTGCGCTCCCTCCAGGCGCTGGTCACTCTGCAGGGCTGCATTTTACATTCTTATATTTGCTCTATCCATTATTTCGATAGTTTGTCAAAGATGTCTTCTGAACTGTACATTCTCTGTCCTTGATTTAAACTCTGGTTCTATTTTTATATTTTAATCTTTTTATCTATCAATTTCTGTCATATTTATCTTTCTCACTTATATTCTCCTGAGTTTTCCAGAATTTCTCTCTTCCCTTTTCTCCTCTTGGTTTGCTTTCAATTCCTTAGTAGTTTTTATTCTTTTTCCCTATTTTGATGTTCAGTTATTCTATGTCATTAGTCTTTTCTATGTTTTGTCATTTAATGTTTCTCAATGTGTACTTTTGTGCATTCTTTTAAAAAGTGACTTTTTAAAAAAAATACAGAATGAACTGGAAACTCATGACTTTGAGTGATTTCTGTAGTAAACTTTCACCTTCTGTTAAAATATTTGCCACTCTTTAGAGTTGTAGGCTTTCTAGTTCCCACAGTGGCAGAATGGTTCATTCCTGTGGCTGCAGAGACAACATACTTCCTGCAGTTGTGAGTACTCTCTGTAATTCATTTTGAAGCTATACCTCGACTTTTTAAAATTAAGAGTCGTTAGGCATCTGTTTCTACATGTGGTGAAAAATAGAGAATCTGACTCTTAAAGTTCTGAATAGACCTCAATTTTAGATCACACAAGCACACACATACACACACACACACACTCACACACACACACACACACACACACACACACACACACACACACACACTGGAATCTAGTAGCACAAGACTTACTGTGATTCCTAAAAACTGATTTTTATCTAGTCCATTACATGTTGCTACTATTTGAGCCCCGTTGCTGAGGGAAGATTTACTGGAAATGCTGAATAAATGAGTTATTTTTATATCACAGATTTACCAAAATTAAAGCATATGTCTTTGCTATAGGTCGGGCACCAGTTCTCCTCTCCCACATTCACCCTCTTTTTATTTTTGGCATCTCTTACCCAGAGTATGGCTATGGAATCTGATTTCATTGCCTGTGTAAGAACAAAAGAAATGGTCCGCTAATTCCAAACTGAGATCTTCACAGTCGTGGTGTCCCCAGCTCGACTATTTAAGCCAGTCACTGCCACATCCTGGCCGGATAGCTATTTAAGAATCATCAAAATGAAACAAAAAAAGAATGATAAAGGTCAGATGAAGCTGAACAGCCTTGTGTGACATACCGACCTGCAGTGGGAAACCCAACTGTCACAGCCACGGAGCAGGAAACAGCAGGCTTGCACAGATGAGCCCAGCCAGCAGGCAGGTGTGGGAGCAATAAGGACTGATTGTCACTTTTAAGCTGCTGAGTTCTGTGTTGTCATGTACCTAGCGTATGCACATTTTAGTTCAAATTTCTCTTTTCGCTTTTAGGTCATTCCTAGAAGACATGAGAAAAGATGATGATCCACTCAGTCATATCCATATTAAAAACCTAACGTTTAAAAATGATGTTTCTGGATTGGCTAAGGTTAATCCATTTGAAGAACTGTAGCAGTATTCATTGAGTCTTTTAAACCATTTACCCACCCTCCTTTTGGCTGATGATTTCCACTGTTTAAAAACTGCATTATTTAGAACATCTGTGAGGAGTTAGCATTTGCAATACTGGCTTCGTTTATCAATCTTCCCAAATTCTTACATAAAACCAGGAAAAGTGTGTGTTGGCAAACTATAAACAATGTCTGAAATAAAAATAAACCCTGAAAAGGTATATTAAATGCTCCCAATACAGTAGGAGGTAAAGCAGATACAGCTGAGAAACCTGTGCATAGTTTTACTACCTGTTAAAGTTAACAAGCAAAGTAATGGGTTTCAATGTGACATTTTCATGTACATCGTTCATCACTCCGTGGTCTTCTTCATTCCTCTTTCTCTGCATTTTATTGCTCCTCTATCTTCTGCTTTCAGACCTCTTACATCCAAGTGTCCTCTCTTCTTTCCCCTTGGTGCTTATCTTAGATCCCTTGCTTCCCTCTCATCCCCCTAGTCTCATTTCATGACCTATCTACACACATGCACACCCATATATTTAAATCTAGATTCTGTATATGAGAGAAAATGTGGAATATTTGTCTCTCTAAATATGACTTATTTTGATTACCATAAGCAACTACATTTTCATTCATCCCCTACACGGGTCATAATTTCATTCTGCTTTAAAGTTGCATAAAATTCTATTGTGTACATACACCATGTTTCCTTTAACTGTTGATGGATGGATAGGCTTGTTCTATTCATCATTGAATGATGAAACAATAGACATACATCATACAAATATATCTGTGATATGCTGAATTTGAGTCTTTCAAGTATTTACTTAGGTATATTATAACTGGATGCATATAATTTGTGTGAATTTATGTTTTCAGATAGGATCAAGAAAAGGACTGGGGAGAAAGAAAGAGAGCAACGCAATATGTGCACAGACAGGATACGGGTAGGAAAAAAATCCTCAGAGACAATACTTGAAAGAACTGACAGACAAGCACCCATCAGAACTGAATCTGGAAAGAGTTTGGTATTCCCAAATGTAGATGGGCACAGGAGCCAGTAATATAGAGGTCCAGTGATTACAATGTAGTAGTCCTTACCATAGATTGGTAATGATCTGCTGATGGTAATTCCAGGACCTGGCCAGGAAGTCATGACTTAGGTCAAAGATAGGAAGAAAAGAGGATATCCAGGTACACTTCGGGAGGTCCTAGAAGCAGGATTCCAGGAAGCAAACTGCTACTGGAAAGAGCAGAGGGAGCTCCGAGAAATGGGAGTAATATAAGTTGCAAACTGACTAGATTTCAAGAAAGGCATTTTCACATAAAACTCTAAATGACAACTAGAAGGAGCAATGTAACATCAGTGCAGTAAAGAAACTCAGAAGAGATATCTCTCAGACCAATACTTATATGGTCGCATTTTCACACACATTCATAGAAAACTAATCCCAACACTGTACCTAGCACTTCAAAGCATGTTATCACCAAGTAATAAAGGAAGAAATACGTGCAATTACAGTATGAGATTTGTTTTAGAGAAGTGCAGAAGAGAGATACCGACACTTAAAATGTAATGAGATTTCAATTGTTAGTCCCCAGTGTTTTGTTCCTGTATCTTGGAACACAAACGCATGCTCCAAACTTGACTGACTTGATCTTGTGCAGGTCCTTGTCCAAGTAACCACAGCTGCTATGAGCTCATGAGTGCAGTGTTAGGTCAAGTCAGCACACTAGGGGTCCTTGGGTTCTTGCATTCTTTCTTTCTTCCAGGACGTTTCCAGAGTTTTGATAGGGTGTATGGGGTGATAGAATTATTTTCCTTTTAGTGTCTCTTTAAAAAAAAAGACCCCTTAAAATTAATGTATGTTTTAGAAAGTTTTCATGCTTTTTCTGTATTTTGTGCTTTTTCTTTACTGCTCAATTAAAAAATGTATGTGTGTACCTAATATGTGACAATTTATCCAAGACTGCTTTTACAAATGATTCTTTATGAGGAATACATTTTAAATGTAATGCGAATGATGATTCTTTTCATTATATTAATTCACACATCATAAGAAAGTTTTCCCTGGTACAAGAAAATCTACAGCTTATACCCTTATACACACAAACATGAATTTTCTATGGTTACACCTATGAAACGGATCTATTGAAGGAAAGCGCTTACTTATTTTCAAATCTATTAATTACTGACCAGTTTTTCTGAGAAAATTCTTCAATTGATATTTTTACCTGCAAGACTGAATTCTACTCAAGTACAAGAGTAATCAAATGTTAAATGTTGGCCAGTTTTGATGTGTCAATTGTTGAATGAGATCCTTTTTCTTTGATTTGTTTCCTTGAGATATATTGCAAAATTGATTGTCAAAATGAATGGTTGCTGTTCTGAGCACACATGAATTTCTGAACTCAAGCCTATTTCTTTCTTGAGAATATCTAAATATCTTCCAAAAATTATGACAGACAATAATTAAGGGAATGAAACTTACATCTCTTTATTTGAATCTTCTCAGTTCTTTGCTGTCAATATTCACAATCTTAATATCTGACACCTCTATGATGAGCTGACAGCTTATGAGCCCTGACATGCAATTCGGCAAGGATTTAAGTCTCTGAATATAGTTTCCCATAACTACACATAACAGCACAAAGTTCATTTTGTGAGTGTGGTTTTCATTTTCTAAGCTATCTATTATATCACATTTCATCAAAAGACACTTGAATATTTATATCAGCATTCTGTTTATGACTTTGATTATTCATGCCTGAGTGGAGCTTCAGCTGCAAAGATAGGAGATTTAATGAGTTTCATGGGGATACCTCATTCCAAGAGCAAAAACTGGAAAAGGAATAAAACACAAGGGTCTGCATCCTAATATGGCCCCTCGTTAGAACTGATCTTGGGAGTGCCAGATGATAGACAGTCCCCACAGTTTACTCCTCTGTTTTAAAGGAGCCTTTACCTCCGGCTTAGTTAAATATCGTTTTAAATATGGCACAGGGGAGAATTTCCTGAACAGAACTCCAATAGCTTATGCTCTAAGATCAAGAATAGACAAATGGGACCTCATTAAATTACAAAGTTTTTGCAAGGCAAAAGACACCGTCAAAAAGACAAAGCGGCAACCAACTAACTGGGAAATGATCTTTACCAACCTTACATCCGACAGAGGGCTAATATCCAAGATATACAAAGAACTCAAGAAGTTAAACTCCAGAGAGGCAAGTAACCCTATTAAAAAATGGGGTACAGAGCTACACAAAGAGTTCTCACCTGAAGAATATCTAATGGCTGAGAAGCACCTAAAGAGATGTTCATCATCCTTAGTCATTAGGGAAATGCAAATCAAAACAACCCTGAGATTCCATCTCACACCAGTCAGGATGGCTAAGATCAAAAACACAGGAGACAGCAGTTGTTGGCGAGGATGTGGAGAAAGAGGAACACTCCTCCACTGCTGGTGGAATTGCAGGCTGGTACAACCACTCTGGAAAGCAGTCTGGCGGCTCCTCAGAAAACTGGGCATGACACTTCCGGAGGATCCGGCTATACCACTCCTGGGCATATACCCAGAGACTTTACCTGCATGCAATAAGGACACATGCTCCACTATATTCATAGCAGCCTTATTTATAATAGCCAGAAGCTGGAAAGAACCCAGATGTCCCTCAACGGAGGAATGGATTCAGAAGATGTGGTATATTTACACAATGGAATACTACTCTGCAATTAAAAACAATGAATTCACGAAATTCCTAGGCAAATGGTCAGAACTTGAAAATATCATCCTTAGTGAGGTAACCCAATCACAAAAGATCACACATGGTATGAAGTCACTGATAAGGGGATATTGACCCAGAATCTCAGAATACCCTAGACACAATCAGCATATCAATAGATTTCTAAAAAGATGGAAGGAGAGACCCCTGGTCCTGGAAAGACTGGATGTAGGGGAACGCCAGGACAGAGTAATGAGAGGGGGTTGAACGGAGAAAAGAGGGAGGGAAGGGGGCTTATGGGACTTTCGGGGAGGGAGGAAACGGGAAAGGGGAAGTGATTTGGAATGTAAATTAAAAAAATAAAATAAAATTAAAAAAAAAAAAAAAAAAAAAAAAAAAAAAAAAAAAAAAAAAAAAAAAAATATCGTTTTAAGTCGGTCTTTCACAGACACCAAGCTAATACTAAATATGTAAACCACAAATACCCAAGGGGAAAGTTTACCATTACTCTGCCTTGAATACCGTGGTCCTCTGCACCTGCCTTCACTGTCTTTTCAGTTACTGCTTTGTTCTATCTTTCTTTTCCCTTTATTGATTTTTAAAGGATTTGTGCTGTTCATCATAGAAATGCAGAGCTATGATAATAAATGTGCAGCTTCTTAGCATTCCGCCCATACCTTCTGTTTCTTTGAGAGAATTTTAATTCACTGTGGTGAGGACAATGCATTATAAACCATTTTAAAAAAAATGTTTAATATACGCTGCATTCTAACCTACTGGGAGAACCAGCAGAACTAATATGAAAGAGTGAAATTTAAGGTGGACTGAAGCCTGTGGAAAACGGAGTGCTGAGGCAATTATTTATGTTTCTAAGATGAGATCTTCCAGTATTCGTAAACGCAAAGATTATTGAAGATTTGTGCGATTTTTGTTTTGCTGGGTGGTGGAATGTCTCTGCGTGTATATCCATGCAAACATGCATGGGCAGCATAGTTGTGTGGAGTGACCCTAAATGCATTTTACTGATCAAAACATGTGGCTTTAAATTTTCAGGGAAAAAGAAGACCTGCAAAGGCTTTCAATCTGCCCAGAATTTCCGGGTTAGGTGAAGTTCTGAACTCACATTTTCTGGTAATATGTAGATGTTCATGGGTATATCAGAGGCACAAGAGACACAGCTCTTGGCTTAATTTTAAACCTCTCGTTGAGCTATATTCGGCATTTCCAGATGGATGTTTTAGACTTCCTGGTTTTCCTCATATTTCAAAGAGAGAACTTTTTCGTCACTAAAAAGTACTGATTTTCTCTAGGTAAAAGAAGGTTCTGATGTGATGCTCCAGTGATGAAGGTGAGGACACAAGAGGGGAGAACTGAAAGAGCATCAAAGCATCGCTAATTTATGCAGGACTCTGTCACTTATGCCATGGTTGTAGTCAAAGCTGTCTGTCTGTTCTAATCCATTCATTTATTCCATAAAACCATAACTTTAGGTTTTGGTAAATGACAACAGAGAAAGCACCAACTTATCCAATTTGTCCATTTAGTAGTTTCCAGAATTAAGAGTGGAATTCTGTAGTACACATAGGAAAAATCCTTTCCAATATCTTGGGCAACAGGAAAAAATGGACAAAAATGTCCAAATACGTTCAATATGAGTTTACTCTGAATATTCTATTTTATTGAGAAATCATACATATGCTGCCAGCAATAATTGTCTGAGAAACATAATTACTTAGGGATTTAAAAATACTGCACTCTCAGTAGAGCCTGTATTACACAGAACTTATAAAATATTTCATAATTTTTATACCATTGGTTGAGGTATTATTTTTAGCTACTCAGAGTTGTATCATGTCTCAGTCGTTTAACAAGCAGGTGCATATTATTAATTACAATAGAAGAAAACTCTGAACTTCAAAGACTGGTAGTTCTCACAAAATCCTTCAGGAATTGATCCTTCTGTTAGAGGTATCCAAGCTTAGAAGAACCTGAACTCAGAAGCACCTTCCAGCTTTCTTTAAGCAGACAAGCTATTTTCTTCCAGGAGCCAAGTTCTCAGAATAATGACTCCAAGACTCAAATTATGTTTAAAATGATATCTTATCTCGGCCATAAACATTGTCTGTTTTCTGTTTATCTCATAAATTAATATCTGGCTTATTATGATCTAAGTTCTGCCCCATGGCAAGTTACCCCAACTCAGGTTCCACACATATAGGAGGCCAATCCTCCCCTGCCTGGCTCTATCCCAGAATTTTTTCTCCAATCAGATGAACCTCTCACTTTCTATTTCCTGCCCCAGCTATAGACAAATCAGCTTAAATTGGCAGGTGTTGCATCCATACAGTAGATTTTCTCTACCCAGATGGTCCAACACATTAAAGGTATAGGTCACTCCCAGGACACCAGTGATTTCTAGGTAGAAAAACTCAAAATTGATTGTGATTTTTTCATCTTTCACGTGAATTTTCTTTTAAAAACAGAGTCATCCATGTGTTTGAATTTCAAAGCATCCAATATATTATCTGGACCATTTCTTTCACTTTCTAACAAATTAAAAACTGCCTTTCCAGCAAACTGGTCAATGTGTACAATAGAACTTAGTTCATTCACAGAACTAATTATGTCATTTACAGGAGAATTAATGGAACTGGGGATCATAATATTAAATAAAATCAGCCAGTTACAGCAAAAACAAACCACATTTCTTTTTGTACACAGAGCCTAAAATAGGCATGACTTTTCTCATATGAAGAATTTAGAATACACACACACACACACACACACACGACACAAAAGTAGAAGGAGAACTATTTGGGAATGAAAAATACTAAGAAAAATACTAAGAAGAAAGAAAATAGAGGGAACTTGGTTGTTTCTGTTGCTATTGAAGACCAGCCTTAAATCTGTAGTGATCTGATGGGAGGCATGGGATTATTTCAATCTTCTTATATCTGTTGAGGTCTGTTTTGTGGCTGATTATACGGTCAATTTTGGAGAAGGTGCCATGAGGTGCTGAGAAGTAGGTATATTCTTTTGATTTAGGATGAAATGTTCTACAGATTTCTGTTAAATCCATTTCGTCCATAACTTGTTAGTTTTACTGTGTCTCTGTTTAGTTTGTGTTTCCCTGATCTGTCCATTGATGAGAGTAGGGTGTTGAAGTCACCCAAAATTATTGTGTGAGGTGCAATGTGTGCTTTGAGCTTTAGTAAATTTTCTTTTATGAATGTGGGTGCCCATGCATTTGGAGCATAGATGTTCAGAATTGAGAATTCTTCTTAGTAGATTTTTCCTTTGATGAGTATGAAGTGTCCTTATATTTTTGGTGACTTTTGTTTGAAAGTCAATATTATCTGATATTAGAATGCCTACTCCAGTTTGTTTCCTGGGACCATTTGCTTGGAAAATTGTTTTTCAGCCTTTTACTGTGAGGTAGTGTTTGTCTTTGACACTGAGGTGTGTTTCCTGCATACAGCAAAATGCTGGATCCTGTTTATGTATCCAGTCTGTTAGTCAATGTCTTTTTTTTGGGGAAACGAGTCCATTGATGTTAAGAGATATTAAGGAAAAGTTATTGTTGCTTCCTATTATTTTTGATGCTATTTTTATGTTTGTGTGGTTATGTTTGGAGCATAGATAGCTAGAATTGAGAGTTCTTGGTCGATTTTTCCTTTTCTTTTGGTTTTGTTGAAAGAGAAACGAGAGGGGGTTGAATGGGGGAAAAAGGGAGGGAAGGGGGCTTATGGGACTTTCGGGGAGGGAGGAAACGGGAAAGTGGAAATGATTTGGAATGTAAATAAAAAAAAACTTAGAAAATAAAAAAAAAGAAAGAAGATTACTTTATTACTTTTTCTAGGGGGTAGTTTCCCTCTTTGTGTTGGTGTTTTCCATCTACTATCCTTTGCAGGGCTGGATTTCTAGAAAGATATTTTGTAAATTTGGTTTTATCATGAAATATCTTGGTTTCTGCATCTATGGTAATTGAGAGTTTTACTGGGTATAGTAGTCTGGGATGGCATTTGTGTTCTCTTAGGGTCTGTATAACATCTGCCCAGGATCTTCTCTGATGAGATGTCTGGTGTAATTTTGATAGGTCTGCCTTTGTATGCTACTTGATCTTTTCCCTTACTGCTTTTAATGTTCTTTCTTTGTTTAGTGCATTGGTGTTTTGAATATTGTGTGACAGGAAGAATTCTGTTCTGGTGCAGTCTATCTGGAGTTCTGTAGGCTTCCTGTAGGTTCATGGGCATCTCTTTCTTTACGTTAGGGAACTTTTCTTTTATAATTTTGTTGAAGATATTTATTGAACCTTTAATTTGGAAATCTTCACTCTCCTCTATACCCATAATCCTTAGGTTTTTTTTTCTTCTCATTTTGTCCTGGACTTCCTGGATGTTTTGAGTTAGAAGGTTTTTGCATTTTGCATTTTCTTAGACTACTGAGTCAATGTTTTCTATGGTATCTTCAGCACCTGAGATTCTCTCTTCTATCTCTTATATTCTGTTGTTGATGTTTGTATCAATGACTCCTAATTTCTTTCCAAGTTTTCCATCTCCAGAGTTGTCTCCCTTTATGATTTCTATATTGTTTCTACTTCCATTTTTAGATCCTGGGTGGTTTTGTTCAGTCCCTTCACTTGTTTGTTTCTGTTTATGTAATTCTTTAAGGGATTTTTGTGTTTCTTTTTTAAGGGCCTCTACCTGTTTACCCATGTTCTCCTGTATTTCTGTAAGGGAGTTATTTATGTTCTTCTTGAAGTCCTCTATCAGCATCATGAGATGTGATTTTAAAACCAAATCTTTCTTTTCCAGTGTGTTGGGGTAGCCAGGGCTCACTATTATGGGAAAACTGGGTTCAGATGTTGTCATGCATCCTTGGTCTCTGTTGGTGATGTTCTTGCATTTTCCCTTTGCCATCTGGTTATCTCTGCTGTTAACTGGTCTTGCTGTCTCTGACTGTGACTTATCTGTCCTGTAAGCCTTTGCATCAGTATACCTGGGAGATCAGTTCTCTCTGGGAGGGATTTAGGTATGGAGAACTCTGGTTCAGTGTCAGCCCAGGTGTGCAGACAGAAACCAGAAGGATCTTGTCCCCAGTTGATCCTTGGTTCTTGTGTCCTGATAGCTCTGGGCAGGTCCCTCTTGGATCAGTAACTTGAAGAGAAGTCGTGGCCTTACCTGTGCATTCAGGTATGTAGGCACTTCTGGGAGACCAGCTCTCTTGTGGTGGTATTTGTGTATGTAGCTCTGTGGCCCAGGATTAGCTATGGTTGTGGGTAGAAATCAAAGACTCCTGTCCCATGCTGCTCCTGGGTTCTTGTGTCTTCAGGGTTTGGGGCAGGTTCCTCTGAGAAGCAGGGGTGGTCCTACCTTTGCTCTCTGGCCTGTTCACACTCCTGGGAGGTTAGCTATGTCCCTGCACCACCTGGATATGGAGCTCTCTGGCAGAGTATAGTCCCCAGCCAGAGACAGAAACCAGAAGATTCCAGCATGAGGGTCCCAGGCGGGTTCCTCTGAGTAGCAGGGATGGTCCTACCTGTGCTCTAAGGCCTCTCCACACTCCTGGGAAGTTAGCTATCTCCCTGCCCCACCTGGGAATGGAGCCCTGTGGCAGAAGCCAGAATACAACTCTAGGGATTATGACTACTTTCTCAGATGATACATAACACCTCTGAATGTGCCCTTCCTCATTTATATATTGGCAATAATATGTAATTTGAAATTCTTACTCATGCCACAAAACATAACTTGAATCAGCCTCAACCAGAATACATTGGACCATGTAAGTAAAAAGTGTTTTTGAATCTCAGGTCTGACTCCATTTCCTTAGACTTCTGTGCCATGGTAGTCAAATGGCAGCAATATTGTTGACCCTTTATTTCATGACTCTTCTTATAGAATAAGTAAACTGGCTTTTGCTTACTTTTAAATAAAAACATATGTATATAATTACCTAATGGCAGCTGCCCTTAAAAAGTGTTGGTCATGGGTAGGCACAACTTTGAACTGCATAGTGCCTTAATGATGGTGGAAGAGACAGGATGTCACAGTGCACACAGAAATCAATGTCCTCTGCAGTCCACCTTAGGATGGTTACAGGGAAGCAAACAAAGACGAATAATGTTTAACAGAGACTCTGTGATACAATAAAAATGCATAAACATTAAGTAGGCTTCTAGACCTTGACTTTGTTGAGATTTCATTTTATGAATGACATTATAAAATCCCAAAGCAATATTTTATGCTCTATGTGACAAATAATTTTTGAAGAATATTTATTCAGGATAACTAAACTAGACTGGGGTTGTTTTATGTCCAGGCTCTGTTTCCATGATGAGACAGGTTTTGATGATTAGCGAACTTTACTACACTATGCACTCATTTCCCTGGTGTCTTAGCCATGTGTTATTATACCTTGTTTTAACCCCTTTGACTGTCATCTCTTGGAGGTCAGCACTCTCCTGAAAAGGGAAAGGATGTACATTTGATCTGAGGAAAAGAGGGAGGTGACAGGGACTGGAGTCAGGATGTATTGGGTGAAAGAAGAATCTATTTTCATTAAGAATTTAAATATAAAAGAAAAGTAATCAATCAATAGCAGTTGGTTTGTGAATATTTGTAGTAGAAAATTGTTAAAATATAGTACCACCCCACCAGGCCTCTGCTCCAAGTCCTGGCGGGTCTCTCTCTCCTGCCCAGCACCCACTCCTTCCAAGTGTCCAGCAAAGCATGACTCTTAAACTTGAGTAGTTAACCAAATATATTTATGTATATGAAACTCCCAGTTACATAAAGCCAATTTACAATGATAAGATCTTACCCCAATATTTCTAACCTCTCCAAAACACCAGAAACATATCTGATATCATCTGGCTCTTCGAGTCTCCTCCTCAGCTCCCTCGTGAAGCTCCCAGGATCCCTCTCTCTCCACCCCTCCTTCTCTTAGCTTCTCCTCCTCTCTACCCTCCAATCACTGGCCTCTCACTGCCTCAATGTGAATGGATAGGAAATATCTTGCATCAAATATTGACTACAGTTCTTGCCTAAGCTTGCAAATTCACTCCCAAGTAGTGTTTGTGGTTGCCTTTTCTGTAACAATTTTGAAGTGTATACATAATAGAAAATAGACATTTCTTTACAAAGAAAAACAAAAGCACATTTCAGAAATTTGAAAGGAAGAAAACTCCTTACTTAACTGTTATTCAATTTCTTACTTAAGGACTGGGCTGCGCAATGGTTGTGTTTTCTATTCTGAGAACATTGTCAAGGGTGTTCTAATGAACATCTTTTATCCTTTCTGCTCCTTTACTTCCTCCCTCTCTTCTTTTCTCATTGCAGAAGTTTCTGTTTCCTTTCACCTGACCCCACTTTCTATAGCATCTGTTCTTTGTCAAAGACCATCCAAGGTCTTTCATGGGCATTAGCTATGTTTATCTGGATGGTGGCATTTATTGTGAAAGATTTTAATGAACTTTTATGTGCACGATGATGATCATCCATCATTGTGAAACATCGAGCAATGTCTTTTACAATGAGTTAGCACACAAAGCTTATTTTTCTTTTCAGTTTAAACAACTTGACGTGCACCCGCACAGACACACACACACACACACAGACACACACACACACACACACATACACACCACTGCTATGTTCTCTATCTGGAGATCTGGAGCTCTTCAATTAGCATGACTATGATTGCACATGCATAGGAACCCCACATCTCTAGGGTTTTGAATTTCAGACTCCCTTACAAGTAGACTGCCAATCTCTATGAATCATAAATTCATATTCCTGGAAAAGAAAATTTGATTATATCAGATGAGGTTAAGTGTTCATGAGCAATTCACTCATCTATGTTTAAGAAAATGAATCTCATACTTTAAAAACCCAGAATGAAGCATATTACAGTCTGGTTAGTTTTGTTGTTGCAAGGTATCTGATAAAAAGAAGTGCTATCTTATCAGAGCTTAGGGGAATGGGAGGAAAAGGAGACCTGCTGAGATCAGCAGCTGCTGGACACAGAATAAAGCTATTTTACAGTTTCTTAGCTAATGTGTGGGCACCTTAGCAAATGATTCCTTAATGAGCCTGGGAAATCAGTGAAATACTTATAGTTCATTAATTAATTTTGCTGAGATACCAATTGAATCATTCTCATTCAGTTTCTTATCCTTTGAATCGAAAGAATCTTTTGAAGGTTATTATTATATTAGATCAGGCTAGGGACTTTCATGGAAAGGAGGAATTTGGATTATTGTGCTCAGAAGAATGAAGATCACAAAAGTAGCCACTTTCACAAAGAATCACAGTAAGATGGATATTGTGGAAGTTTGGAAGCATTGCCATTATACCTATTAGTTTAAAACACACAAACACATGAAAGAGAATAAATATAAACACCACCCATAGTGCAGTGACTTTCATGCAGGGGTAGAATAGTTAGCTCTTAGGACATAATGTTCATAAAAGTTCTCTCATGCCCTTTCATAAAGGCTAACTTAGTCTAGGAGTGGGGATGTTTTGTGACCAGTGCCTGCCAGTAAATATCTGCTTTTCTTGGCTCTCCTTTACTATGCTGAACAGCACCGCAGTGTCTCTTGTGAAGATAAAGAATGGCAGATTTTCTTTCAGAAAGCCAACTGGATAAGAACTACACTGCCTGTTTGTGACTATTAGGCCTCCATTACCAATTCAAACGCAATCTCAAATTAAGGATTTAAATCATACCTAACCTACCTATGTGTCCTTTAAAAAAAAAAGCTTATGGGCTGCGACAATATGGATCAATGGATAAAGCACTTGACACTCAAGAATAAGGACCTAAGTCTGAGCCCTAAATCCCATGTTAGAATGCAGGCATGGGGTGGCCCTTTGCAATATAGGCACAGGTAATGCTCACTAAGTAGGCAGTTTAGCCCAATCAGTGAGATCCAGGTAAAGGATAGCTCCTATCTGGAAAAGGTGGGTGGTGATTTTCAGGATAATGCCACACCTGAGGTTGTCCTCTGATTTGTTAACAGGGAGAGAGAGAGAGAGAGGAAGAAGGAGGAGGAGGAGGAAGAGAGAGATATGGTGGTGGGGAGGGAGGGAAGGAGACAGAGACAGAAACAGAGACAGACAGAGACAGAGACAGACAGACAGACAGACAGACAGACAAAAGGAAAGAGGCTTTTAAAATTATAAGAATATTTCATCTGAAATTCATTCAACAATTGCAGCATATGTGCACTGAAATCTCATTATAGTTCCAAATTACATGTCCCTCAGGACTAGTGATGTGGAGCATGTTTCCCTGTCATTTGTCCACCCAAATCATCCAGTCTCTTCAGCTGTTGTCTTATATACTTGAGGTTTATCTTTTTATTTGTTGATGGTCTTGAACTCACTGTCAGTTGAGTGGCATGTATGTTCTGCAGTTGCATTCTGTGTTTCATTAGGCTGAACAGCCATCTTTTCTTCAGCAATGGCTTGGCCTGGATTCTCCCTCTCACAAGTCTTCTTTATAGAGAATTTGTTCTTAATCGAGGAGGATGAGTCAACTCTTCCTCTTATGTCCTATTTGAAATTGTTTCAGATATCTATATAGCCCCCGAGCACATGAAAGCAGTCCACATTTTCTTGAAGCTTTATTCTTTTATATGTAGGGCAATGATCCATTTAAATTACTTTTTATGTGTCAAAGTCAGTTATTGCCTTTGAATATATATTTGAGCTTCCATCATTATTAAAAAGACCATACTTTCACCACAAAGTTTTGAAGTACATCACAAAAGAGATGAACATATGTGGTAGGTCAATCAGTATCGTCTTTGTCATGAATTTCTGCCTGTACTCACACTGCTACCTCTTACAATGAAAGCAGTTTTTGTAATGTTTTCATGTTTGTTAGTATAGATATTACAACTTTATTGTCCAAAATTTCTTTGGGTCACAGCCATCTGTTGCCTTTTCTTATAAATTTTAGAATTAGATTTATCCTAGCTAACATGTAGATACCATTTCCATACATTAAATGTATGGAATTTATAGCAGCTTCAGGATGATATGATAGACATTTCTGACTTTGTTCTCTGCTATCAAAATAGTCTTGAAAGAACTCATAGTCAGAAAAGTATTTTTTAACTTCAACGTGTTAGTGTTATAACTATATTTTCAGGAACACTCCACTCTTAACATATATCATAATTTAATCATGTGTCATATATCCCTCACCATAGCCATATTGTTATCATTAGAAGTTATTTAAATGTCCTGTCCACAATAAGGAGCAAAGGATCATTGGTCTTTTTTTTTTTTTAATTTCCATTCCAAATCATTTCCCCTTTCCCGTTTCCTCCCTCCTCGAAAGTCCCATAAGCCCCCTTCCCTCCCGCTTTTCTCCATTCAACCCCCTCTCGTTACTCTGTCCTGGTGTTCCCCTACATCCAGTCTTTCCAGGACCAGGGGTCTCTCCTTCCATCTTCTTAGAAATCTACTGATATGCGGATTGTGTCTAGGGTATTCCAAGATTCTGGGTCAATATCCCCTTATCAGTGACTGCATACCATGTGTGTTCTTTTGTGATTGGGTTACCTCACTAAGGATGATATTTTCAAGTTCTGACCATTTGCCTAGGAATTTTGTGAATTCATTGTTTTTAATTGCAGAGTAGTATTCCATTGTGTAGATATACCACATCTTCTAAATCCATTCCTCCGTTGAGGGACATCTGGGTTCTTTCCAGCTTCTGGCTATTATAAATAAGGCTGCTATGAACATAGTGGAGCATGTGTCCTTACTGCATGCAGGTAAAGCCTCTGGGTATATGCCCAGGAGTGGTATAGCCGGATCCTCTGGGGGTGTCATGCCCAGTTTTCTGAGGAACCGCCAGACTGCTTTCCAGAGTGGTTGTACCAACTTGCAATTCCACCAGCAGTGGAGGAGTGTTCCTCTTTCTCCACATCCTCGCCAACAACTGCTGTCTCCTGTGGTTTTGATCTTAGCCATCCTGACTGGTGTGAGATGGAATCTCAGGGTTGTTTTGATTTGCATTTCCCTAATGACTAAGGATGATGAACATCTCTTTAGGTGCTTCTCAGGCATTAGATATTCTTCAGGTGAGAACTCTTTGTTTAGCTCTGTACCCCATTTTTTAATAGGGTTACTTGCCTCTCTGGAGTTTAACTTCTTGAGTTCTTTGTATATCTTGGATATTAGCCCTCTGTCGGATGTAAGGTTGGTAAAGATCATTTCCCAGTTAGTTGGTTGCCGCTTTGTCTTTTTGACAGTGTCTTTTGCCTTGCAAAAACTTTGTAATTTAATGAGGTCCCATTTGTCAATTCTTGATCTTAGAGCATAAGCTATTGGAGTTCTGTTCAGGAAATTCTCCCCTGTGCCCATATGTTCAAGGTTCTTCCCTAGTTTCCCTTCTATTAGTTTCAGTGTGTCTGGTTTTATGTGGAGATCTTTGATCCACTTAGAATTGAGCTTAGTACAAGGAGATAAGAATGGGTCAATTTGCATTCTTCTGCATGTTGACCTCCAGATGAGCCAGCACCATTTATTGAAAAGGCTATCTTTTTTCCACTGGATGGTTTTAGCTCCTTTGTCAAAGATCAAGTGACCATAGGAGTGTGGATTCATTTCTGAGCCTTCAATTCTGTTCCATTGATCTACATGTCTGTCACTGTACCAATACCATGCAGTTTTTAACACTATTGCTCTGTAGTACAGCTTGAGGTCCGGGATACTGATTCCCCCAGAGGTTCTTTTACTCTTGAGAATAGTTTTAGCTATTCTGGGTTTTCTGTTATTTCAGATGAATTTTTGAATTTCTCTTTCTAACTCTATGAAGAATTGAGTTGGGATTTTGATGGGGATTGCATTGAATCTGTGTATTACTTTTGGTAAGATGCTCATTTTTACTATATTAATCCTGCCAATCTCCCTTTTCGTTTCTGATTTTATTAATTTGGATACTATCTCTGTGCCCTCTGGTTAGTCTGGCTAAGGACTTATCTATCTTGTTGATTTTCTCAAAGAACCAAGTCCTCGTTTTGTTGATTCTTTGTATGGTTTTATTTGTTTCTACTTGATTGATTTCAGCCCTGAGTTTGATGATTTCCTGACTTCTACTCCTCTTTGGTGTATTTGCTTCTTTTTGTTCCAGGGCTTTCAGGTGTGCCATTAAGCTGTTAGTGTATGCTGTCTCCCGTTTCTTTTTGGCGGCACTCAGGGCTATGAATTTTCCTCTTAGCACTGCTTTCACTGTGTCCCATAAATTAGGGTATGTTGTGCCTTCATTTTCATTAACTTTCAAAAAGTCTTTGATTTCTTTCTTTATTTCCACCTTGACCAAGTTATCATTGAGTAGAGCATTGTTCAGCCTCCATGTATACGTGGGTTTTCTTTTGTTTTTCTTGCCATTGAAGACCACCCTTATTCCAAAGTGATCTGATAGGAGGCATGGGATTATTTCTATCTTCTTATATCTGTTGAGGTCTGATTTGTGACCAATTATATGGTCAATTTTGGAGAAGGTACCATGGGGAGCTGAGAAGAAGGTGTATTCTTTAGCTCTAGGATGAAATGTTCTATATATATCTGTTAGTTCCAGTTGGCCCAAGGCTTCAATAAGATTCACTGTGTCCCTGTTTAGTTTCTGCTTTCCTGAACGATCCATTTCAGAGAGCGGGGTGTTGAAGTCACCCACTATTATTGTGTGCGGTGCGATGTGTGCTTTGAGCTTTAGTAAAGTTTCTTTTACGAATGAGGGTGCCCTTGCATTTGGAGCATAGATATTCAGAATTGAGAGTTCTTGATGGTGGATTTTTCCCTTGATCAGTATGCAGTGTCCTTCTGTGTCTTTTTTGATGACTTTAGGTTGAAAATCAATTTTATCCGATATTAGGATGGCTACTCCACCTCGTTTCTTGGGGCCATTTGCTTATAAAATTGTTTTCCAGCCTTTTACTCTGAGGTAGTGTTTGTCTTTGACACTGAGGTGCGTTTCCTGCATGCAGCAAAATGCTGGGTTCTGTTTATGTATCCAGTCTGCTAGTCTATGTCTTTTAATTGGGGAATTGAGACCATTGATATTAAGAGAGATTAAGGCATAGTGATTATTGCCATCTGCCATTCTTGACGCTATCTTTATGTTTGAGTGGTTATCTACTTTTGGGTTTGATTCAAGAAGGTTATTATCTCATTTTTTTCCTGGGTGTTGTTTCTCTCCCTGTATTGGAGGTTTCCACCTATTATCCATTGCAGGGCTGGATTTGTGGAAAGATATTGTGAAAATTTGGTTTTATCATGGAATATCTTGGTCTCTCCATCTATGGTGATTGAGAGTTTTGCTGGGTATAGTAGTCTAGGCTGGCATTTGTGCTGTCTTAGTGTCTGCATGAGATCTGCCCAGGATCTTCTGGCTTTCATAGTCTCTGGTGAGAAGTCTGATGTGATTCGGATAGGTCTTCCTTTGTATGTTACTTGGCCCTTTTCTCTTACTGCTTTTAGTATTCTTTCTTTGTTTAGAACATTCGGTGTTTTGATTATTATGTGACGGGAGGTATTTCTGTTCTGGTCCAGTCTGTTTGGAGTTCTGTAGGCTTCTTGTACGTTCATCGGCATCTCTCTCTTTAGGTTAGGGAAGTTTTCCTCCATAATTTTGTTGAAGATGTTTACTGGCCCTTTAAGTTGCAAATCTTCACTCTCATCTATACCTATAATCCTTAGGTTTGGTCTTCTCATTGTGTCCTGGATTTCCTAGATGTTTTGGGTTACACGTTTTTTGCATTTTGCATTTTCTTTGACTGTTGAGTCGATGCTTTCTTTTTTTTTTTTTCATTTTTTTTTTAATTTAATTTTATTTTATTTTTTTAATTTACATTCCAAATCACTTCCCCTTTCCCGTTTCCTCCCTCCCCGAAAGTCCCATAAGCCCCCTTCCCTCCCTCTTTTCTCCGTTCAACCCCCTCTCATTACTCTGTCCTGGCGTTCCCCTACATCCAGTCTTTCCAGGACCAGGGGTCTCTCCTTCCATCTTTTTAGAAATCTATTGATATGCTGATTGTGTCTAGGGTATTCTGAGATTCTGGGTCAATATCCCCTTATCAGTGACTTCATACCATGTGTGATCTTTTGTGATTGGGTTACCTCACTAAGGATGATATTTTCAAGTTCTGACCATTTGCCTAGGAATTTCGTGAATTCATTGTTTTTAATTGCAGAGTAGTATTCCATTGTGTAAATATACCACATCTTCTGAATCCATTCCTCCGTTGAGGGACATCTGGGTTCTTTCCAGCTTCTGGCTATTATAAATAAGGCTGCTATGAATATAGTGGAGCATGTGTCCTTATTGCATGCAGGTAAAGTCTCTGGGTATATGCCCAGGAGTGGTATAGCCGGATCCTCCGGAAGTGTCATGCCCAGTTTTCTGAGGAGCCGCCAGACTGCTTTCCAGAGTGGTTGTACCAGCCTGCAATTCCACCAGCAGTGGAGGAGTGTTCCTCTTTCTCCACATCCTCGCCAACAACTGCTGTCTCCTGTGGTTTTGATCTTAGCCATCCTGACTGGTGTGAGATGGAATCTCAGGGTTGTTTTGATTTGCATTTCCCTAATGACTAAGGATGATGAACATCTCTTTAGGTGCTTCTCAGCCATTAGATATTCTTCAGGTGAGAACTCTTTGTGGAGCTCTGTACCCCATTTTTTAATAGGGTTACTTGCCTCTCTGGAGTTTAACTTCTTGAGTTCTTTGTATATCTTGGATATTAGCCCTCTGTCGGATGTAAGGTTGGTAAAGATCATTTCCCAGTTAGTTGGTTGCCGCTTTGTCTTTTTGACGGTGTCTTTTGCCTTGCAAAAACTTTGTAATTTAATGAGGTCCCATTTGTCTATTCTTGATCTTAGAGTATAAGCTATTGGAGTTCTGTTCAGGAAATTCTCCCCTGTGCCCATATGTTCAAGGTTCTTCCCTAGTTTCCCTTCTATTAGTTTCAGTGTGTCTGGTTTTATGTGGAGATCTTTGATCCACTTAGAATTGAGCTTAGTGCAAGGAGATAAGGATGGGTCAATTTGCATTCTTCTGCATGTTGACCTCCAGCTGAGCCAGCACCATTTGTTGAAAAGGCTATCTTTTTTCCACTGGATGGTTTTAGCTCCTTTGTCAAAGATCAAGTGACCATAGGAGTGTGGATTCATTTCTGGGTCTTCAATTCTGTTCCATTGATCTACATGTCTGTTACTGTACCAATACCATGCAGTTTTTAACACTATTGCTCTGTAGTACAGCTTGAGGTCCGGGATACTGATTCCCCCAGAGGTTCTTTTACTCTTGAGAATAGTTTTAGCTATTCTGGGTTTTCTGTTATTCCAGATGAATTTTTGAATTGCTCTTTCTAACTCTATGAAGAATTGAGTTGGGATTTTGATGGGGATTGCATTGAATCTGTGTATTACTTTTGGTAAGATGCTCATTTTTACTATATTAATCCTGCCAATCCATGAGCATGGCAGATTTTTCCATCTTCCGAGGTCTTCTTCAATTTCTTTCTTCAGAGACTTGAAGTTCTTGTCATACAGATCTTTCACTTGTTTGGTTAGCGTCACGCCAAGATACTTAATATGGTTTGTGGCTATCGTAAAGGGTATTATTTCTCTTACTTCTTTCTCAGCCTGCTTATCCTTTGAGTATAGGAAGGCTTCTGACTTGCTTGAGTTGATTTTATATCCGGCCACTTTGCTGAAGTCGTTTATCAGCTGTAGGAGTTCTCTGGTGGAGTTCTTTGGGTCGCTTATGTATACTATCATATCGTCTGCAAATAGTGATAGTTTGACTTCTTCCTTTCCAATTTGTATCCCTTTGACCTCTTTTTGTTGTCTAATTGCTCTAGCTAGAACTTCAAGTACTATATTGAAAAGATATGGAGAGAGAGGGCAGCCTTGTCTAGTCCCTGATTTTAGTGGGATTGCTTCAAGTTTCTCTCCATTTAGATTGATGCTGGCTACTGGTTTGCTGTAAATTGCTTTTACTATGTTTAGATATGGGCCTTGAATTCCTGATCTTTCCAAGACCTTTAGCATGAAAGGATGCTGAATTTTGTCAAATGCTTTCTCAGCATCTAATGAGATGACCATGTGGTTTTTTTCTTTGAGATTGTTTATGTAGTGGATTACATTGATGGATTTCCTTATATTGAACCATCCCTGCATCCCTGGGATGAAGCCTACTTGATCGTGGTGAATGATCGTTTTGATGTGTTCTTGGATTCGGTTGGCAAGAATTTTATTGAGTATTTTTGCATCGATATTCATAAGAGAGATTGGCCTGAGATTCTCTTTCTTTGTCGGATCTTTGTGTGCTTTTGGTATTAGTGTAATTGTGGCTTCATAGAACGAGTTGGGTACTGTTCCTTCTGTTTCTATTTTGTGGAACAGTTTGAAGAGTATTGGTGTTAGGTCTTCTTTGAAGGTCTGATAGAATTCTGCACTAAAACCATCTGGACCTGTGCTTTTTTTGGTTGGAAGACTTCCAATGACAACTTCTATTTCTTCAGGGCTTATAGGACGGTTTAGATGGTCTATTTGATCCTGATTTAATTTTGGTACTTGGTATCTGTCAAGGAAATTGTCCATTTCCTCAAGATTTTCTAGTTGTGTTGAATACAGGTTTTTGTAGTAGGATCTGATGATTTTTTGAATTTCCTCAGTTTCTGTTGTTATCTCTCCCTTTTCGTTTCTGATTTTATTAATTTGGATACTATCTCTGTGCCCTCTGGTTAGTCTGGCTAAGGGCTTATCTATCTTGTTGATTTTCTCAAAGAACCAACTCCTCGTTTTGTTGATTCTTTGTATGGTTTTATTTGTTTCTACTTGATTGATTTCAGCCCTGAGTTTGATGATTTCCTGCCTTCTACTCCTCTTTGGTGTATTTGCTTCTTTTTGTTCCAGGGCTTTCAGGTGTGCCATTAAGCTGTTAGTGTATGCTGTCTCCCGTTTCTTTTTGGCGGCACTCAGGGCTATGAATTTTCCTCTTAGCACTGCTTTCATTGTGTCCCATAAATTAGGGTATGTTGTGCCTTCATTTTCATTAACTTTCAAAAAGTCTTTGATTTCTTTCTTTATTTCCACCTTGACCAAGTTATCATTGAGTAGAGCATTGTTCAGCCTCCATGTGTACGTGGGTTTTCTTTTGTTTTTGTTGCCATTGAAGACCACCCTTATTCCATAGTGATCTGATAGGAGGCATGGGATTATTTCTATCTTCTTGTATCTGTTGAGGTCTGATTTGTGACCAATTATATGGTCAGTTTTGGAGAAGGTACCATGAGGAGCTGAGAAGAAGGTGTATTCTTTAGCTCTAGGATGAAATGTTCTATATATATCAGTTAGTTCCATTTGGTCCAAGGCTTCAATTAGATTCACTGTGTCCCTGTTTAGTTTCTGCTTTCCTGAACGATCCATTTCAGAGAGCGGGGTGTTGAAGTCACCCACTATTATTGTGTGCGGTGCGATGTGTGCTTTGAGTTTTAGTAAAGTTTCTTTTACGAATGAGGGTGCCCTTGCATTTGGAGCATAGATATTCAGGATTGAGAGTTCTTGATGGTGGATTTTTCCCTTGATCAGTATGTAGTGTACTTCTGTGTCTTTTTTGATGACTTTGGGTTGAAAATCAATTTTATCCGATATTAGGATGGCTACTCCACCTCGTTTCTTGGGGCCATTTGCTTGTAAAATTGTTTTCCAGCCTTTTACTCTGAGGTAGTGTTTGTCTTTGACACTGAGGTGCGTTTCCTGCATGCAGCAAAATGCTGGGTCCTGTTTACGTATCCAGTCTGCTAGTCTATGTCTTTTAATTGGGGAATTGAGACCATTGATATTAAGAGAGATTAAGGCATAGTGATTATTGCCATCTGCCATTCTTGACGCTATCTTTATGTTTGAGTGGTTATCTACTTTTGGGTTTGATTCAAGAAGGTTATTATCTCATTTTTTCCAGGGTGTTGTTTCTCTCCCTGTATTGGAGGTTTCCACCTATTATCCGTTGCAGGGCTGGATTTGTGGAAAGATATTGTGAAAATTTGGTTTTATCATGGAATATCTTGGTCTCTCCATCTATGGTGATTGAGAGTTTTGCTGGGTATAGTAGTCTAGGCTGGCATTTGTGCTGTCTTAGTGTCTGCATGAGATCTGCCCAGGATCTTCTGGCTTTCATAGTCTCTGGTGAGAAGTCTGATGTGATTCGGATAGGTCTTCCTTTGTATGTTACTTGGCCCTTTTCTCTTACTGCATTTAGTATTCTTTCTTTGTTTAGAACATTCGGTGTTTTGATTATTATGTGACGGGAGGTATTTCTGTTCTGGTCCAGTCTGTTTGGAGTTCTGTAGGCTTCTTGTATGTTCATCGGCATCTCTCTCTTTAAGTTAGGGAAGTTTTCCTCCATAATTTTGTTGAAGATGTTTACTGGCCCTTTAAGTTGCAAATCTTCACTCTCATCTATACCTATAATCCTTAGGTTTGGTCTTCTCATTGTGTCCTGGATTTCCTGGATGTTTTGGGTTACGCGTTTTTTGCATTTTGCATTTTCTTTGACTGTTGAGTCGATGCTTTCTATGGAATCTTCAGCACCTGAGATTCTTTCTTCCATCTCTTGTATTCTATTGTTGATGTTTGCATCTATGACTCCTGATTTCTTCCCAAGGTTTTCTATCTCCAAAGTTGTCTCCCTTTGTGATTTCTTAGTTGTTTCTACTTCCTTTTTTAGTTCCTGGATGGATTTGCTGAGATCCTTCACTTGTTTGTTTGTATTTTCCTGTATTTCTTTAAGGTATTTTTGCATTGCCTCTTTCAGGATTTCTTCCTGATGACCCACGTTCTCCTGCATTTCTCTGAGCAATTTTTGTGTTTCCTCCTCATGGGATTCCATCTGTTGATCCATCGTCTCCTGCATTTCTTTAAGCAGTTCTCGTGTTTCCTTTGTAAGGGCATCTAACCGTTGATTCATTTCTTTAAGCAATTTTTTGTGTTGCCTCCTTATGGGCATCTGTTTGTTGACCCATATTCTTCTGCATTTCTTTATGCAAATTTCGTGATTCCTTTGTGAGTGCATCTACCCGTTGATTCATCTCATTAAGCGATTTTTGTGTTGTCTCCTTGTGCGCCTCCATCTTTTGATCCATGTTCTCCCGCATTTCTCTAAGCGATTTTTGTGTTTCCTTTGTAAGGGCTTCTAACCGTTGATTCATGGTTTCCTGTAACTCTTTATGAGATTTATTTGTGTCCTTCTTGTGATCCTCTAATAGCATCATGAGAAGTGATTTTAAATCCAGATCTTGTCTTTCGGGTGTGGTGGGGTATCCAGGACTTGCTGCTGTTGGAGAGTTGGGTTCAGATGGTCCCACATTACTTTGATTTCTGTTAGTAACATTCCTACGTTTGCCTTTTGCCATCTGGATACCTCTGATGTTAATTGGTCCTGCTGCCACTGGCTGTTGGTTGGACCTCCTGTGAGCCTGCAAAGCTATTTCTGCACCCCCCCCTGGATTACCAGGATTCCCCTGGCACCGCTTTCTGGGGCCTGCCTGCTCCTGAGTGACTTTGGAGCCCTAATGTGCCTTGCCCCAAGTGATCTTATATTGGGGAGGCCTTGCACATCCAAAGGCTCAGCCTAGTGGATTCCTGGAGCAGAGGTCGCCAAAGGGAGGCTGGTAGGCTCCTGCCCTGTGCAGGGGTGTGTGATCTCTCCTGGGGGGGGAGGGGGCGTCCCTCTGCCAGGCAGAAGTCCCCCAGCAGGGCTAGCACACTGGTTACTGCAGATCTGCCCAGCTCTTGAGAGCCATGTGCACACAATCCACCCAAGACCCAAGTGATATTATGCCTGTCTGTCTCAGAACCTGGCAGTCCCAACTTCCCAGCCACTGGAGCAAAGATGGCGGAGGGCACTCTGCACACTGTCCGTGGCGCCGCTCACCCTGCAGACGCGATGGCCTGCCGATCTGGCACCCAGACGACCACAGCGCTGACCTGTTCTCGGGCGCAGACGGAAGCCCCAACAGGCCGTGTCCCAAGTGAAGTTATATTGGGGAGAGAGCCTGGGTACCTGTCTCTTCAGTGCAGTCTGCGGGAACAGAGGTCGCGGAAGGAAAGCTGGTAGGCTCCCGCCCAGTGCGGGGTCCCTCTGCCAGGCAGAAGTCCCACAGCAGAGCTGGCGCGCTGGTTACTGCAGATCAGCCCAGCACTTGGGAGCCGCATACACACAAGCCGCCCGAGACCCAAGCGATACTATGCCTGTCTGTCTCAGAACCTGGCTGTCCCAACTTCCCAGTCACTGGAGCCGATCATTGGTCTTATATGGGGATTCTGCCTACTACAAAGTAGAATCCTCCCAATGCAGAAACCACCACATTTTATTTATGCTGCTTGGAAGTTCTCTCTACTTCACCTTGTAGGTGCATTTGTATAGGTCTCTCACACATCTTTGGAAATATTTCTTTGTTTGAAATTTAACTTTTTGAACTTTACAAGGTGATATTATAATTATTTTCAAATTCTACTTTAACAAAGACACATTAGTGTGAAGTTGAAGCTTAGCAACATTGCCAAACTAATTGTAATAGTTTAGTGGTGGAAATTATAAGCTTTTTATATGTACAGAACCATGTAATCACTTCATCATATAGTCCGAGGTATGGACTTTCCCACTGGATGAGACCTACTGTTTAAGACTTACGAGAAGTGACACAGTAGAATCCCTGCTCTGTTCTCAGTTCAACTGGAGAGCATATAACAGTTTACCATTAAATGTGGTGATAATGTTGAGGTTTCTTGAGAGAGCTCAGGTGTACTGAAAAACCACTTAGGAAATTGCTCACAGTAGGGAAATGCTAGTGAGCTCTCAAACCACTGAACTCTCCTCAGCATTATATATGCATATATACAGTGCGTATGTATACATATATAGAATATATGTATGTGTATGTACACATACACACACACACATATATATATATATATTTGACACTTACTTTTATTGCTGAGTTTGGAAAGTTTTAATTTTATCATCAACGAGTCAAATGGAGATTATTGTATAAATTTTATCCATTATTCTCTTATGTAGATAATCATAATGTTAAAATTCCTGATACTAAATAAAACCTTCTTTACTAAATCAATCCTTCTTATGCAAGACATTGTATATTTCATATATTATTTTATTGTCATGGTAGTATTTAATTCTTCTTGTCAAGGGAAACAGTGGTCTGTGATTTTTCTTTCTTTTATAGCTCTTGTCAAGCTCTAGTACCAAATTTATTTCAACTTCATAAAATACATTGCAAAGTACTCCATCCTTGTAAGTGCCCTGAAAATTTGTTTGTTTGCACCTTGGCATTATTTTTCTTATACATTTAAATGAATTTATTAATAAAGCCTGAAGTTTATAATTGTAAAGGCTGCATTTATTTTAAGGAATTTAATTGGGCAAAATTTTAAATACAATGAACTATGCATATTTTCTTAATGCAAATTTTTGAGTCTACTGTAAAATCATCCCACACTCAAGGTTATAGTACAGTTATCACTCCCACAAGCCACTTCATATTCCTGTGTATGTTTTCTCTTTTTGCTTAGAACATTTAGAATAAGAAGTACTCTCTTAACACTAAAGATTTTAACTTAAAATTTAAATTCAGTAGATGAAGAACTTTTAGAGAGTGTTTGTGTTCTTTTTGATAAGTTCACTCTCTTACAGAATTTTCCTAGTGCACTTTCCTATCTTCATTAGTTGTGAATCTATTATTAGCATTAATCAGTGCAATCAAATCAAACTAATAATGATTTCTCAATTCTCCTACCCACCTCCAAATACAAACAATAAGTTAGTGATTGGCATAAATCCCCTTGTTATAAACAATAAGATATAAACAAGAATCACATTATTTACATTTAATTTTTCATTTACATTTAACTTTTCACTTAAATTTATTTTAATTTACATGTATTGTTTTACTTCATTCTCCCATATTTGGAGATAGACTTCAGAGCCTTTTGTACACTTGACAAACAGTATACCACTGATCCATAGCTGATGCCTAATTTACCTTCTTTAACACTTTTGTTTCTATACACTTTACTAGTAAAGTCTCATGTACTGCCAGTCAAAATTAGAAAACTTTAGACTTAATAATTTGATTATTGGTTATATCTTACTGTTTATAACAAGAAATTTTATGCCAATCACTAACTTTTTGTTCTTGTTGGAGTTGGGTGCTAGTATTGAGAGGTCCGTATTAATTTGATTTGATTGCACTAATCAATGCAAATAATAGATCCACAACTAATGGTAGATAGTGTTTTCTCATATTACTCTCCGAACTGCATCAGAACAGTATGGCCCATATTGATATTAGTCCATGAACTGGTTAAATTATATTAGACTGGATATCAAGCTACCTAGTACTCTGTAAGGATAAGTAATTTATGACAGATAAGCCTCAGTTTCGTTATCTGCATTGTGGAGCCATAAGATTAGATAAATAAATCTAATATACATGGGCTATGAATTAATATTAGTACACTTTTAGGATATGTTTATGAATATAAATGATAATACCAATACCATAATTGGACAATCAAAAAATCTAAAATGACATCAGATGAGTGGGAATCATATAAATTTTCAATTGTTGTTGATATAAAGGGAATGAAAAGGCACAAAATTATTCAAATAAATTTTTTCAGAGGAATAACCAAAATAATTGTAATGAAATTGTAATGACATTTGATCAGTTTGAACACTTATAAATATATGCTATCTAATTTGTACATTCAAATATTTCACATATAAATATTTGATGTCTAAATCCAAGATGCATTAACTTTGAATGTGAACCATTCAGATTTCACTTCCTGTTTTTTGTAGCTCATTATTTGGTATGGTTTTAAAAAGGTCCATCCATTTCCTAAACAATCAGACCAAAGGAACAGAAAAGCAACTGAGATACATTTCAATGTGTTAATTTCATTAATAAACAAAACTTAAGCCATCTAAGAGCTTTGTAAACACAAATTGTTAGGCTAATCAATTAGGTAGTTATTAATTGAAGGTCTTTTTTTTTTCAGTAAATGCAAAACTGATAGATAATTGATTCAAAGCTTGTTTAACATAAAGCCTTAATTCCTAAGGATAATAGCAGAATGACTTCAATAGACTTTTAAAACATTTAGTGTCAAAATAGTCTAAAGTAACTATGTCATTATTAATTAATCTTTTTATTATTTTTTATTTGGGGGAATTATATTAATTAATTGTTTCTCCCACTTTCCATTCTTTTTTATTTTTATTTATTTATTTTAAACTCCAGATTTAATTATCTTCCCTGTCTACTCTGACTGTTCTACATCCCATAATTCCTATTCACTCCCTCTGTCTCCATGAGGATGTCCCTACTCCCCACCCCCATCTCACCAAACCTCTAAACTCCCTGGGGCCTCCAGTCTCTTGAGGGATAGGTACATTTTCTCTGACTAAACCCAGACCAGGCAGTTCTCTGCTGTATATGTGTCGGAGGCCTCATATCAGCTGGTGTATGCTTCCTGGTTGGTGGTCCAGTGTCTGAGAGATCTCAGGAGTCCAGGTTTATTGAGACTGCTGGTTCTCCTACAGGGTCGCCCTCCTCCTCAGCTTCTTCCAGCTTTCCCCTAATTCAACCACGGGAGTCAGCAGCTTCTGTCCATTGGTTGGGTGCAAATATCTGTATCTGATTCTTTCAGCTGCTTGTTGGGTCTTTCAGAGGGCAGTCATGATAGGTCCCCATTTTGTGAGTGCTCCATATCCTCAGTAATAGTATCAGGTCTTGAGGCCTCCCCTTGAGCTGGATTCCACATTCCTTCTTTCCCTCAGGCTCCTCTCCATTTCCATCCCTGCAGTTCTTTCAGACAGGAACAATTATGGGTCAGAGTTGTGACTGTGGGATGGCAACCTTATCCCTCACTTGATGCCCTGCCTTTCTGCTGGAAGTGGACTCTACAAGTTCCCTCTTCCCAATGTAGGGCATTTTATCTAAGGTCCCTTTCTTCGAATCCTGAGAGTCTCTCACCTCACAGGTCTCTGGTACATTCTAGAGGGTCCCCCCAACCTCCTACCTCCCGAGGTTGCATGTTTCCGTTCTTTCTGCTGGCCCTCAGGGATTTCATCAGTCCTTTCCCCCTACCCAATACGCGATTATGTTCCCCTCCCTTCTGCCCACCCCATCCCTTTTTCCTCCCTGGTTCCTCCTTCCCCCACTGTGGCTGCTTTCTTCTCTCTCCCAAGTGGAACTGAAGCATCCTCACTTGGGTCCTTCAGCTTGCTGACCTTTGTGAGTTCTGTGGACTCTATCATGGGTATTCGGCACTTTTTGGGGGGGTTGGGGCTAATATCCACTTATTAATGAGTACATACTCTGCAAGTCCTTTTGCGTCTGAGTTACCTCACTCAGGATCTTGTCCTTCTCGTATGTTCCTCTTGGCCCTCCTCTAGTTCAGTGACTTCTTTTCATCATGTGTTGTCACATACATATACTTACATACATATATTCCTAAACACATAGATACAAGTTGCTCAGTCTGTGTAATGGTTCCTGTATGTTTTCAGGGCTGATCATTTGGTGTTGGATAACTCACTGGAGTGTCCTTTCACAAGGAAGATTAGTTCCCTCAAGCTCAGCAATCCTGAACTGCCTGTAGATTTTGTCTAGGGCTGAGGTTTCCTATGCTTTCTCCTGTTCATCTTAGCATGTCTATTATTGATGTCTTTTGTTCAGTTCATGTTTAGGAAATGATGTTGGTGAAATTTTATGGGGGCAGTTCTGACATTCCTAGCAATATTACCTCACAGCAAACTCGCTAAGTTCCACAACTCTTCATTTCTCTTCATTTTGAGTGGTTGTAGGTTTTTTTTTTTTTTTGTAATGCTCTCTATCTGCTGCCAAGAAACATTTCCTTGCTGAAGGTTGGAGGACTACATTTATCTGTGGATATAAGGACAAATGATTAGAATCAGTAGTTAGGGATTATATTGGTTTAATAAGGTATAGGTTGTAGATTCTCCTCCAAACCCATGACTTTAGACCAGAATTGTGGCCAGGTTTCCAGTGACAGGCATGATCTTGCTCTGGTTGAGTAGGACTTACATAAAGTTCGAGATCTGTTGGTCGTTGCCCATGTATGCACGCCCGTAGTGTACCTTTAGTGTTGCATGCTATTTTTTGCTGTGGTTAATAGGTATCATAGTTGTGTAGGACTGTTGGATTTTTCTTTCTTTTGGAAACCTGTATGGTACCTTCTGATACTATAAAAGCTAATCTTATTGGAGTAGGCTTTCTTTTTTTTTCTTTTTTTTTTAATTTATTTTCTATATATTTTTTTTTGATTTACATTCTGAATGATTTCCCCTTTCCCAGTTCCTCCCTCTCCGAAAGTCCCATAAGCCCTCTTCCCTCCCCCTGTTCCCCATTCAACCCCCTCTAGCTTCTCTGTCCTGGTATTCGCCTACATCCAGTCTTTCCAGGACCAGGGGTAGGCTTTCAAATCAGCTCTAGCAAAGGGGCTTCTGGCCCTGTGTCTGAAGCACGGAGCACCTTTAGCATAACGGGCTTGCCTTTCACCTCTTTGGGGACAATTAAGGGAAATAGCACTAGTTTGTAATATTTGGGGAATATCTTGAGCAACCTGATATACAGCTGAAAAAACAGAAAAGGTTTTTCATGTTGGTGATGAAGTTTTTGTAAGGTGGTCTTTGACTAGAAACATTTTATTTAAACTGTATGTAAAATTTATACACAGACTTGTGTGTATTACAGGTTTTATAAACTGAAAAGGTTTTATAAGCAATAGTATGACTCCTTATGCCTGTTACAAGCCTTCTTACTGTTAATTTGGCTACTCTCCTCCTGTGTTTGTCACTTTCTACCTCCTTAATTACAGCCCCTCCATTATTCTAATTTTTCTCGACAGATCCTGTGTACCTTGCTATTCCCCCGTTTACTGCTTTATTTCCTCAACCCTCAGACTAGCAGGGGTCCTTCTCACATTCCTACCCTCTAAAGTTACTGCAGTAACTATTTTCATAACTCATAAATATGGTGATGTGGAAAGTGTCTCACCCACCCCAACCTCCCACCCATGTGCTACTTTCTTAATTGGTTGCACAGTTGAATAGGTCAACAATATGCAAATTGGAGAAAGTAGTTTGCAATTATATGGCTTCAACACTGAACAGAGAAACCACTGCCTCATGAAATTATTGTTCTGAAAAACTTTAGGTAGTCACTGAGAAAGATAAAAATAAAATTATCACCCTGCATTTTTTAATCTAAGACTTAGTTTTCAAATACTTTAAAAATTACATGTAAACCATATAAAGTTATGTATTACTGTGTGGTGTTTTCTTTCTTTCTTTCTTTCTTTCTTTCTTTCTTTCTTTCTTTCTTTCTTTCTTTCTTTTAAACTCCAGATTTTATACCCCTCCCAGTCCACCTTCCAACTGTTCCACATCCCATAACACCTCCCTGCCACCCCTTCTGTCTCCAAGAGGATGTCCCAACTCCCCACTCCCTACCCCCACCCCTCACCCCCCACACCACCAGATCTCTAAACTCCCTGGGGCCTCCAGTCTCTTGAGGGTTAAGTGTATTTTTCTCTGACTAAACCCAGACCAGGCAGTTCTCTGCTGTATATGTGTTTGGGGCCTCATATCAGCTGGTGTATGCTGCCTGGTTGGTGGTCCAGTGTCTGAGAGATCTCAGGGGTCCAGGTTTATTGAGACTGCTGGTTCTCTTACAGGGTTACTCTCCTCCTCAGTTTCTTCCAGCTTTCCCCTAATTCAACTACTGGAGTCAGCAGCTTCTGTCCATTGGTTGGGTGCAAATATCTGCATCTGATTCTTTCAGCTGTTTGTTGGGTCTTTCAGAGGGCAGTCATGATAAGCCCTTTTTGGTGAGCACTCCGTATCCTCAGTAATAGTGTCAGGCCTTGGGTCCTCCCCTTGAGCCAGATTCCACTTTGAGCCTGTTGCTGGACCTTCTTTTCCTCAGGCTCCTCTCCATTCCATCACTGCAGTTCTTTCAGACAGGAACAATTATGGGTCAGAGTTTTGACTGTGGGATGGCAACCTTATCCCTCACTTGATGCCCTGTCTTTCTGCTGGAGGTGGGCTCTACAAGTTCCCTCTCCCCAATGTATGTATTTGATCTAATATCCCTCTCTTTGAGTCCTGGGAGGCTCTCATCTCCCAGGTCTCTGGTACATTCTGGAGGCTCCCCCCAACCTCCTACCTCCTTTTTGTTTACATTCTTTCTGCTGACCCTCAGGGATTTCAGTCCTTTCCCCCAACCCAATAGCAGATCACATTCCTCTCTCCCTGACCCCATCCCCTTTCCCTCCCAGGTCCCCTCATCCCTCTCCCTTTGTGGTCGCTTTCTTCTCCCTCGAAAGTGTGACTGAGGCACCCTCACTTGGATCTTCAGTTTCGTGACATTTTTTACCTTTTTGAGTTCTGAGGACTGTATCTTGGGTATTCTGTACTTTCTTTTTCTTTTTTGTTCTTTCTTTCTTTCTTTCTTTTTGTCTAATATCCACTTATTAGTGAGTATAAACCATTCATGTCCTTTTGCATCTGAGTTACTGAAAATGATATTTTCAACTCCATCCATTTGCCTGCAAACCTCAGGATGTCCTAGTTCTTAATTGCTGAGTAGTTTTCCATTGTGTAAATGAACCACATTTTCTGTACCCATTCTTCTGTCGTGGGACATCTGAGCTGTTTCCAGCCTCTGGCTGTCACAAACAAGGCTGCTATGAACATAGTGGAACATTTGCCCCAGTGGCATGGTAGGGCACCTTTTGGGTATATTCCCAAGAGTGGTATATCTGGGTCTTCAAGTAGATCTATTTCCAATTTTCTGAGGAACCTTCAGATTGATTTCTAGAGTGGTTGTAGCAGTTTGCAATTCCACCAGCAATGGAAGAGTGTTCCTTTTTATCCACATCCTTGTCAACATGTGCTATTATCTGAGGTTTTGATCTTAGTCATTCTGATTGGTGTAAAGTGGGATCTCAGGGTCATTTTGATTTGCATTTCTCTGATCATTAAGGACTTTGGACATTTGTTTAGATGTTTCTCAGTCATTCGAGATTCCTCTATTGTGAATTTTTATTTTAGTTCTAGACCCCATTTTTTGATTGGGTTGTTTGGTTTTTTGGTGGTTTGAGTTCTTATATATTTTGGATATTAGTCATTTATTGGATGAGGGGTTAGTGAAGATTTTTTTCCCAATCTGTAGGTTGTGATTTGTCTTAATGGCTATGTCTTTTGACTTACAGAAGTTTTCCAGTTTCATGAGGTTCCATTTATCAATTCTTGATCTTAGAGCATGAGCCATTGGAGTTCTGTTTGGGAAATTTCCCCCTGTGCCAATGAGTTCAAGGCTTTTTCCCACTTTCTCTTCTTTTAGATTCAGTGTATCTGGATTTTTTGTTGTGGTCCTTAATCTACTTGGACTTCAGCTGTGTGCAAGGTGACAAATATAGGTCTATTTTCATTTTTCTAAATATAGACAGTCAGTTAGACCAGAACCATTTGTTGAAAATGCTTTATTTATTCCATTGTATATGTTTGGCTTCTTTGTCAAAGATCAAGTGTCTGTAAGTGTATGGTTTTATTTCTGGGTCTTCCTTCTTAAGAAAGAAATCGAAGATCTCAGAAAATGGAGAGATCTCCCATGCTCATGGATTGGCAGAATTAACATAGTAATAATGGCCATCCTACCAAAGGCAATGTACAGATTCAATGCAATCCCCATCAAAATCCCAACACAATTCTACAAATACATGGTAAGAGAAATTCTCAAATTCATTTGGGAAGGCAAAAAACCCAAAATAGTGAAAACAATTCTTAACAATGAAAGAATGGCTGGGGGAAATCACCATCCCTGACTTCAAGCTTTACTACAGGCCAGTAGTACTGGTACAGAGACAGATGTGTTGATCAATGGAATAGAATTGAAGATCCAGAAATAAAACCACACACTTATGGTGTTTTCATAAAGATATTTCACTGTACTTTTCTTATTTATTTGTCTTTGTCCTCCTCCCTTGTCCTCTGGCTGGTCTTCTTCCTCTCAAAGTAGCTCCCTCTTCTGTGTTAATATCACACTCATGTCCTAATTCTCCCATTTCCTTTTCCCTTAAAACTGTTTCCTTTTCTCTCACAGAACCCCTTCAATATTTGTGTCACACACACTCGAAAAATATTTGTATCTAAATCCCACATGGGTCATTTGTCTTTCTGAGTGTGGCTAATTTTGAATGATAACGAGACCTCTAGTTCCATCCATTCTCCCAAGACTGGTATGTTTTTGTCCTTTAGAACTGTATGAATTCCTGTTGGATATTTGTACTACACTTCCTTTATTTATCAGATGTTCAACGATGCTTGTTCAAATCTGTAGCAATTGTCAATTGTGGGAGACTACATATGAATACACAAATACACGTGTGATATGTTGATCTAAGTGTTCCTGTAAACATACATTTTTACAGAAAATGACAAGCATTCTTGCCCTGCTTGAATTTCTTGTTTGTTTTTGTTGGTTTGATTTGTTGGTGTCCTTTGTCTTTCCCTTTAAGTGATAGAATAAAAAGACTAAGGCAGAATAGATGGTGAGGAAGTGTAGAGTATAGCAGCTGGAGAATTCACAGACTGATGTTTAGCATTTTTTTTTTTAAAATACCAGAAGTGTTGTCTGCCTCTTGTTAAATGCTCCCATCCAACTAACAAAACCAAGTGGCATATTTAAGTGACGAATGATTGGAAATAAAAACTTCATTTGTGAAAGATATAGTCAAATTAGCAATATATCCCAGCATCTTGCATATTCTTTATGTCTCTTTGCTAATCCACATATTTCCCTATCAAATTCCTGTTGGTTTTGTGGTGCCCATTGTCAGTGTTTTTTATGTGCTCACTCCAAAGATATTTCTCTTTTTTATCCTTGTATTTTCTCCCAACAATTCTTTTTCTCATATACAAATGCATAGAGAATGGAAATGCCAGGTAGATCTGTGGTCTCTAGAAAGTATGCTGCATAGAGACAGAAAGGTTGCGTTTGTGCATTTCATATTCCAGGTTATATTGTGTCTGTGTCTATGTGGTACTTGTAGGTATGTGTAGGTTTATGTGCTGATGTTCATTCATGTGTAAGTGCAGAGAACAGAAGAGGGTCATTGGTTAGTTTGCTCTATTTTTGTCTTATCCTCCTGAAACAAAACCTTGTGCTTGGTGCTCCTTGTATTACATGGGTTCAAGAATATGAACTAAGGTCTAGGGGCTTGCAACAAGCACTGTTACCCACTGATCCGCCTCACCAATTCAGGTATCTCATGCTTGTTTTTAATGTATCACCAGTGTTTATACTTCTATTAACTCTTGATGTATTTGAAGCAAGCTTTGCAAAAACTGCATTCTCCCCTTATCTAATGAAGGAAAAAATAGTCTTTTTTCTTCAAAAATAAAGGAAAACTTTTTTCACTTTAATTCGTAGAGTGATGGCAAAAACAGGCAAGTAAAAAGAGTAGAAATTCTAATTTATCTCAGGCATTCTTGAAGGATGTGGGAAATTATCAGAGGAATTAATGAGGGTTCAGAGGGTGTATATGCACAAACAAGACTTGCCTTCTTCAACTGTGTTAAATGCCCTCTGCTATATTAAACCCCAATTCACCCATCATATATAAATCACCTTGATTCTTTCCTTTCTCTGTTAGATAAATATCTGTCAATGCTTATGATAGTAGCAATGTTTATTCTTTATACCATCGAATTGCCCATTTCATACACTGTTCTACTCCTTTATTACATACAATTTTATACCTGTAAGTCTTTTATTTTTAATGCCTATGTGAATGGGTTTTTCCCAAAAAATTCAACCGAGAATTGCATAAATTTAACACAAAGCTACAAACACATGAGCAGTTTTCCCAGTGGCTACTGTCTAGCTTGACTGATGATAGAAAGATTTACTAAAATATACTATAATATTGAAATGTTGTCACATTGGAATCAAATTGTTTGAGTTCCCAGAAGATCTATGCATCCATCACTGGTTAATTAGATCATAAACTGCTGTCTGCTGCTTTACAGAAAAAGGGCAGTTGGGAAATTGTTCCAGGTGTAGCAGGGAACGATCACAAGTGCCTCTATGGAATATAAATAAATAAAATAAGAACCTGTGGGAACAGTGGAAGGAGGTGTCTAGGAATAAACATTTGGCTCAAGAAGGCATCTCTTGTAGATTCTTTAAGAATTTTCTTTCAATTCATTCTGTGCATGCATATAGGTTTTATGAGATCCACTGAAAACTATTATCAAACCAATAAATGGTTTTTTAATCATTTCTTGTGAATTGTTCAAATGCAGAAAAGAATCCTCATTTCTACTATGTTTTAAAATTTTTTCAATTAAACAGAAATCGTTTTATTTTTTTAATGAGTATTATGTCCGCTCCAAATATAGTTCATCTGGGAAAAATAAGGCTAAACTAGGGAAGTATAAGAAGCAGACATGACAGAATGAACTTATGTTCTTGCAAAGACAAGCTTTGTATTTTCCACTCAACATTGCTATATAGCTCAGAATTCTCTGTGAATTCTGTATTATAGGAAAAACTTTAAATTTTCTAAAGACAGGTTAAGCTAAATACCTCATTTCCAGGTGGTGATCAAAAGTTTCTAAATCCCAGATCAGAGGTTATCTCATGATATTCAAATACTTCTAAATCTCTAGTTTGTTCTCAAGTAACTAGTAGGGAACATTCACTTTCTAGTATATCATTTTTCAATTTTCCCTGTAGTGATACACCAAAGAGCATAATGTACTGGTTAGTCGGTGTAATTATCTTGTCAGATTCTGAATCTGCATATGATTTTAAGTTATGTGGCATGTTTAAAAGAATCAAATAGCTATACCTAGTTCATATAGAGATATAAAAATATCATCAAAAATAGTGAAGGATAGAAATTATTGTGAAATTTAATCAAAGTTCTCCCATAGCTAATTAAGGTTATCCCAAAAATCACACACATCATTTTCACATAACAAAGCATAAATTTAGGCCTAATGTGCAAAACATCAACAGTATATTTAATCAGAGTTCAAATTGCTTGCTCTTTAAAACATGACATTTCAGGGAAAATGCTTCTGATAAATTCAGTGATTTTAATTCTATGCAGTACTTACATGCAGAATGCCCTGCAGCTCTGCCTTTTTCCTATCATTAAATAAATTATTCAGATAAAAGAGCCAACTCCTTACAGGAGATGCAGCTGTCCTGCGGTAAATAGAGTGTCTAAGTAAATCAAGGAAGTAAAAGTGTATTTTCTTTCTTCTTGAATGAGTAGAGTATATTTTAGTGTTAGACAATTTTTAGAACTTTAAAAATATACCTTACTTTCTTTAACTTTTGCATTTAGATTATGTACAAAGTACCTGAATGAAATATTGTCTGTTTTTTTTTCCCCCTTGGAGTCTAACTTCTTGAGTTCTTTATATATTTTAGATATTAGCCTTCTATTAGATGTCAGCTCAGTAAAGATCTATTCACAATCTGTAGGTTGCCGTTTTGCCCTATTGACAGTGTCCTTTGCCTTACAGAAGAAGCTTTTCAGTTTCATGAGGTCCCATTTGTCAATTGTTGATCTTGCTGGTGGGGGGGGGCATGTGGTGGGAGAGAGAGGTGAGGAGAGCACAAAGAGGGAGGGTGGTTGGGTGGTTGGGTGGTTGGGGGAGCACCTACTCAGAGGGGGGAGGGGGTGATGAACTCTGGGAAGGGGGATAACATTTGGAATACAGTGGCATGAAGTAACGATTTTTATAAACATAGGAACAATGGCCTCTGTGTTAGGTTCTCTCTGATTTTTAATTGTTCTGCTAATATCATACCATGGGACCACACTTCTTTAAATCACTCTCTGCCCTTTAACCTTTTCTGATTTGCTCTAATTGTTTCCTTAAAATATTACTTGTTCTTCTTGTTTAAGGGTTTCCTTCTCTTAAAACTGACAGTTTGCTCAGGCCATGTAATATTTTTATTATCTGTGACTCTCTCAGCCCACGTGAGACTTTCACATGAGTAGGCAAAAAAATCCTTAAAGTGTTAGCAATTTCATATCATTAAAACTAATAGATTCTTGAGGATTTTACATGTGATTTTTGGAGGTATGGCTATCTGACTCCATCTTTGTTTTTCATACTGTGCCGTTGTATACACTTGAAGCATGCCAATGCCTCATATATTTTATAGACTCTTGATGAAAAATACTGCCACGTTATTTTGTTTATAATGAAGATAAACGCACATATATGCAGCATTCAGAGACTTGATGAGTAGAGAAACATATCAGAAGAGGTTAATTCAGTTATCACTAAACAAACGAAATCAATACAATCATTGTATGTTTGGAGTATTGTCTAAACAGGGTTTCTTTTATCTTGTCTTGTTTTAGACAAGAACTAAACAGCATGAAGTTTGACATTTGTAGTCTAGGAGCACGGATACCCATCTATTCAATCATTAAATGTAGTCAACACATTTCACATACCATGGGAGAGACAGAAAAGTCACCCTTCGATTTTTCCCATTCTTATGTGCCAAGGACCATTATGCTCACCATATTTTAATAAACATATTTTAATATGTTTGATACATAATTTTAATTATTAAATTAATAATAATTTAATAGATTATTTTATTTATTTATTTACAATTCCTTGCTTGTAAACAATGCACTCCGATGGCATCCACCTCCCCAGTAGTAACTCACTTCCTCTTTCCATTCCTACTGATAACCTTCTTCACAGTATTCCCCCTCGTATGCTTATGTCCCTCCTTTCCTTTCCTTTCCTTTCCTTTCCTTTCCTTTCCTTTCCTTTCCTTTCCTTTCCTTTCCTTTAGTTTTCTTTCCTCTTTTCTGCCATGTATCCTTTGTAGGTGTGTCTGTGTGTGTATGTCTGTGTGTGTGTGTGTGTGTGTGTATGTGTGTGTGTATGTAGGTAGATAATGTGTGTATAGGTAGATAAGTGTGTATAGGTTGTGTGTGTGTGTGTGTGTACGTTGTGTGTTGTGTACCTTGTGCTGGTGGTCAAAGCTGTCACATATTCATGATTACTTTAGCCAGGCCATATCCAGAAGACCACTCTTCACTTTACTCTTCCCCAATCTCTAGTTTCCACTCTCCATCTACCTTCTCTTTCTAGATGGTACTTGGGACTCTGAGAGGGTGACATATATTACCCATTAAGGACTTACTTATGTCCACAGGGAATTTAATTTCCTCTAGCATAAACAGACACATGACTCAATAAATAAACACAAGCTCTAAACCAGGGAAGGTAGATCTAGGTTTATTCTAGGTCTATTCTCTGAGTCCCCAATTGAGACTGTTTCTCACCATAAAACCGGGATGCAAGGTACACAAGACTGTGTTGGGAGAAGATGTATCTGAAGCCTTCATCATTCTATCCTCAGTTTCCAGACCATGGTTTTGTACATTACACATGCAGAGTAGCTATTAAATAAATGAATTAGAGGTTTTCCCCTAAAGACATTATATGTTGAACTAGATCAGTAATAGACACCTTTCTAAAGTATTGTGAGAAATCTCAGGGTGATGGATTTAACTTTGCTTGAAAAAATCAGGCCAGGTTTTTGAAGCAGTCACATGTGAGTGGCATTAAAAGATAGTCTCAGCAAGAGGATCCCCGCTGTGCAGAATGGCACTTGCAAAAGCTCAGAACCTTGACATGAATGAGATTCTACTACTAGATATTAGTAGAATAAAGTAGGAATGAGGAAAACTTTACAGACCATCCGGATAGGGCAAAGGGGGTGGTATGTGTCAGTCTCAAGAGACTGTATTTAATGCTGCAGTAAGGGGAAGAGCTTCGATTTCTTCACTTCCTTCCCAGTCTCAATGGACAAGAAGGCTCTCCTTTCCACTGGAGACAATTCAAAACCCTCTCATAGAGACATGTTTAGCTAGCAACAAATCCTATTCATACTACATTATTTCTTGCATATGGATACTTATGGTTCTGTTTAATTAATGAACTGGGGTGCAGGAAAGATTAGAACATTAATAATAATATAGAGAAATTAATTCTAATAATATATGATAATAAATGTTATTTAAAATGTATACATAATTGTCTCAGGTAGCTGAAATTCTGGAAAGCAAAAGCAAGGCTCAGGGAAGATCATGGAAGATCTTTCAAGTATATATGAGTTCACAGGAAGTACATATTTTTTCTTACAGCTTCTCCCAAGGAGCTCTCAGTTGGTCTTAGTATATCATCACTGTACTGGCTGATTTATGACAACTTGACACAACCTAGAGTCATCAGAGATGAAGGACTCTCAGTTGAAAAAATGCCTTCATAAAATCTGGCTCTAAGGCATCTTCTTTGTGAGAGATGGAGGAAAGCCCAGTGCATGTTGGGTGATTTCAACCCTGAACAGTGGTTCTGGATTATATAAGAAAGCAGACTGAGTATGCCATGGGATACAAGTCAGTAAGCACCTTCCTTCCATGGCCTCTAGATCAACTCCTGCCTCCTGGTTCCTGTCCTGCTTGAGATCCCATTCTCATTTCCTTTAGTCGGTACATGCACACATGTACAGTGATGAGAAAGTGTAAATCAAATAAACCCATTTTTCCCCAAGTTGCAGTATCTTGTTGCAGCAGTAGAAACCCCAACTAAGATTGTCATCAAACCTCTACATTTCAGATGTTAAAATGGTATAAGAAAATATTAAACAAATCTCCACAAAGCTAAGAAAATGATCACAAACATAACAATTTATTAGAAAAAAATAATACTTTTAGAGGACAAAAATTTAAAGCAGACTATGCCTTTCTTTACAGTGTAACATACAGTGAAAAGTTCACTTTTCAAAGAAGGAACAAAATATGACTCATTGTCAGTCAAGATAATTTCCAAAGCTCCAAGGTGGTCACGGTGTCAGAAATGGCAGATGGGAGATCCATGGAAGTGACTAGGCATAGTTTCAGTGTATCTAACAACAAACTGGAGAGAACAGAAGAGAGTAACATATAACAACTGAAATTATGTTATCTGTAGGTAGGAGATAAGCTTAGGGAAAATTGAAATAAATTAATAAATAAATAAACTAATGGAAAATGGAAATAAATGAATTTTTAGTGAATTGGTATAAATACTAAATCTGACATACACGGAACTAGAATTCTAGAAAACGGGTTGGGAACAATAACAAAGACAAGCTTTGAAAGTCACGTGATAAATTTGGTACAAAAACAAAGGGTAATTCAACACACATTTATATAAAGATGATATAGTCAATAGCAGTATAATTAAATCACCAATAACTGAGAAAGGCAAGTAAGTAAGCTTTAGAAGTGAGAAGATACCTCACATTTAATGTAATAGCAACCCTGAGTGGGTGATAGATAACCAGGGCCCCCGCCCTTCAGAGGTAAAGGAGAGGGTGGGGGAGGGTGTCTGTGAGGAGGGAATGGGAGGAGTCAGCATTTGGGATGTAAATAATTGTAAATAAATAAAAACATAAGAACATCATAAATTTTTGTGTATTATACATCAAATTGTAATATGGAGAATAATATATTACACATCAAAGTAGAATAATATACCTAATGCAATAAATGAGTAAAAATATTATATTCACTATACAAAAGAATATATAGGAACTAAATAACCAATGAAGGAATAAATTAATCAAAAAGACTACAAATTAAACATTTTCCAAATGAGGAATTATTAAAGATCAATAAATACATAAAGATATTCAATAATTTAAGCCACTGAGAAAATGCAAATCAAAAGTAGAGTGAGATTTTATTACATCCCTGAGACAGCAGCAATCATAAAAAAGAAGAAATCAACAACACATGTCAGCAAGAGTTCCCCAGGAAATGAACACACAGCAATGTAGAAATATGAGTTTGTTAAGGTTTTTGATTTGTTTTGTTTTTGATGAATTAAAACAACCACTATGGAAATATTTTGTTTTCTCAAAAACAATAAAAATAAAAATATTACCATTATTTGATTCCCTGATTCCAATCCTCATATGCAGTTAAAGACAGAAAAGTCAGCATATGATAGAAATCCCTGCACTCCATGGTTTATTATTATACTATTTACAACAGACAAGCCATCAACAAACAAAAGGAGGAATAAAAAACCCAGGATAGTGAAAACTATTCTCAACAATAAGAGAACTTCTGGCAGAATCACCATTCCTGATGTACTCAAGATGTACTATAGAGCAATCTTGATGAAAACTGCTTGGTATTGGTACAGTGATAGGCAGGTAGATCAATGGAATAGAATTGAAGACCCAGAAATGAACCCACATACCTATGGTCACTTCATCTTTGAGAAAGGAGCTAAAACCATCCAGTGGTTAAAAAGACAGAATTTTCAACAAATGGTGCTGGTTCAACTGGTGATTAGCATATAGAAGAATGCAAATTGAGTCATTCTTATCTCCTTGTACAAAGCTCAAGTCCAAATGGATCAAGGAACTCCAAATAAAACCAGATACACTGAAACTAATAGAAAAGAAAGTAGGGAAGAGCCTTGAGCACATGGGCACAGGGGAAAATTTCCTGAACCAATAGTTTATGCTCTAAGTTCAAGAATTGACAAATGGAACCTCATAAAATTACAAAGCTTCTATAAGGCAAAAGTCACTATCAATAGGACAAAACGGCAACCAACAGATTGGGAAAAGATCTTTACCAATCCTACATCCAATAGAGGACAATTATCCAATATATACAAACAACTTAAAAGCTAGACTCCAGAGAACAAAATAACCCTATTTAAAAAATGGGGTACAGAGATAAACAAAGAATACTAAATGGCTGAGAAGCACCTAAAGAAATGTACAACATCCTTAGTCATCAGGGAAATGCAAATAAAAACAACCCTGGGCGGTGGTGGCGCACGCCTTTAAGCCCAGCACTTGGGAGGCAAAGGCAGGAGGATTTCTGAGTTCGAGGCCAGCCTGGTCTACAAAGTGAGTTCCAGGACAGCCAGGGCTACACAGAGAAACCCTGTCTCGAAAAACCAAAAAAAAAAAAAAAACCAACCCTGAGATTCCACCTCACACCAGTCAGAATGACTAAGATCAAAAACTCAGGTGACATTAAATCCTGACAAGGATGTGGAGAAAGAGGAACACTCTCCATTGCTGGTGGGATTACAAGTTTGTACAACCACTCTGGAAATCAGTTTGGCAGTTCCTCAGACAACTGGACATAGTACTACCTGAGGACCCAGCTATACCACTCCTGGGCATATACCCAGAAGGTGCTCTAACATGCAATAAGGACACATGCTCCATTATGTTCATAGCAGCCGTATTTATAATAGCCAAAAGCTGGAAAGAACCCAGATACCCCTCAACAGAGGAATGGATACAGAAAATGTGGTTCATTTACACAATGGAGTACTACTCAGCTATTAAAAACAATGAATTCACGAAATTATTAGGCAAATGAATGGAACTAGAAAATATCATCCTGAGTGAAGTAACCCAATCACAAAAGAACACACATGGTAGGCACTCACTGGTAAGTAGAGATTAGCCCAGACACTGGGAATACCCAATATATAATTCACAGACCACATGAAGCTCAAGAAGAAGTAAGACCAAAGTGTGGTTACTTCGATTGTTCTTAAAAGAGGAAACAAAATTTCCATGGAAGGAGATACAGAGACAAAGTGTGGAGCTGAGACTGAAGGAAAGGCCATCCAGAGACTGCCCCACCTGGGGATCCATCCCATATACAGTTACCAAGCCCAGACACTATTGTGGATGCCAAGAAGTGCTTGATGACAGGAGCCTGATATAGCTGTCTCCTGAGAAGCTCTGCCAGAGCCTGACAAATACAGAGGTGGATGCTCACAGCCATCCATTGGACTGAACACAGGGTCCCCAAGTCAAGTCAAATATATTCTAAATCTCCATGATAACATACTTGCTTCATTTTCCTCTGTTTCTATGCACTTAATAACACTATAAATAAAATTTAAATATGAGTGTATTAAAATAGCTTTTCTATGATACATTTATATTAACATATATCATGGTATCAGTCTACCCTTAACTGTGAATAACTATAGATATGTAGCTTGTAAAATAAATTGTAAAGTTATTATTCCAATGATCTTTAAGATTACCCTCTGAGTCAGTAGCTTTGACTGACAGCCTGGCTGCACCATGCACTTTATCACTTTTAAAAAATATATTAATATTCTTTTTATAGCATCTTCTTAATACTAAAGTTAATGTCAAGTTAAACTTTCTCATCAGGTATTCTATTTTAGGTTAATTAATGTTTAGATATCCTGAGCCTATTTAGTGTATGATTAAAAATTAAATGGAGTTATGCCAAGGGAATTGCACTGGCAAGGGTAGGTGGATTGCATGATCGTTTATAGAATAATGATAAAAATAAAGTGAGTCAGAAAAAATTCACAATGAGTTATTTAAAGGTTTTCAATTTTTAGAATCATAAGGAAATCACTGTAATGATCTGAGATTTTTACCAGTTTTTACTCTTTCATTCATATGACATCCAGAACCACACTGGGGTTCTTTTTATGAGTCTAATAGAGTTAATTTATACATGTAGTCAAATCAAAATTTTAATCTTGGACTCTATTAAGTTTCAAATAGAAAAATCTTCGAAACAACAAAAATCTAGCAAGCAAATGAATGTTATACAATTTCTCTCTTTAAACAATGTATGCTCTGTAGCATTCAGCCGGACTCAACTTACAACTCCCTCACTTCCACGCCCTAAGTGCCGGGATTACAGAGAGGTGCCTAAGTACCCTATTTTATTATATATCTTAAGGAAAGAAACATGATCAAAGTTCATGTATTCATGATGTTTACTTTAAATAAAAAGACCTGTGTATACACACACACATTCACACACACACACACACACACACACACACACACACCACCCCACACCACACACACACAAATATAACTCTTCTTCAACCTATGGTCTTTTATAGGTAAAATCTTGATTCACCACTGCTGTATAGTCTCTGTCCCAGGTAAACTCTTATTAAATTCTAGTAGACTCTAGGTGATACATTTATATGAATACAGATTGTCATATGCTTCACGCACATTTCAAATGATCACACACCATTACCCTGAAAAGTTGTTTCATTGCTTTGTTTTGAGTAGTATATATAGGGTGCATTTTTACCATACCATGTTCTGCCTGGGCATCTTTCTTTAGTGGTTTTCATTCCAACATCCCATTGTTATTTAACAGTTCACAAACAAGCGTCACATGAAATTTACGTAGGAGAATTAACAATATTTTTGACAAGGTGTTAAAATAATATTATAATTATCATGCTAATATTTGTATGTTGTTAACAATGCCTCATTTTGATGTAATTCAACTGCTGCCCATAGTCATTTATTTCTCTGTTAAAACTAGGAATGACTGGATGTAGGGGAATGCCAGGACAGAGAAGCGAGAGGGGGTTGAATGGGGAAAAGAGGGAGGGAAGGGGGCTTATGGGACTTTTGGGGAGGGAGGAAACAGGAAAGGGGAAATGATTTGGAATGTAAATAAAAAAAACTTAGAAAACAAAATAAAATAAAATAAAAACGAGGAATGAGTTGTGACGGTTTTCTTTTTCCTAGACTTTAACATATGCTGATTTCCTACAAATTCTTTCCACTGTTGTTCTACTTTAGGGAATATAGGTAGCATATCTAACCTAGATTGTTTTGCTCTATTGCATTTATTGCCTTTTATATATCTTTCTGGTGCATCTGTTATCTGCCTTTCCTCCTGGGAGGAAGGAGAAGTCTCATGGAAGCTCCACGCCCTCATGGATGCTGTCTGTCTTTGCTGATGCTCTAGCAACTGATACTGGGAGATTTCTTTGAATACATTTGATTCTCATTAAAAGTTTATGAAATAAACAGGATACAAAACTTAGAACAAGATGAATATTATAGAACAAAATATTCACAAAATATCAGGAGGGATCAAATTTTAATGAAGAATGTTCCTGGTAAAATATTTTTACTGTGTTATGTAATATAACATTCAAATTAATTTACTAACAGAAGGATGGACTGGAGAATTATTTTGTTTTATTTTATTGCAAATTTTTATAGTTCCCTTTAATATATAGTTTTATCAAGCTACAGTTTAAAAAAATCTTGAAACAGAAGAACTATGCAAGCCTCAATACTATGGATTAATATATAAAGTGCAGATATTTAATTATTAGTGTAACGATGAGATGATCATTAGTTATGATCTATGAGAATTTGAAGAAGTTAGAATGGTGAATCAGATGTGCTAGCAATAAGCTGCTAGTTTCTCTCAGATGCACTACCATCCCCAATTTGGTCACCCTCACTGTGACTCATTTCTCAGCACCATGAGTGTCCTACCAAAAAACCAATATAACACTTTTGCTACTATTGATTTTCTGATGGTCTGATACATATAGTACTGGAGAAATAAAGGCTGCACGTACAGCCAGGGTTCTTCCAGCTAAGGTCCATTTTGGTGTCTAATGAAGCAAAACACTCTATAACTTAATAGGCGGGGGCATCTGTACCAAAGCAGCTGGAGTCATATCTCATTCTGGCACTTATGACGGATGCGGATAAAGAAAGTAGCTAGGTGCCAGGTGGAGATAAGTCACTTAGCCAGATGATTACATCAAATTGCTTGCAACATAATCATCTGGGACACATTTACCAAATTGGCATTTCAAATCATTGTACAGAAGTTGAATTAATCACCCAGGTATATGGCTTGATATTATGTGTTCAGATTATTCTCTTAGAAGGCACTTAATAAAAGCTCATTTTAATACATAGACAGTAAAATTAACCAACAAAATCACAGCTGATTTTTATAATGTTAGATTTATCTTTACTTTATAAATTGAACTTTGATTCAATCTAATACTATTTTACTTACCTATGAATTCTTAAATAGATTAAAATTTGTACTGATATATTGGATGAGAAAAACAGAAAATTAGACTAGATTGTGGTATATTTCACACCTGATTTTCTTTGTGCCATTTTCCATTGTGAGTCAATCAGAATTAGATTAAAACCCATTTTTAAATTTTTCCTGGTTCTCCATTGCTATGTGTTTGTCAGCCCCGGAGTCAGAATTCAGCTGTGTTGTGTCAGGCATACATTCTTCTTGATTAAGAGACTCTGTTGGTTGGTGTAATAAGCTTTTAACATAGTCCCTTGATCCTACAGAGTTCATTTAAACTAGCTTGCTATTTTCATATTTAATTACATAGAGAAAATAAAATGTGGGTAGAGGAGCAGGAGAGTGTATATAATTTTCCCAATCTTTGAAGCCGGGGACATGACAAATGGTGATAAAAATATGCTTTATATCTTAACATAGTTGCACTGAAATGAACATAAATGGTGGCATTCTGTGACAGTCTTCCTCCTCGTTTGAAAAAAGAAAAAGACAAATGTTGAATACTCTTGCCTATGTACTGTAACAAAGACGATGCCTGCTGTTTGTTTAGGCTATTCTAAGAACTAAATGATTCCTTTTCTTAAGAACTTTCAGGATCTGGCAACATCAAAATTAGCGTTTCTGCATATTATCATGGTGTCGATTGTTAACAATTCTATGTTGTGCCCTACAAAAAAAGAAAAAAATTGTCAGGATGGTTGATTTTATGTTAAGTGTTCTTACCAAAATAAAAACAAACAAATATGTTGCCTTCTTTTCTTCAGATATTTCTCTTACATTTATAGAATTGTATTTCTTTTGACCTCTATGAAATAAAACTTATAGCTATATAGGCTTTAGAAAGATGAATTTATAATTAGGGGCACTTGCTATACTTCTAAAGGATCTCAGTTCAATTCACAGCACTAAGTCTGTTGTTTATAACCCCCTGTAACTATGCTTCCAAGGAATCCAGTACTATATTTTCCATGGGTACCAGCACATAAGACAAACACATACACGTAGACACACACACAAAAACACACACGCACAAACACACGTTAATATTTAAAAAATTAATTTGTTTTTGTAACAATTGAAAAGGTGTATTCTTTACAACGTCAAAGTTGGCCAGGCCAGATTGAAAAATATCACTTCCAGGACAGAGAAACACATCTAACTATTAACAACACATTTCCCCTTTGTGTGTGTGTGTGTGTGTGTGTATGTGTGTGTGTGTATTGCATGAATATGTGTGAACATATGTGTTTTTCCATATGGAGAGGCTAGAGGTCAATATGAGACATGTTCCATGATCACATTTCATCTTATTTATTGAGATGGTGTCTTTTACTAAGCAATTGTCTAGACTAATGCTCCTGTGGCCTTCCACGATCCTCCTATCTTGCTTTCCAGCACTAGGCTTACAAGAAGAGCACTGTCAAGCCAAGTTTACCATGTGGATGCTGGGAAGATGAAGTCAGATCCACATACTAGAGCACTTTACTCCTGGAACCATGTCGCCGTGCTTAATGATCCTTTATCTTCATATGACTTCTTAAAATCAACCAGAAACATAGAAAACAATACAAAGACTCAATTAACCTGAGAGCAGGTCCTTTGGAAAAAATAAACAAGCTCCACAGACCCTTAATCCAATTAACCAAAAATAAAGAAAAAAGGAACCTCAAATTAGCAGAAGCAGATAAAATCAGGGAAACACCACACCATGTCACATCATGTAAATTCAAACACAGTAGAGTACTGTGAAAACCATTCATTCAAACCACCAAAGATAAACCAAGAACAAATCCGCAACTTACACAGACCCATAACAATTAAGGATATTAAAGGAGTAATAGAGAGCCTTCCAGCTGAATGAAACCTAAATCCAGATAGAGTCATAACAGAATTCTATCAGTCTTTCAAAGAAGATCTATAATCAACACTTTTCGTGTTTGTTTCGCTGCTGATGCTGTTGCTGTTTTATCTGTCTGTCTGTCTGTCTGTTTGTTTGTTTTTTGAGACAGACTCTCACTATGTGGCTCTGGCTGTGTTCTTGAACACACCAAGTAGACCAAACTGGCCTGGAACTCACAGAGCCCCACTTGCCTCTTCATTTCAATTGGTAAGATTAAAGGACTGTGCCACCACACCTAGCCCACAATCAATACTCTTTAAATTATTTTAAACTGAAACAAAGGAAGAACTAATGAAAGAAAATGAGCACTTCCAACCTTTTTCTACAAAGACAATATTATTCTAATGGTCAAATAAGATACAACATTAAAAATAAACCCACAAGCCATTATCCCAGATGAACATAGATTCAAAGATTCTCTATAAAATACTTGCAAACCACATATCAAAATGATCACCCACCATGTTCAGGTTGGATTTATCCAAGAGACTAATTAATCTACTGGATGTCCTTTTAAGGCAACCCAGCATTTACACTATGGCATTACAGTAATCAACTACAAATTGATTACTCCCATACTATCATTGAGAACCAGGGGAAAAGGCAGAGAAGAAACACTTTGATTAACTTGAACTCCTTGTCAGAAAAATCCATGCAAAACTGAGGTTACAGAACCAATGTATTGTTGTCACTCACTAACATCAAACAAGTACTTTGCATCAAAACGAGTAAAGAATGTCATGTCAGTTTCTCAAGGATATGGGTGAAATTGCACCCATCTCAGGTTCAGGAGTCTGAGAGAATAAACTCTCTTGAAAGACTTTCCCGTAAGAGGAGAGTACCATGAGAGTGCTCCTTGGGAAACTTTTCTAAGGAATGGGTCTACAGCTTCATTCCTTTGGGGTCTCAAAAGACCCTGAGTTATGTTCCATCCTATGTTCAAGGTAGAAGCACACATTGACATGACCCAACTAATTCTTGTTTATCAGGTATGCGAAATTAAAACATCAGAGGTTTAGAGACCCTTCACTTCGACTTCAAAGGGAAGACTGTAGGGCCAGGAAATGTGTTTGAAAGCCACTATCAGAGCACACAGTCTTTGAGATGGCGGCTAACTAAGCAGTGATAGTGAAGCAAAAGATACATCGAAGACCCTAAGGAACTAGAGGCAATGTCACAAACGTGGGACTGTCTACCAAGGAAGTACAGACAAGTAGACCCAACTGCAGGAGACCTTATGGGCTATAAATGGCAAACCCATAGAGCAAGCTGTCCATGACATTCAGGGTTCATTTCATGCCACCTTGTGCTCTGAACACTGAACATGATTCTCCAGATTTGAAAGTCTTCCTGGCTTTCAGTCTCCCTTGGTCTCATCCCTCCTTGCTATGCTTCCTGTGGAGAGAGTAATGTGTACTCTGAGCTTTTGTCTATTCCAAGTTACTTTTCTGTCCTAATAGGAAAATGGACAATATATTAATATATATTTGTATAATACATATACTATATATGTTACTGTCTTTAAAAGAGATTTTTAAATTTTAAAGTAACTCATAATTAAATTTGCCTTGAAACTTAAAAGAGTCCTGGGGCCAAGCTTTTTTTTTTATTGGATATTTTATTTATTTATATTTCAAATGTTATTCTATTTCCCATCCCTTCTCCCCGCTGCTTCTATGAGGGTGGTCCCCTACCTACCCACCCACTCCCACCTTACTGCCCTGGCATTCCCCTACACTGGGGCATCGAGCCTTCACAAGACTAAGGGCTTATCTTCCCACTGATGTCAGACAAGGCCATCCTCTGCTACATATGCAGCTGGAGCCATGAGTCCTTCCATGTGTACTCTTTGGTTGGTGGTTTAGTTGGGACCAAACTTTTGAACACTATTAGAATGACTAACACTACTTGAGCTATAGGAAACAGACAAAGTACATTGTGTATTGTGAAATATGACTGACATTTTGGGAGCCCAAGATATATGTTAAGATTTGGTTATAATGTGTTCCTCATAGTCTCATTCATTGTCTTAGTGCACCATAGTATATTAGACTCACAAAGCGTTATGTGTCAGAAAACCTGGCCCCCGATGGAGTTGCTCCTTTGAGAGGTCCTGGAAAACAAATTTTAGGAAGGGGATCTTATCTGGAGATAAAAGATCATTGACAGCACTGGCCTTGAGTGATATATCTTGCCCTTGGACTGACTCTCTCTGTCTCTCTCTCTCTGTCTCTCTCTCTCTCTGTCTCTCTGTCTCTCTCTCTCTCTCTCTCTCTCTCTCTCTCTCTCTCTCTCTCCCTCCCACCCTCCCTCCCTCCCTCCTTCCTATCTATCATGAGCAGAAAATTCTACTAGTATCAGAATGACCTTCCTCACTATGGACTAAAATCATAAGCCGAAATAAATCCATTTCTGCCTTGGGAAATTTAGACTTGTTGCTATTGTTAGAGTTGAAATTCTAACTAAAGCAGAAACTCGTATGAGAAATTTCAGAACTTTAACAAATATATCTGTAAATGTGAGGGAATGAATATAAATGAAAGCAGATGCCAAGCATATTTAACAATGTAGAAATTAATGAACTTTAAAAATGATATCACTATAAGCACACAACCTAGAGATTCACAATTCAATATATTAACTCAGACACTGGCTTTAAATACTTGCTTCCCTATATGCACTTGTTACCATTCATCCACATAACTGCCTCTTGGAAAAATATTTGTCCAGAACTTCAGGGCACTGGTAAACCATCATGGATTCCTAATTTCTCAAAGTAAAGTCAATCTAAAATGAAAGGTGACTGCAGTTTGGTAAGCTGAATACAATTTAGTAGGTTTCGACTCAAGCCTAACTTTTTATTGACCCAAAGGAAGCCAGTTCACAGGAATGTTATTTCACATGCTTCTAGAATGTTTCTACCAATTTGATCTGTACTAAAGCAAGCCAGAGTTCATTTCTCTCTTTTGCCACAGAAGGTATTTTCTATAATCTAGCTGATACAAATCCATAGTAATGTCTTTTACTTATTACAAAGGGTAATTAATGCAGAAAAAAAATCTACTGTCTTCCACATCAACTTGGAAGTTAGTAATTGTAATTTTTAAAAGTTGTCTATTTACGTGTAAAGTTTGGCTACCTGGCTATCATTTAGATCACTTCCAACTTTTTTACATATTGGGAGGTTCCTAAATTTTATGTGAATTTATTATGTGTGTGCACATATCACAAAGCAAGTGTGGAAGGGAGAGTCCAACTTTTGGAAATGAGTCTCTCTACCATCTGGGTCCTGGAGAAACAGACAACTTCTTCATGTTTTATGACAAGTGCCTTTACTGGCTAAGCCATCTTAAAGCCAAACACAGCTTAAAGTTCTGGATGCTTTACTTCAAAATTAGTGTGTACATAATAAATGACTCCAAGTAAATTTGATTTATCACTTTATTGTTTGACAATGCTTAACTGAAATACCTGCATGACCAGAAATACTCTTAAATCCTGTTCAAAGTCTGATGACTTTTATTCTCCTGATCCATTGAGATTCTTAAACAGAAAGATGCCATTCTCCAGTATCACTCCTGAAAAAAAAAATGCTGCTTTTGCTATCTCTTTATACTTCTATGTGGCTAAAATCTCCCATTGTTAATTTACAGGAATTATGACTAAGCCAACTTCCCTGCTCTATATGTTATAACACAATCCCCAGACCAAAGAAGATGGTTACCGTGAAATGAATAGATTCATAAATGCCTAGTGACTGTGCTATATACTACAAATTGTGATAGAAAGTGGAGAAGGCTAATGGGGCACTTGGAGGAAAACTGCCTTGGAAGAAAAAAGTGGTTTTTAAGAGGGAGATAATGATGGAAACCCAATGATACTAAGACTGATAGCTATGGGTTCAGGGCAGAAGTCTGGTTAGTGTATGTAATGAAGGTCAAAATGAAATGCAAGGCAATATGCACATTCATCTGCTGACATTCCTTAGTGTTTCTCTCTCAAGGTTGTGAAGTTAAGAAGCCTTCCAATGTCTCTGCCTCACCCCACAACACTGTCAAATAAGCATTTATACCACTTGAGGAAGATACCATTGAGGAGACAAAGAAATGCCTTCAGTTTGCTTCAAACACCAAGACAGATGTAAAACTCTGCCTCAGAAGTGTAGAGTTATTTTATTCTCCGGGTTGACTCACTCCATCTTCTCCTAAATGAAGAGAATAAAGGTTTCTTTCTGTAGGAAATAAATCCAGAGTTTTTGAGAACCAGAAGATTCCCAGAAAACTACTATCCACAAAGCTGAAAGTAGATTTTATTTTAGGGTACTGTCCTCGTTTTCTTTGCCACTTTAGTTTAATTTAGGTACTGGGTATGAGTTTATTTTCACAAAGGTATTTATAGAGAGAAGAGAGAGAACCTTAAATTTGAATTTTTTTCAATGCCTTGAAGCGATTAGACCTTTCTCTAAGAAGCAGAGTGACATCCCTTCATGATATAAGATTCCTGAGGATACCGAACTTGCAAGTAGGTACCCTGTTTAGGCACCTACTGGTACCTGTTTAGGTACCTACCTAAATGACTGGGCAGGGGTAATATTTTGTATCATTTTTGTGGCCCTTTAAATGGGCAAATAAATTGCCTAAGCCTAAACCTGTCAGTCAGTAAAATGTGAGCAACAGTTAAGTGTAAATGAGTCATATAAAATACATACATGAAATGCTTGATGCAATGCCTAGCCAATACATGCTCCAACAATCTTAGCTGTCAACTTAGCCAATGCCAGCACCTTAGAGGAGGAAAGGAATGTGTTTGCAAAGGTCCAGGGGAAGTTGGTATATTCTTGTTCCAATTTACATAAAACTTATATATATACCTATACAATCCACTTTACCCATTTTATTTTTTGAGATTATAATTGCGTCATTTCCCCCGTACATTTCCTCTGCCTGAACCATCCCACATACCCCTCCTCCACGCACTTTCATGTTCATTGCCTTTTTCCTTGTTTTACACACACACATACATACACAGACACACACAGACACACAAACACACACACAGACACACACACACACACACACACACACACACACACACGCATGTGCGCGCCCCTAAATATAACCTTTAGTTGTATGTATGTTTTAGGGGCTGACCGTTTGTTATTGGTTAACCAATCATAGTGCTCTTACTGGGGGAAGACTATCCCTCCTGTTCTCAGCATTGCTTAGCTGCTTACATAGTTCTTGTGTAGGGCCGATGCTTCCTGTGATTTCCTCCTCTGGCATTAGCATTTCTATTAGTGACTGGTGTCATCCTTTCTCAGCTCCTGTTCAGGAAATGTTTGTGACACTTCACGAGTGTAGCTTCTGACATTACTAGGAGACACAATGTCCTAGCAAAATCTTTGTTCCTCTGGCTCTTACAATACTTCTCCCCTTTCTCACGAGTGTTATTTTCTTCTTGTCGAGTGGGTTTTATGTTGAATTAAAGAGCTGCAGTCTAACCACTTTTTTATTGATTGCATCTCTTAGGACAGACCTTTAGTTTATTTCAAAGAACAGAAGTGAACAGGAGTTCAATCTTTCAGGGAAACAGTGTGGGGCGGTGTGGGGGGTGGGAATCAAAATATCTTTCTGGAAGATTCTCCTTTAACCTGCTTTCTAGCTCGATCCCAGCTACACTGTTTGAGTGGACACAATACCTGCCTTCCATAATTAAAACCCGAATGCCTGAATACAAATGTATTTTCATCACATTCAAATTATGTGATATACACAAGTTTCTCTCCTTAGGCCTCTGTGGTCATTCATTTATGACAGGACCTTTTCCAAGGGGTTGTGGAGAGGCTTAAATTAAATTGCAGTACACTTGAATTTTCCAGAATCGTCTATCACTGTGCACATGCTTTAGAAATATTAATTCAATGCAATTATGTTGCAAAGTACAGGTTTGTGTATATATGTGCATTCTTTTGTGTGTGTGCATGTGTGCTTGCATGCTCATGTTTAGTCCTATGTGTATGCAGTCCTATGTGCATGTAGAGGCCAGAAGTCAACCTTAAATTTCATTCCTGATGATTCATCCACCTTGTGCTTTGGGAATCTCCATTAGGCTAGGCTGGCTCACTGTTGAGCCCCAGGAATCATCTCTCCCACCTCCCCGGGACAAAGGTTATAAAAGTATGTCACTATGTCTGGCCTTTTTTATGTGCTTTCTGGGGGTTGAAATCAGGTCTTCATATTCATACATCAAGTACTTTACTGCCAGAGCCATCTCCCCAACCTGGAATATAGGATTTTTATGATATTTCCCATGAATCTGCTATCACATTTCTCATCCTGTAATGCCTGAATAAAGGAGTTTCTCAGTGTAAAGAGCTGATTTATCAATTTTTATTTAAAAAGCAGATTTGCCAAATTTTGTTTCAAAAGCTGGCCTATCAATTTTTATTTAAAATGCACAGCTAAATGTAGTGCTGTTGCCAAATTTCAAATTTTCACAATTGTTTGCAGTAATATTGTGGTATTACTTATAGTTTAAGAAGAAAAGTATTCCAGCATCCATTACAGTGAGAAGCTTCCAGAATTGGAAAATATCATCCTTAGTGAGGTAACCCAATCACAAAAGAACACACATGGTATGCAGTCACTGATAAGGAGATATTAACCCAGACACTCGGAATACCCAAGACACAATTCACATATCAATTGATTTCCAAGAAGATGGAAGGAGAGACCCCTGGTTCTGGAAAGACTGGATGTAGGAGAATGTCAGGACAGAGAAGCTAGAGGGGGTTGAATGGGGAACAAGGGGAGGGAAGAGGACTTATGGGACTATTGAGGAGGGAGGAACTGGGAAAGGGGAAATCATTGGGAATGTAAATAAAAAATATAGAATATAAAAAAATAAAATAAAAAAAAAACCAAACCAACGAGAAGCTTCACTCATCAAGGTTAAAAGCAGCTCCAGTCTATGGAAATGACCATATAGTTAGAAGAAATTTTGACAAACACAATTATTTAGCAAAACGACAGGAATTAAATCCACCCAAGGGCTTATGTCCCCAATATCCATGGTTTTTTCAACTGTTACAGTCAGAGACATGAATCCCATCCTGTGGAGCAGACTGCAAATTCGAGCATGAAACAATGGGTCCCTGCTACTACTATACCACTACGCACATCAATATATGATTGGGACATGCAGCACAAACACATGAAACTTTCGAAGAATAAGTAAAACCTATTATTTATAAAAAGAAAGAATATTTTTGCTAAAAAAAAAAAGTAACTGCGCATTTGATATTTTCAACAGAAACAAACTAACTGAGTCAAGACCTATTTAAATATGTTTGGTGCAGGAGGGGCCAAACACAGAGCTCACTCAGTCTTAGTTCCATTGGCTGCTGTGAGAAGCCTAGTATTGTTCCAGCATCCGAGGAATCTTCCCTCCATCCTTTCTGATTGCCAAAGCAGCAAGAGAATAATTCCCAGGGTTTTTGGTTACAAAAGACTCACAATCTGTTGAAACCCACAAGGATTCACTCCCTGGACAGAGAATAACCGTTTCTTCTTGTCTTTGACCTATCAAAGCTTTTGGCCTCTGCTTGGTAGATTCTAAACCAGAAAGCTGCTGGCAAGCATTCTGGATAATGTGTTCCTTAGGCCTCCAGTCACTGTAAAGTGGAGACAGCCAGAAAAAGAAACCACGGTACACACTAATGTACTCCGGAAAATAATGTACTCTCTGGAAAATATTGCACAACATATTTACTACTGTGGCTATTCAGAACCTATGCACAGCAGTAAGACAGCACCCTCAAATCTAACATATCGCACCTATTTCTTACTAAAGTAGAGAGGGAGTCTGTCTACAAGGAAAGAACCTATATTCTATCAGCATCTTAAATCAAGTAGATGCTTAGGAAAAATATATTTTCACAAACCTTCACACAAAATATTAGGTTGTTTCCTATCAAATTACTGCATATAAAATTATATATGTTAGCATATACAAATGAAGTTATAGCTGGATAGTACAGTTATTCCTGAACTGGATTAGGCAGCAATAATTGACTAAATACCCTTCTTGTTTCTGAAAGCTGTCTGCTGTCTCATGTGTGCTCAGCAGGAGTTTTCACTGCTATGGGCCTTTACTAGGTGGGGTGTCCGGACTCTAGAACTATATTTATATCGAAATGCTGTAGTCTTCTATTAGCATCTCCCACTGCAGAAAGAGAAGGAAAGGTTTCCAAGAGATTTTTCCCTTATTTTATATCCCTAACGATTGCATAACAGCAATCTCATTTTCTCTTAATAATCAGAATCATTCAACCCAAACTGTGTAGTAAGACCTTTCTTTGGCTGTGGGCTCATTACCATGAGCCATTAAGGATGCAAATTTAATTTCTGGCTTCATAAGAATGTTGCTTTATCCTCACTTAGACACCAGCAGGCATTGAGAGAGCAGTATGAAGATGGGCTATTCTGCTCATTTTCTCAAATCCAATCCCTTACATTTCCACTGTGCTTCTAGGTAGTAGATTCCCTAGGAAGATGAGTAAATCTCGTGGATATGAGTTTAACCTCTCATTTGCCTTGGAAGCCATGGGATTCTTGGACAGGTACAGTACTCAGGCTCCTACAACAGTGATTTGTCCTCTAGCTAGCTCAAGGACAAGTTTGCTGATAGATTAGAGAACTGAGAAGAAAAAGATGTTCATAATCTTTCATCAAGAGTTCAGAGAGCTCCATTTAACCTGATACAGAATCCCCACCACAACCTTCTGGTTACTGATGTTATTCTAAGAAAACTAGGATATTCCCTATCAGATCTATCATCAAAGTAGTGAACCCAAAGTCTTATAGAACAGAGAAATGATCAAGACTTCTGTGAAATACTCTTGGATGACAGGGGAGCCAAATATCTATCTATCTATCTATCTATCTATCTATCTATCTATCTATCTATCTATCTATCTATCTATCTCTATCTATCTATCTATCTACCTATCTATCTATCTATCTATCTATCTATCTATCTATCTATCCTGATATATAGAAACAAATTCCCACTATCTTTTAAATTTTGTTTCTCATGAGTGAAATACTAATGGAATCATTCTTCCTATTAAAGTTGCCTTCACTTTTTAAAGTACCAAAATGCAAAGGAAAAATATCTAAATGTTTATTTATTAATACTGATGAATAAGAAAATACCATTTTTTACAATGTTGATGGTAAGAAATGCAGACATCTAATTTGAAATATAAGTATGCAAAAAACCCCAATATATTTAACACCCAAATATACAGATTCTTTCATTTGCACCAAAGGAAACCATTGTTCTGGGACACCAAGATAGTTCTGTGGAATAATTCTCAGTATTCTCTGCTGGTGCGATTAATCATGTCCACACTACTGTTTGTAGTGGGAAAACTATTACTTGTTTTAGAAGCAACATTCTTTGCTTCAACTGAAACAAAATAAATAGAAGAAAAACGTTTTGTTCTAAATTCTCTACAAGTTACCCTTTTTACTAATTCTTTTTGCTTCTTAAAATTTGCATTTTATAAACTTATTTTATGATATTTTACCTGTGTTTACTTTACAGCTCTTTTTTTATGGTATCTCTGTTATAGTGCATGTTTATGGTGCATATTTTATGTAAATGTAGTGGATTTTTAAAATTTAGAATCCTCTTCTAGGGCTTTAATTTCACTAAGTCTAAGTATTAACATTTTGTGTTCTTTGAACAACAACACAGCAGGTGAAAGAAGAATCGTCAAAAATTTGTATCAGGCATCCTCAGAGTATTGATGCCACATTGATTACAGTGCAGAGAATACATAATCACTGTTCTGTGGAAATCAACACTTATTATATTCATATGCATTATACATATATAATTTAATGTATAAAACAGTCTAAGTCTTCCCCACTTTACCTACCCATGAATAAATTATTTTGATCTCTTTTTATCAGTGTGTAGCATTTTCTTTATTTCTCAACATAGATATTTAATATTAATTTGCGAACGTAAGTTAAATGAGTAGAATTCTATTCTAAAAGTCTTTTCATCTTTCAGTACACCATTTTTTTAAAGACAGTCCTCACAGAAATATTGTTTATATAGCTTAAAATCTAATCAATTAAAGGATGTAATTCACGGGTTTCAGTATATTTACTACTGTGTGATTTTAGAAAAAAAAATTTCTCCCTCTCTTAGTTATGGTTTTATTGCTATGAACAGATACCATAACCATGGCAACTTTTACAAACAAAAATATTTAATTGGGGCTGGTGAACAATTTCAGAGATTCAGACCCATATCATCGTGGAGGAAAGTATAGAATTGTGCAGGCAGATGTGAAGCTGAAGAAAGAGACAAGAGTTCTACTTCTTGACCTGCAGGCAGCAGAAGAAAACACAATGGCATAATTTGAGCATATATGACTTTAAATTCCACCTCTACACTGACACACTTCCTTGAACAAGGCCACAACTAGTTCAAAACGACCATACCTCCTATCAGTGCCATTCCCTATAGTCAAATATTCAAGCATATGAGTCTATGGGGGCCATTCCTATCAATCCACTATACTCCCCTAAGAAATCTCACATCACTTATTGTCCTTCCATCTCCCTTTACTAGACAGCACAATGTACTTTTTCCCTGTATGTTTTTACCTATACATAAAAATGGACTCACATACCATTTAGACTTGCGTATGATATCACTCAAACATGATAGTGTTCAAGGTTTGTTTAGGCCGAAGCATGTTTTAAACTTGAATTCTTTTAATGAACAAATAATACAGTATAGATAAACCTTCTTTTATTTGACAGTCATCAGTTAGTTGATATTAGGGTTGACTGATGAACAGAACTGTAATAATCATCTATAGATATGTCTTATAAATAAATGTTTTCTGCCATCTTGAGTATGCAGAAAGACAAATTGCTGCTTCACACAAAGATTCTATATTTGACATTTGGGAAAATGTTACTTCTCAAAGCGGTTAAAGCATTTCACAGCAACATCCGCAGTGCGTGAGGATTTGTTTCTCTATACTTTAAGCAGCACTTGGCAATCTCTCCTGTTCCTTTCAATCTTGCTAGGATGTATGAACCAGTAATTTTTTTTATGATTTGTGTTTACATTTCTCTCATGATGGACAAAGGTTAAACCTATTTTCACATACATATGTATATGTTTTAATTTTCTTTGGAGATATGTTTATTTAAATCTCTTGCCCACTCTCCATTTAGATCAATGACAATTTAATGCTGAATTGCTAAGAGTTTTATATGTTCTCGACACAAGTTATAAGTCCTTTATTAGATACGATCTATAAGTAATTTGTCCCAGTTGTAATGATTTTACTTCATGAATACTGCCATTTGAAGACAACATTTTTCCTTTTGATTGACGTATGTTGGTTTATGAAGCTTGTATCTTTTGTCTCATGTTTAAGAAGACATGGATTAATCTAAAGCCATATGAATTTTTTTCCTGACAATTGTGGGAGCTTGATATAAACTGGTGTCTCATCATTTTACAATTCATTTCTGTTATGATATAAATTTTTGGTTCAGCATTATTCATCTGCATGTGACTGTCCAGCTGTTTCCCAAAATTTGTTGAAAAGATGGTACTAGCTATTAACATCAATGAGAAGCATTTCTGTTTCTTGCTCATCTATGGAACAATGTTGTTTGGTTCCACACCGGGAACAAGGGACTGAGGTGCATATTTTACATACCAAAGCAGATCTGGCCTCCAGATTTTCCCAGCATCTCTTAGTCTCTACCTGGCACACCCTGCCCTCAACTCTGAAATTTGCAGCCCAGGGGCTGGGCTGCCCTCCACTCCCACCCCCAGAGGCTCTTCCCTATATAACCAAGACATTTTGGTCTCCCCTCTTTTTCCTTTTTTTTCTTCTTCCATCTCCATGCATGCTTTCACTCTTTCTTATTCCCCTCCCCTCTTCCTCCCTCTCCATGGCAATAAACCTGTCTTTATATATTTTAATCTGGCTTGAATTGGCTCATTTCACTGGCGGAGAAATAGCTTATCACATATATTTAATACTGGCAAATGTGTTTAAAGCACACAAATCAATATAAAATGTTACACTGTTCATTGTTTTTAAAGTCCCTAGGTAAAATTTTTATGATTGTTGTAAAACAGTGGTAGCCTGGATTAGCGAATATATATATATCATAAAAATAAAAATTCTGTTGTATCAGATTACTTAGAACTCAGTAGCATTCTTGACTCTTACTTTCTGTCTTTTTTACCCCTTGTCTAGATGATACTGTCCCAGATTCACCAATAAGAGTTACTTGTGCGAGAAATGAAAATCAGAGAAGCTAAAAATGTCTCTAGCTCTTGGAGCTACAGTGAGATAGTATGAGTTAAAGTTGATGTGAAGTTTTGCAACTGCCTCTGGGAATATTCCAGAAAACATCTGCCTGGAGCTACAGGCAGCTCTAAGCAGAGATAGTGGATTTCTGTATGTTTTGTGACTGTTGAGAATGCTGGTGGGGAATGTGCCAATTATGGAAGCATTTTCTGGTTTTTGTCTTGTTTTGTTTGATTCTTGTTGGTATCTAGCTGCAGCAGAGTCTTCCTCTCTAGCCCAGGCTGGCTTCTAACTCAAGGGTGTGATCAGGCATAGACGCTCTCCTCTTCTTTACTCCCCTGCTTGTCAAATGAGTTTCCAATTTCTTAAGTCCTTGATGTAAATATTTTTTTCTTTTGGTCTTCTTTCTATTGCTTATTATTAAAGCCCAATTGATATGTGTATGTTAGAGTATATTACAACTTTATCTTTGTGTATTTGGCATTAGAATCCTATTTACACATGTGATATTTTGAAAGTTAACTTTCTAGGAAGATGTCACTGTCTTTTCCTTTCCCATAATACCTTCTTCCATGCTTGATATTGTTATTGCTTTCTGTGCCATCTTTAATGTGGAAAAACTGTTCATTTGAGATGGTTACAAGGCCAGCAACATGTCAAGTTGTACTCCAAATCCATGGTTCACAGTATTCCTCTTGCTTTCACCTGATTGTCCTTTTCCATCATGTATGATAATTTCATTGATATTTTTATGGGAGTAAAAATAATTCACAAGGGTTATTTAATATTCATATTGTTTTCAGTCTGGTATTTGAATACTTTCTTTCCAATATACTTTGCTGCTGTGACTGAACTAAAAAAAAAATTAATCAGATTGATAAAGATGTTGATATCGGTATTAAAAAAGCTACCATTTCCTGAAGGCACACTGGTCTTTTGAATAGTTATGGCCCCCATAGACTCATGTATTTGAATGCTTGCCCCATGGGGAGTTCTACTATTAAGACATGTTGTTTTGTTGTGGGAAGTGTGTCACTGTGGGACTGAGTCTTAAGGTACTCTACGCTCAAGTTCTGCCCAATTTGGAGTCCAGGGTCTGTTGCCTTCAGGTCAAGATGTAAAACTGTCAGCTCCTTCTCTAGTACCATGTCTGCCTGGACCCTCCCATGTGTTCCACCATGATGATAATGAACTGAACATCTGAAACTGTAAACAAACCACAATTAAATGTTTTCTTTTATGAGAATTGCCTTGATTATGATGTCTCTTGACAACAATAAGACAGAAACTTAAGACAAAAGTTGGTACCATGAGTGGGGTATTGCTGTGACAGGCCTGACCATGCTTTTATTTAGAGGAATATAGTTATATGGACTTTGATTTAAGAAAGCTGTGGAATATTTAAGCAGGACTTGTTGAGTGTACTAGTAGGGGCATTGAAGATAGTCATGCAGAGGATGATTTGAACTTTGGGAGCCTTACTCAAGAGGTTTCAGGAAAGAATAATTATGTTGACCAGACATTGTTCTTGTGATATTTTGGTGAAAAATGAGGGATTTTTTTTTCCCTTGTACTCTTATGATGAGAGATTTTTGCAACCTCAGCAAGGAAAAATACAAAATGTATGATTCAAGGATTAAAGGAGCACCAGAAAGTTGAATGGAGCTAAATCCTGAGTTCAAGGAGATAAACAGATTAAATATATTAAATGTCATAAAGGGAGTGGTGACCTCGATGCAAGATCTCACCCAATCGAGCTTCTATCTTGTGAAAAGGAACTAAAGAAACACTTAGTTCTAAGCACAGTGGTACAAGTATTCAATCTCCACACTCAAGAAGCAGAGACATGCAGATCTCTGAGTGTAAGATCAGTCTAAAGAGTAGGTTCCAGGACAGCCAAGCTTAGCATCCTTGGTGAAGGAAATCATATCTTGGTGGAGATACAATAGAAAAAGTGGGCTATGTTCCAGCCCCTAGCAAGCAGCAGAACTTGGCAGTTTTAGTCCAGTAGCTCTGACTTTGGAGGCAAAAATAGAAGAAAGGGATTATAGCATCTCCTTAATTGACAAAGGAAAGTCCTTGAGGCCAGGTATGTGGCAGGGATGTCCCCACAGGGAGGCCCAGAGAGGTCATTGTGTGAAAATTTGAAAGACTCTTATGAGAAGCTGTGACAATGAAGTCTGGATTGCCTTTGGGTCTAGAGACCCAAAGTGGTTAGAGATGCCAGAACCATGGGATACCTGCTAAGAAAAGCTGAAAACAGGGTGTGGAATCACCCCAAGAGAAAGAAGAGTGTTGCAGTCAACAATGGCCAAAGGAGTTGGAGCTCTGAAGGTCATTTTGACATCAGACATGGAGATGCAGAGTTTAGAGTTTGTTCACATGGTTTTGGGTCTTATATTGGTCCAGTATTTCCACACTATGCTTCCTTCCCTACATTTTGAAGCTGTAATGTATATCCTGTGCCAAGATATATTGGAAGTATGTTATCTGATTAACGATTTTTCATTTTATAAGGTTTACAGTTCAGAGATGGCCTGAATCTCAGAGGAGACTTTGAACTTTGGACTTTTACACATTGTTGAGAGTGTGGTACTCTATGGGGACTTTTGAAGTTGTACTAAATACATTTTGCATTACATTACAGCTATAAGCCTACTCCAGGGATAGGGATGTGATGGGTTGAATAGGTATGATCTCTGTAGACTGGTGTGTTTGAATGCTTGGTCCCTGAGGAGTGCCATTATTAGGAAGTGCTGGCTTGTTAGTGGAAGTGTGTCACTGTGGGGGCAGATGTTGAATTTCCTATGTTCAAGCTCCACCCAGTGTGTGGAGTCCAGTCTCCTACTTTTGCCCTCAGATCAAGATGTAGAACTCTCAGCTTCTTCTCCAACACCATGTCTGCCTGAATCCTGCCATGCTTCCCATCATGATGATAATGGACTGAATCTCTAAAATTGTAAGGCAGTCCCAATTAGATGTTTTCTTTTATAAGAGTTGTCTTGGTCATGGTGTCTCTTCAGAGCAATGAAACCCTAAAACACACACTATGTGTCTAATACTATCTGAAGCATTTTCACAATAATGATAGTGGTCTAATACTTTCATGACCAGTATTTTTTTTTTAATCATCAAGTACTTCCATAGGATAAGAGCTGCTATTGTTTTCATTTTACTACTAGAAAACCAGATTTTACAATGTTATACAGTGTTCTCATGGTTACAAGGTTGTGCTAAAACTTTGCTTCAATCTCACCCTGTGTGGTTTTGAACCCATGGTCTTCACATTAGTTGATTCTGTAACCTACTTTCATACAATATGCTTAGAACTTTCCTTTCCTTATGTATGATGACAATTAATATTTAACTGTCATGAGTATGCTTCACAAGCAAATATTAGAAAGATACATTTCGCTCAGAATTGTGTTATGGTTTCACAAGAGACACTGTGCAAATTCAGATTCAAAAAGAAAAATTCTAATAGAGTGCTTTGTGATCCTTTTCTTTTAACTGACTAAGTCACATTCCAGTGCTTCCTCTAATGTTTATCTTATTTTTATACATTTTTGTTCTACCTTGAGTATATGATGTCAAAATACCACTGGGCATTCTTTTTCAAAGCTTGCCTTTCTCAATGAAGATTATATAATTTGATTTCTTCAGGAAGAGTTGTGCAGAACTGTACTTCTGTTATAATTGCTTCTTGAGCATTTATCAAAAAACATGTTCTACTACTGAGATAAAAGAGCATGGTCCTGTCACCAGCTCTAACAAAAGTTATTTTCTATCTTGCTTCTTCATGTGTTACTTTAGGGATGATGACAGACTATACGTATCAAGATTCCTGTGAAGATTAAATAAGATTCTCTAACCAAAATACTGTTACACAGGGAATGTTCCTAAACTCATCAATTGCTGTATTTTTTATTGTCTATTATATATATATATACATATATATCATAATATATAATATATATGTGTGTATATATAATATGTAATGCATATTATAAATAATATAGATATATATATATTTTATATATATATAATATATATTAGAATAGAATACAGAAAACTCTCAACTGTTTGGTTGATTAAAAGTTAAAAGCATGTAGCTTGGACTAAGAGGTGGTTTGTTTGTAGTATATAAGCTCTTTGGTTGCTGTTGGCTACCGTAACGTATTAATGTTGCTATTATATCTTTACCCTCAAAACAAAACCAAACACCGAAAACCAAAAACCAAAATCAAAAACCAAAAACCAAAAACCAAAACAAAAACAAAAACAACAAAAATCTCAAGTATTTGAAACATATGTGCAGGCTGTGGAGATCCACTTCTAGTTCATGGAACAATAGTTCAGAGAATGGATGCTCTTTACATAGTAGGAGTCAACAATTGAGGAGTCACAGCATTTTAATCTAAAGTGATAGTGAATGTGAAGGAGAAGATAAGTATTTTCTTTTAAAGCTGCAATGTCAGGCTGACCTGCTTGGTTTCATTAAATGTGAGTACCGGCTAAATGTGTCTTTGCCTCATTTTGGTAGGAGAATTTCAGAATGGACAGCCAATATCTTTGTTCTCCTTTACTGCCTAGGCACACACACAAACTTCAAATTGAATCTGATTTTCCTGGTTAATTACACACATTTTTCATTTAGATCTTTATTTTGTCATATTATACAGAATTTGGAGGCAAACATAAGGAAGAAGCAGTCATTGGCTTATATAACTAAGATTTTGGTATTTTCCATTGTAGCACAACTTTCTGAATAATATTAAATATATATTATCTAACTTATATACATAGTTTTTAGTACAAGTTGTAAAACCAACTAATTCTTTCATTGCCAGAAAAGATCTCATTATATTAACTTGATTACAAAGAGCAACTTTCTAGACATGTATTTCTCACTAAGGTTAGTTGCTACATAGATTATTGGCTAAAGTGAATTTCAGTTTAACATCATAGCATCATTGTTCAATCTTGGTATCTTAGCAGATGTGGTAGTTTGACAATGCTTGGCCATAGGGAGTGTCTCAGTTAGGTGCTGTGGCCTTGCTGGATGAAGTGTGTCACATTAGGTCTCCTCCTATGCTCATGCTCCACCCAGTGTAGAAGAGACCTTCCTACTTACTGCCTAAAAGAGAAAGTCTATTGGTGGCCTTCGGATCAAGATGTAGAACTCTCAGTTCTTTCTCCAGCACCTCTCCAGCACCAGGTCTGCCTGGATGCTGCCCTGCTTCCTGTTGTGGTGATAATGGACTAATCCTCTGAAACTATAAACCATCCCCAAATAAATGTTGTCCTTTATAAGAGTTGTCTTGGTCATGGTGTCTCATCACAGCAATAAAACCCAAACTAACACAGCAGATATCATTAATCAGTGCTTATACTTATGAACCAAATGTAAGAACTTCTAGTTTACATACTCCACAAGGTTATATAAACCCATCTAGGAAAGTTTATAATGGCGGATAGACAATACAACTAGAACAGTCTCTGTCCCTATTTTAACTCTTCACGTGATAAATAATAGATTCAAATGACTCAGAGTTCAGCACCCTTCTAAAAATATTTTGTTCTTCATATAAAAAGTTAAATTTTGCTTGGTTCACGTTATTTCTTATTTGACTTAGTATCAGCTAAACAAACTCCTATGATCTAATAACTCCAGTTATTCTTTGGTTTCTATTTCATAGTACTAAAGATTTACTGGGTCTCCTCATAGGTTTAAGAAATAAGGGAATATGAATTTTTTAAAAAATTCTCTTTTTAAGAAAAAAAATCAATGGTGTCAAAAGAGTAGTATTATTTTAATTTTAATTTATCTGAGATGTCTAAAATTCAAAGTTAAATTAAAGTCATTAGCCTTGGAATAATAATTTCTTCAAGAAAAGTATTCTTTAAAACTTTAGCCTTTCTCATTCATTTATTCACACAATTTGTTTTATGACCACGAAAATTGTGATGGTGTTAGCATGAACAGAGATGCTCATCAGGTAAAAGCACTTTGTCACACATGAGTTTGATTAATAGGACTCAGAGAAATATGAAACAAACTGTGTAAACCCTTCTCTCAAAGCTCAAAGATCATCATGGATGGAGAAATGGAAATATTAAAAGACCCAGCTGTAGTGGAGGACTGCCCTGAACCAGTATTTCCCAGGCATGACAGGGCCATTGCACACACAGGTCACAATGGCTATGACTATAGGCATAAGACTTATACAAGATCAAATCAGCCAAATATCCAGCATGGACTGGAGAGAGCCACACAAAGTCCTACACGTAGCTCAAGAGCTTTTGGAAATTAACTATTGATGAGGGAAGAAGAGTCAGATTTCTTCAGGGATGAAGCACCTGGTTAGTTACTAATGCGCCAATGGAGAGACCCATACCCATATACACCGTAGCAACACTAAGTGGTCTTAATGTTTTTTTGGTTGGTTTGTTTCTTAAAAAGTCGATAGAGAAGAATTGTGGCTAGATTGTGGGAGGAGTTGAAGAGGAGAGAATGAGGATTTGGGGTTGTTCCATGCTATATACATGTATGAAATTCTCAAAAAATATTAAAAGATGGAAAGAGAAATGACTAGACCAATTTTTGTCTCTGACCTTCACATCCATACCTTGGCACCAATGCACGCGCGTGCACACACATACACACAAACACACACACATGCACACACACACACACGCACACACATACAAGTACACATACACACATGTACACACACACAATTATATGTGTGCAGGGGTGGGGGGACAGTTTTCTATATATTACATTATCTGAACTCATAGGAACAACCGATACGAAACAGGAAATCAAAACAAAACCAAGTACACTTGAAAATATCAAAAGGTGATCAGATGAAATGAAGGGTTGTGCGGGGCTTGGGGGAAGGGGCTCATTTTAGCTTATGGGTGTCATTAGCATGAGATAGGTACACCTATTACAATATAACCTCCTCTGAACGACATCTGGACATAAGGAAACTAAATAAACTAAATAAACAACAGTAGCAAAGGAGAGAAAACTGCTTTAAAAAAATATTAGTAGTTGGGGCGTGAGGGGGAGGGGCTTATAGTGAGCCAATTTGACTCGAGGCAGAGGATCTGTTTTGCCCCTCTGATGGCTCTACCAACCACTAGCTTGTTACCTTCTCCAGTATTCAGTCTTGCTGCAACCCCAATTAGGATCATTTCCATGATAAGAACAACAGAGTTTTAGGAAAGATGTGAATCACACTGCCTTGTGATTCTCTGCTTTCAGCTCTGAGCAGTGTTCCAGGCACAGAGATGGACAAAATCAATTCACTTCAGCTTGAAAATGTCATCTGTCTGACATTCACCGAACACCCTCATTCTTACCACAGTGTTTCTGCTGACTGATCAAGGAGGAATTATTCTTATCAAAACCAAATTTAAAGTGTTTCCAGAGAGAAGCTCAAGGGCCTTGTAGCTTCAAAGGTAATGCAAATGACCAATGGAACAGGTATTTGGAGAAGCTAAGGGCAAAGCAAATAACACAACAAACCTCAGAGGCAGTGAGTTTGAGCTTCTTGTCATGTTCTGGAGCCACTATGCACAGGAAACTTAACATGTTCCCTCTTCATCTCTCCTACATGTTAAGGCAAACAAGGGATCCTATGCTGATGTGTACAAGTTCCAAGAAGGAGAGGGAAGGTGGTCAGGTTTCTTTAGAACCTTCGCTGTGCTCCTCAGACAAGACGCTGGCTAGTTCCCATTCCTGTGCCCTTCAGTGTCAGGAAGACATAATTATTGGAGCATTGGTCTCTGTCCTTCCACACAGCCTCAGGTCATTTTCTTAGTCATTCTGCAGGGTTTGCCTGAACACAGACCTCGTGGTTCCATAAATAATCTGTACAGTTAATCAGTACAGGAAAGCAGTCTGCGGAATCTGACAAGAGAGAAAGTGGTTCTTGTGGTGCATATTTAACTAGTCACAACCCAAGTGCTGTATTGAGAGGGACAGTCAGTGTGTTAACCATGTGTGAATTATACATGTGTGTGTGTGTGTGTGTGTGTGTGTGTGTGTGTGTGCTCTTCTTTAAATGAGCTGAAGAAGCAAATAAACAAAGGACTTTGTCCCCTTCACTGAGATTCAAGGAACCAAAACAAAAACAAAACAACAACAACAACAGCAAAACCAATATGTCAGTAAAGAAACTGGAGTATTAATGCCAAGAAGGGATAAAGAGCAAAGGTAAATGCCTGGCCATGAGTTGAAAGCCTCCCAGGGAGACCCTCAGGCAGGGACATAAATTAAACTGTTCCCCAAGGCCAGCATTCAGAGATCAGTCATTCTCTTCTCAAAGGATTTTTGAGGTTCTTCTTTATTTATTGTCTTGGTTTTTTTTTTCTGGGTTCGTTGTTATTGTTGTTGCTGTTACTAAAATATATTGGACTGTCCTCTCTCACACCTTTTGATTTGAGCCAAGGTTATAAAAGTAATTTGAATTGTATATGAGCCGTTTTACATCCCCATGAAACCTTTCAATATGACACATTTGAAAGTGAATGATTATGAGAGGGATGTTCAGAATAGCAAAGCCTTCCCAGGAAATGTGAATTGCATTGCCGACATTTACCCATAAACGAATTACTCACATGCTCATGCATACGCAGAAATGATTGACATTGCCCCATTAATTAATTGTTAATCGAAGTTTTATTAGAATTTACATACATATCATTCAGGCATCATTTTCCTAGGTGACTGTATCATGTAAAATAAAATGAGTCTCTAGAGTAACTGAAAAAGAAACCACTACATTTTACAATTATCAGATAAGGCATAGGGCAATAAATACTACCTTTACAACATCTGGGAAGCCATTATTTCTAGAAAATAAACTGTAAACTAAGCGTGATTTCATTTTGCAGGGCTTGAAAGCTATGAATCAATCCATGGTTGCCTCTGTTCCCATAAGGCATTGTCTTTCACATCCTATGTTTCTAAGGAAGTGGTACATAAAACCTCACTGTGCCTATGCTGAAGGCAGTGTGATAATATACATGAGTATACTTTGAAGTACTCAGAAGAATGTGTGTGTGTGTGTGTGTGTGTGTCTTTGTCTGTGTTTCTATATTTATATATTAATATTAATTGAGTGACATTATGGTTTTAAGGAACAACAGAATGAACATTTAGATGTCTCCCTCTTATTTAAATAAAACACTATAAATGTTTTCAATAAAGAAATCAGTGAATTACTGTACCTTATGATTCAGGTTATTCGGGACTACTACTGAATTTTTGCCTCCCAACTTATTTTTTTAAGTTACTTTATTACATCATCAAGAACCATGATTCTCTGGCACGTGCCTAAAAGTGTTGGGCCAAAGCTCAGAGACACGATGTCTTATTCCACTTAAGTCAACAGCTGTCCAAAGCTAACAAACTACATTCTTAGCATTAATTTCTGAAAGCCACTCTGTTTTTTATAGCTTAACAGTGTGTTCAATTCCCTATTTTATCCCTAAACAATGAGGAGCAATGACGTAAGTTATTACAAGCCGCAGACAACCCACTGATTCCTCCATTAGAATAAACAGTTGAGTGCTGTCCGGACAGTTGTGAGGATTGCAGACACGTGGAGGCTGTAACCGAGTTGGGTTTTTCTCCCCTTGTGGCTTTAGCACATTATTGAAGGGGAGTTCCAGCTGAGATCAACTCCCAAGTTGAATTGTGTCTATTCCTGGTTCCAAGGTCATCAGTAGTCAGAAAGCGAATGCGGATTAATGTAGGGAATTGAATTTAATTCTCATTACCCTGGAGAAATCGCTCTGAATGGATGCTGTGCCCGTTTGTCTAACAGTCCCTTCTGTGCTCCTCCTGCACCTTATCGACAGCAATATTTTCACCGAGGCAAGTAAATAATCCAGAAAACGGCATATCATTGTCAAAGACCAAAAGCGTAGACTGCGAACTTTTACCGCCCGACAACTAGAATAAGAACTGGGATGGAAAAGATGTGGTTTAAAATTTGCTTCTACAAATGAATCGCCTAGGAAAACACCTTACATTAACCCTTTCAAATGGTCCGTTTTGAAAAGAAATGTACTTATATTCTGAAATCAGATAGAACTAGAGGGCGGAGCTTGGAAAGCAACCAAGATGAAATGATGAGATGCAGACAACATGTCAGAGCTTGTTTGGTTGGACAACGAGGGGGTTTTACAGGTAATTGTCTACACACAAATCAAGCAAGGATGTGGCCTCCTTTTCGCTCTTGAGAAAAGTCGTGTGTGCCTTTTAATTAAGAACTTTATTTCTGCATACTTCCTTTTAGCCCAAATCCATCTCGCCTACCTGTCTTTTCTCTCCAGCAGGATAGGCAATGCTTTCCTAAGGTGCAGTGAGTATTCTTGTTTCATCAGTTGCTCGTGAAATAAAGGATCTGGCCTCAGTTACAGACACTTTCAGGAGTGTCCTCTGAACTCTACTTGGGAACCCACTTGTGTGCCCTCTGCATTTCCTAAACACTGACCAAGGCCCGGAAGGGCTCTTTTCAGCCTTGTGTCTCCTTCATTTGAAGAGAATTGTCATTAAGCTTCTGCAGAAGGTTGAGTGATGCCCTGCTTTAAAAGGTAGAGGGTTGCCTTATCCAGCCTTGATGTCACAGTGTGTGCCTGGTCCTACTGTGGCATTATTATGCTGTGTTTGGGTGATGTCCTTGGGGGAGGGGATATTTGGGGGAGAGGAGGTAGTGGGGAGAGATTGCAAGGAGTCAAGCAAGGAGAAATTGAGGTTGGGTGTACTATATGAGAGAAGAAAGAGAAGAATAAAATATGAAAAATTAAAGAATAAAAGATTCAGACTGTATGGTTAAAGGTGAGATGCTTGATAAATGAACCTATCAGACCCCTTCCTTCAGGTATGCAATAAAGTCTTGATGATACCATTTTTTGCTAATAACAAGAACACTGAGTATTGACTTGCTTTCATTATTTCAAAGACACTTTAAAAATGTTGTACAAGTGAAATTTGGAAACATGAAATATTAAATTTGCTCCTCAGTATAGATTAGATTCTATCCAACATAATACTCATTAACGAAAGCACACATGCAAAATAAACAGAATTACATAGACTTTGTGTGAAAATATAGCATATATCAATGTTTTCTCTTGGTTACTTGTTTATAGGACATCTTAGGTATGTTGGAGAGAATAAAGCACATTGACTAACTCTGACTTTTATTTTGCTGCTTTGAATTGTGAAAAATAAAAAGCTTCCAAATGCAGTATATGCCACAAATTTCTACTAGATGGTACTTGCTATGTTTAACACAAGGATGATACCAAATGTTCACAGAGGACCCTTGCTGGGCAGCAAATAGCAGATGTGTGATTTAATTCAAAGATAAAACAAATAAAAGACTCTCAAGAGCAAGCTTATAAAATATGTGTATGTCTGTGTGTGTGTGTGTGTGTGTGTGTGTGTGTGTGTATGCAGAACTATTACAAAAAGCATTTGTCATGCTATGTATAGGTTCTTGTTGAACTGCTACAACAAAAATAAAAACAAAAAAAAACATGGCTTCACTATGCCAACAGTGAAGAGTGTGTGTGTGTGTATCTGTGTGTGTGTATGTGTCTGTCTGTCTGCCTTTCTGTCTCTGTCTGTGTACTACATGCATGTCTGTGTATATGTGTATACAGGTGTACATCCCAAAGTGTGGAGGCCAGAAGTTAATGGTCAGTGCCTTCTATAATGTTCTCCACATTTTATTTTGAGACAGGTTTTGAGACACATTTGAACCCAAGGCTTAGCAGTTCAATTATACCAGCTAACCAGTAAGCTGCAGAGATCTGCCTGACATCTCAACCCCCACCCACCACCTGTGTGCTGATTTTATGTGATTATTCAGATTTTATGTGTGTGCTAGGGAACCAGTCTCAGGTCTGCATAGTGAGATCTTTATATAGAGACATCTTCCCAGCCAACTTGAAAATGGTTTTTGAAATATCAAAACAAATACCAAATGCCATCTTCTAGCTATTCTCGAAGAAATTATAGAAGTGTCAATTGAGTGCTACAAAAATTAGATACACAAATGGGGTTAAGAAAATAACAGAAGTTTCTCCAGGATGAAGGTCAAGCCACACTCAATAGAAGCTGAGGAAGTTGATACTTGGACCATTTACTCTGTCTTATGAAGGATTTGTGGAGTCTCTGAATTCTTGTGTTAAAAACTGAACCAAACTATTTTCTCACAAAACATGTTCCATATGTTTTCCTGGAAAAATCCTAAATCACCGAGACTCTCATAGGGACACATTTCTCATTTGACCAGCTCTGTGACAGATCTGAGAATCTTATGGGATGTGTTCAAGTACAGAATTACACCTTTAAAATTAGATAAAAAATGGTCTTATCACTGCATTGGGACTTTGAAGTTTCAATATTTTTCAAGCTAGATAGGCAAAATACACTTTCCTAAAAGGAAGGACTATAACTCATCCAAACAAAGAAAGGTCCCCTATGAGTGTTAACACTTTAATAAGAGATTACGCCAAAGGCCAAACGGGTTCAACACATTATAAGGAGGACAAAAATATGTATACTCAAAGGAAGATAAAAGTGCTGAGAGCATTGCTAAATTAAATATCAAACCCTTAAATGTCCTCTAGTTCCAAGACCATAGAGAGTGGCCTTTGGGGTTATTTTTTTTTTGTCCTCTCTCTTAGACAGAACCTTTGCATCTCAACTGGACAAAAATCATTTGTAGTCTAACAGTTTTCTAAAGGTTAAACTTAATTATACAGTCTGCAATGCTATCAGTATTAATATAAATCAAACCAAACAGAAGCTTTCCTTAGAGAATTTGATAAAGTTAGAGGAGGGTGGGTATATGGTTACTGTCTTTTTGCATAGCCAAGGTTTGGATACTTTTTCATTGTAAAAGAAATAAAGTAAGATCTGGGAAAATCCCATCTCAAATTTGAATGAAAAGATGTTCTTGCTGACTAGAGCATGCATCACCAGCAAGGATGGTGACAAGTACAGACTTGAGTCAATCCATGTAGGCGTCCATCACCTGGCCCCAGCTATTTAGGCAAAGGTCAGAAACTAACTAAATCTGAACGAGCACTCAAGAATGCACTTTTGTTTTCCCTAAGTCTGACTAAATTATGGCCAGGTATTTGTAACCTCTTCTTTACTGGTGCTTTATGAAAATAAAGCAAGGAAATTCTCTGTTTGGGGAAGAGGTATTTGTATTCCTCATGAGCATAAGAAGAGTGGAATAGTCATTGATTTTGACTGTAGCTGCATACAATGGGAAGGTGTCTAGAAGAATTAAACAAATATGGAATTATTTAACTTTGTTGTTGAGTACCGAAGGCAGAAACACCATCTGGATCCAGCTTGGCCAGGAAGATGCAATCGGGGGTCATAAATTCTGTAAGATAGTCAGGCAGATGCATATCAAAAATTATTGGGTGAAGACCTGAAAAAGTTTGGAATATTTTTTCTTCAGTCAAGAAAATAGAGCATAGAGAGTAAGTGCGTGTTGAATTGTAGAATATTTTTTGAAAGATGACTGCTACATTCATGTTATCTTGTGTTTAAGTCATAGTAGTTATGGGAACTTAGTGAAATAAGAAAAAAATTTTAGGCTTCAGTTTCCCAATGATTAAAATACGGACTAATGCATTTCTGCCACAAAGTTTGTGGAGAAAATTGAATGAATATCATCTGTCTTCTTGGTTGGCTATTAATTTATATCTGCCACATATCTTCAAATACTTAAAAGACAAATATTTCAAATACATGAGCACATTTTGTCAGCTTTTCTCTAGTTATAAGGTCTATGTCATCCTTTTTACACTCACCTTTAAGTTGTAGGCATGATGGCTTGCAGACTGCATGGCCTTTATAATTTGCTCTGAGATTGGAAAGAAGAAGGAAAAATGGTACCATTACCCACTTCTCTTGTCAAGTCATTGGGCAGATATAGTATCAGGATAGATGTACCAGTTCCCATGTGCTTTTATGATGCTACTATCACATGGACTGAGTCTTCAGGCAAGTAGTGGCAAAACAGGACTAAACCTTGATATCAGCTCTGGACCAATAGTTGATTCCATTCTCTTTTGTAACTAATTCCATGCAACAAATCACCCTACAGGTGAAATAACTAGTTTCTGTGGTTCAAACTGTACACAGCAGCTTCCACTGTTATTAATATCTGCTGCAGTAGCATTGTTATATCTCACAGAAATACTTTCTAGGGATGGAAACATCACTCATCATAACCTTCCTACATAGGTTTTGCAATCTATTTCTCCCATTCTGTTCCACAGAAACTGTTCTTAACCTAGAGGTGCATACAGTTCATAATAGTTATATGAACTCACACTTCATTTAACTCCCCTGAAGTTTATTTTCATCTATTATCAATGGTCTAATGGGAGGAGAGATTTGGTTTATTTAAAATAAGTCTATGATCACTGGAATTTTGGAGTACAGATTTTTTGGACAATTAGAAAAATGTATAATCAATAAAAGAAGAGTCCTTCTGTGCTACAAGGCAAGCTTGTCTAGAAATATTGTGTGATTTACCTTTAGCATGTTATATTTTCAACTCTTTATTGATCAGTCATGACTTATAACTGTTAAAGGAGGTAATATATACTCAACAGATAACGCCGTCTCACAGCAAAGCAATGGTAATTTATTTCTAAAAGTTAGTCTGTCTGGGTAAAAGGCACATGGGTCAATGCATTAAATATCCAAAACTATACGTTCATGCAAGATTTTGTCATTGTGAGGACTTACAACTAAAAAATAGTTCAGAGAATGTTCCCGAAAAGTCAGTATTGAATAGAGGGAGTATATTTGTCATAATGATGAATTTAATGAACATTTATGATTGTGGTGACCAGTCTATTTGTTAAATTTTCTTTGATTCCCATTCTCCTCTTTTTTAAAGTGTTAATTGTGTCTTTAAATTGTCATGTTCATCAGTCTTCATTGTCTTTCCATGTTAGGCTCTGAAGAGCACATTTGCTAAACTTGTCACCTTCGAGAATGGCTTGTGCTTCCAGACAAAAGTCTCCTTGTTATGCAGTTAGACCTATAAATAGGTGGGCATTGAACCTGTTAGCTAAACGATGTCTGAATTGAATGATTCCTTTTCAGAAACATTTTTAGAAAATATGCTTTTGGGTGAGTTTATCATTTTGTTAGTGAACTAGAGCATATAATTGCACAATACATTAATATAAATAAAGAAGATTTGATATCTGAGAATTGCATATAGAATTACAGTCATTGTCCCAGTTTCACCTCTTAGAATATGAGATTAGTATATACTTGAGATAGTCTATTTCTTAAAAAGTACATTTAGCTCTTGGGATGTAATTTGAAGAGTCATTGGCATACAGAGAGCAAAATAACAGTACTAGATCTAAACTGAAAACATCTGAATTCAACCTAAAGCTTTTAATTCACCCATCTCTCCTCTCCCTCCTGCACTGTCCTCTTCTTCTCCCTTCATTTTTCCCTTCTCTCTTTCTCATCTTCATCTTTGTTCTAATAGGTCCCCCTCATGCACACAAAGAGAAGTCACAGAAAAGTGTCAGGGAAGCACATAGTAGAATGGGAATCGAATGTATCCTGCTATCGATTTCATGAGGAAAATGTTATTAGAACGTAGTCACATCCATATGCTTACATATCCGACTGTTTCTGCTTCTTCTAAAGGTGTTTAGCCATGGAGACAGAAACCATATGGCTACATGTTCTATGATAATTAGCATCTGGCACTTTACAGGAAGTGTTGGCTGACCTCTGATATAGATTATGCTAGAAACTATAGATCTGTAGATGTATTTTTTTTTGGTTTGAAATACACAGTGGAGTACCTAATATCAAATTTTGCTAGCAGCATGAACAAGAAAGGAACTAGAGATTACAAGGGTGGGGCGGGGGGGTGTGGATGCCTGATTTCAGAAGCAGGATAAAAACTATACAAAATCTACTGTTGGGGTACATTTTATGACATTGTTTCTCTGTCCTTCCTCACCTAACAAAGACATTCTCAGATTGCCTTTAATAAACATCTGATGTGCAGTTAGCTGGGCCAAAAGTGGAAGGTGGGACTTCCTAGGTCAGAGAAGGAACTGTGAGAAAAAGAGGAAAGCCTCTTTCACCAGAAAATATGAGGGATGTCAGACATGACTAAGGACCTGGAAGGCATAGCTAGCCATGTGGCTTGATGGGCTAGGTGGTCAAGTTAGAGGAGCTAGTTGAGAGTCTGCCCAGCTAAGGACTAAGCTTTGAAATTGTGCTTATTTGGGGAAATAGCTGGTTAAAGAATAATTGCCACCACAGTAATTTCCAGCATTAATATGTACAGAATATGAATAATCATTTTCCAACCTACCTGTAGACTCCTGACAAAAAGTAAAGAGCATGCCACAAAACAAGAGAAAAATTATTTAGGAAATATAAATAAAGGCATATCAAGAAGACAAAAGAGGCTGATTAGGATTTTCTTTTTATTTTCTATATTTTTTATTTACATTCCAAATGATTTTCACTTTCCCGTTTCCTCCCTACCTGAAAGTCTCATAAGCCCTCTTCCCTCCCCTTGTTCCCCATTCAACCCCCTATCGCTTCTCTGTCCTGGCATTCCCCTACATCCAGTCTTTCCAGGACCAGGGGTCTCTCCTTCCATCTTCTTGGACATCTATTGATATGCGAATTGTGTCTTGGGTATTCCAAGATTCTGGGTTAATATCCCCTTATCAGTGACTGCATACCATGTGTGTTCTTTTGTGATTGGGTTACCTCACTAAGGATGATATTTTACAGTTCTGACCATTTGCCTAGGAATTTCGTGAATTTATTGTTTTTAATCGCAGAGTAGTATTCCATTGTGTAAATACACCACAACTTCTGAATCCATTCCTCCATTGAGGGACATCTGGGTTCTTTCCAGCTTCTGATCTTTGACAAAGGAGCTAAAACCATCCAGTGGAAAAAAGATAGCCTTTTCAACAAATGGTGCTGGTTCAACTGGAGGTCAACATGTAGAAGAATGCAAATCGATTCATTCTTATCTCCTTGCACTAAGCTCAATTCCAAGTGGATCAAGGACCTCCACATAAAACCAGACACACTGAAACTAATAGGAAGGAAACTAGGGAAGAACCTTGAATATATGGGCACAGGGGAGAATTTCCTCAACAGAACACCAATAGCTTATGCTCTAAGGTCAAGAATTGACAAATGGGACCTCATAAAACTACAAAGTTTCTATAAGGCAAAGGACACTGTCAAAAGGACAAAGCAGCAGCCAACAAACTGGGAAAAGATCTTTACCAACCCTACATCTGACAGAGGGCTAATATCCAGTATATACAAAGAACTCATGAAGTTAGACCCCAGAGAGCCAAATAACCCTATTAAAAAATGGGGTACAGAGCTAAACAAAGAGTTCTCACCTGAAGAATATCTAATGGCTGAGAAGCACCTAAAGAAATGTTCAACATCCTTAGTCATTAGGGAAATGCAAATCAAAACAACCCTGAGATTCCACCTCACACCAGTCAGAATGGCCAAGATCAAAAACACAGGAGACAGCAGTTGTTGGCAAGGATGTGGAGAAAGAGGAACACTCCTCCACTGCTGGTGGGATTGCAAGCTGGTACAACCACTCTGGAAAGCAGTCTGGCGGCTCCTCAGAAAACTGGGCATGACACTCCCGGAGGATCCTGTTATACCACTCCTGGGCATATACCCAGAGGCTTCCCCTACACGAAATAAGGACACATGTTCCACTATGTTCATAGCAGCCCTTATTTATAATAGCCAAAAGCTGATTATGATTTTCAAAGTGGTCAAAACTGGACCAAGCTGAAACATGTGAGAAGTGGTATAAGCCCAGAGATATTGTATTCTAACTCAAAATATAAATTCATCCTTATGAAGCTCCTGTGAGGTTTTCATCCTCTTCAGGGCCCTCCTCCAACTCTTCCATATGAGTCCCCAACCTCTGTCCAATATTTGGGTGTGGTTATCTGCATCAGTTTCAGTCAACTGCTACTTAGAGCTTCTTAGAGGACAGTTATGTTAGGCTCCTGTCTGCAAGCTTAACAGAGTATCATTACAAATGTCAAAGATTGGTGTTTGCCCATGGGATGGGGTTCAAGTTGGATTGGTTATTGAGTATAAAGAAATGACTGAATAAAGAAATAATGGAGATACCAGACACATTTCAGTGTGGAAATATGATATCATTTATATAGCCCATCGAACTTCTGGAAGAGGAATCATCACCGTCTACTTCTGTCTGAACTGTGGTCATTTACTTAGAATTAGTAAAGCAGGATGGAAAAAGCAGTAACTTTACAGTTCAAGAATCCAACAGACAGGACCTCAGCCATGCGATTAAGATTAACATTAGACTGACGATAATGTGTAAATTTGACATAAGGCAAAACTTGGGCTGACAGTGGCTACCTACCCTTGACGTGATGATTGAGATGGCTTCTTTACTTTGTGGTCTTTCCCCACGAAATACATAATCCACGTTTGTTTGTTTGCTTTGTTTTTTATTAACATCCAACATTACCCCCTCTTCCTTGTCCTCCCACAAAGACCCTACCTCTACCCCACCCCCATTCTCATCTGAGAGTGTGCCCCACCCCCATGTAACCTCCCATCCTCACACCCTGGCACATCAAGCCTCTCCCAGGGTAGGCATGTCATTTCTCACTGAGGCCAAACAAGGAAACCCTGCTGGGAAATGAATACCACAATCAGGTTACAGTTTTAGGTAGGGCCTCTGCTCCAGTTGTTGAGACTGAGCTGCCCATCTGCTACATATGTACCCGGGTCCTCATTCAAACCCATGTGTGTTCTTTGGTTTGTGGCTCAGATTTTGAGAGCTCCCAAAAGTCCAAGGTAGTTGACTCTGTTGATCCTCCTGTGAGGTTTCCATCCCCTTCAGGGCCCTTCCCCCAAATCTTCCATAAGAGTCCCCAACCTCTGTCCAATGTTTGTAGGTGAAATGGAGTCCTTATCCCTCCACTGGGTATATATATATATATATATATATCTCAATGGTAAAACATTTGCCTAGGATGCAAGAGGTCCTGGGGGTCAAATACCAGTAAGGCCCTAAAAAAAACCCAGAAAACCACTTATACCATAATCCAGTTTAATTCAACAGAAAGATAAACTCTGCAGAATACCTTCCCATTACAGTTATAGCTTGAATCTGCAGCTTCCCATTGCCTCATCTACTACAGACTTGTCCGCTGGCAGGTGGTGCTTTAGGAGGCGGGGCCTCAAGGAAGGATACAGATCATTGGGGACATTTATCCAAAATGTATTTTCTGCTGGGGGAATTTCCCCATTCTCTTGCTTTATCCTTCTTGGTTGTCACCAAGTGAGTGATTCTCTTCCGTGACATTTCCATAGCACTCATGCTTATGAGCTACATAACAATGAACAAAACCCTGAAATGATGAATCACAGAAAAGCAGACATTTATTTCTTTTAGTTTTTTCCTTTTGGTAATTTTTTTTCAAATGGGAAACTAACAATACAAGTACTCCTTGAACCTGTCAAAGTCATTCAAAGCTAGTAAAGGAACCTCAACTCTAGCATTATGGAACACAGAGATGGAACAGTTTTATTATGGAAAGTGTGAAAACTGGACATTGCTGGCACCTGGGTTCTCTGATGTCAGTTTAATATATACATATACATATACATATATGCATGTATATTCACATATATACATGTGTATATATACATATATTTTAAATATACATATAAAATTTTAAGTGAAATATTTAATGCTATTGTTGATTAATGTGACTTTCAATACTGTTCTATTATTCTAGAAAAAGTGTTTGATAGTATAAATCTCAGCTTATACTTGATTAAAACCAAAGTGCCAGATGGTGATTCAATAAAATTCTAAGCTAAATACAGAATCCTGGTCATCTTTTCGAAGTAGAAACCAATACTTCATGATTGCTGTGCCAGGTTCCATTGCCACCAAAGACAAGCTAAGAGATCACTAACTCAGCCTGATTTCTTATATGGAAATCATCGAGGAGTCATTATCTAAAAATTAATAGCAGAATCTTGATAAAAAAAATTTTAGATAACGAAATAATGACAATATTTTATTTTGTTAATTATAAAAAATGTATCATACAAATATAAAATGCTAATAAGAAAACATGGCTGTGAGGTAGATCTAAAGTCTTATTTTTTTGCAATCTAAATTTTATAATCTAAATGTCAGTAAATCTAAAATCTTCAGATTTTAAATGAATTAAATTAAATTAATAAAATGATTAAATTAAATTAAAATGTTAAATTAAAGGTTTATTTTAAAGTTCAGCAGAAGACACCTGAAATGTTTTCTCCCAGACAACTGTGTCTTTCATATTCTGAGGTAATAAATGACGTTACTTTAATAAAGCAAGATGAGGTGGCTGAAAAGTTAGAAAACTTTTGCCATCTTCCCATTTATTACTCATGGGCTCCTTTCCTAAAAGTGCAAGGAAAATGAGGCAGTCTATTTCAAGACAGGACAAAAAGGGTGGGAAGTCACAGTCATGCTCTGACTGCACCGGAGTCCTTCAGAAGCTCCACATGCTAACAGTATAAAAAGAGGAGAGGCTGTGGGTAAAGGGCGTAGTCTACTGGGGACACAGTTAATTCAAGGACTGTGTTTTGGAAATAATGGAAAAGCAACAAAAGTGTTAGTACAACCTCCGGGACATTACAGTGAGCAATACAGCAATTCAACAGCTCATTTGTATTTTGGAGGGAAATCAGCATAAGAAAGAGAAAATTCCTGCATTTAAGGCGGGGGGGGGGAGGGGAACATTTGAAAGCACAGTGATTTTCCAAAGAAATAGTTACTGCCTGGTAGAAAATGTGTGGCTCATAAAACAAGGACATTTCTATGCCAAGAATAGATCTAAAATTGACACACAGTTCAACCTACGCATTGGTGAAGTTTGAAAGCTTTCAAAACTTAGGTAAAAGCATACAAAGCTGCTGTTCATTATTGCATACTTAAAGTACCAATTCTGAGCTTTTTAAGCATACCGGTACTCTTTCCGAAATGGAAACTGATACTGTTTGAGGGGTGGGTCAAGTTTCGTCCATCAGGACAGAGTATCTTGGCATCTCTGCCCTCTATTCTCAGATATAAAGAGATGGATCCTCATTCAATCCTCAGGAAATCGCATTTTCAATCTATAGAAGCCTAAGTAAGCAATCCAAGTGACTCATTGTTATGAATATCGCTAACCAAAGATCAATATTTTCGAACCTTCTTCAGCATAAAAGGGCATCATCAAAAGTCACCCTGACTTTGATGTAAAAACATATTTAAAGAACACTGTTAGTCTTCACGTGGTTCATGATTTTTTTTAAAAAAAAATAGTGGTTTCATCTATGTATTTTATAATACTAGACCTGAGATATATGTTAAATAGAAAATATTCATTAGTTGTTTTGGTGTTATACATTAGCAATTAAGCAGAAAATCAGTATGATATGTAACAGTATGTAGTTGACAAAATAATTCTCAAGATGAGATTATGTTGATTAATTGAGCACACAACTTCAGCCTGGGTGCCTCTGCCTGATGCCATTGTTTGAAGTGAACAATGAAAAGAACTGCTCCTGATATTTTGGTCAATAGGGAGGAAAATGCCAATGGAGAACTAAGCAAACAGATGGCTTCCATTGATTTATTATGCTTGTCTCAGGGTAGCCTGGGCACAATTCAATTAACAGTACCCTACTTTGCAAATATTCAATGACCTCTGCATTTGCACCAGGCTTTGTTCAAATACTTTGAGGCCAGAACTGTCATGAAAATCAGTCTGCATCTTCACAGAACTAATAGTCTGATATACTATGTTGGTATTAATTAAATAATCATCCAAACCAACGTGAAATTGCTTAAATAATAATCTAGAAGAGGCAAGTGGATGCTTATCTTTCTCTTAAGAAAATAGGAAGGCATTGAAAACTTAAAGCACAAAAGGACCATTTTTGTGTTTTATGAAACTCCCAATATCTACAGTGTGTCTAAATGGTAGAACATGCTGGTGTAGGTGCAGGCCAGTTACAAGGTTAGCAAAGGGTTCAGGAGTAAACGAGAACTTCAGTGAGACTGTTCACTGGGAGGATACTGAAAAGTGGGTAAATGTGAGGACCATGTAGAGAATAATTTGTATATAGTGATAGACTGAGCAAAGGGAAGAGAAATAAAGAAAAATAAATGTAAAAGTTGCCCCAGGTATCCTGTCTACTGGAGCATAAACATTGTCACTGTCTTTGAGGTAGACTAGAAAAGTAATCTGACAATGTAGAATAGAATACATCTCTTTTCGAAGGTTGAGATACCACTGAAACAAGAGTGAAGGCACATCAGGATTTCAGAATAAAACAAAACAAAACAACAACAAAACAGAAAGCAAAAACTCTGAAATCATGCGCTGAAGAAATAATGAGAATACAAGCAACTAACTAAATTAGCTGCTGGAAGACTTGGAAAAATCAACCCAAATCTTAGAGCTGCATGGAGAAGAACGATGGCTGAAGAAAGTAAGCGAAGACAATGAGCATTGTAGCATTTTGCCTCACACTCCACTCCCTCCATCATTGTCTTCCGAATTCCATAATCACTCTGACAGTCAGCAAGTTCACAAATATGCCACAGGAACAGCGAGCACAGCAGCAGAGAAGAAAGGGAGCAAGTGCATTTGGAGGATTCTAAAAGCCCCATCCAGGAAACACATTTCAATTTTATCTTCCTAGCAGCTCCCAATTAAAGGTTAGTCTTAGGGCTCCCTTCATTTGATTCAAACCCAGAATTCTCCCACTATACTCTTACCTTAGGGTATTTGGAGAAAACAGTCAGTAGACATGCTACTACATTGCAGGTGGCTGAAACAATAAAGTCATGAAAAGCTTACAGGAAATTTACCAAAAATAATACAAGGGAAAATGGAAATGAGTTGGCCTCAGGGGAATTAGAAAGATACAATGTATCACTGAAAGTTATATTATGCTTTAGTGAAGAGTTATACACATGCCCAGGAATGACCTTAGAAGGCCCAATCTCTCACCTTTGATCTATACTCCTGTTCTTCTCAAATAGGGAGTAAAGACTTAGGATGTTTTGAATGTGCTAGAACCCAGAAAGTATACACTACATGTGAATATAGCAAAGATTTGGCTTATTGGTTTAAGGCTGGTAAGGAAACACCCATTTAATTACTAGTTGATTACGAAGCTAGCAGAGAATAAATCTCATAGCTGAACAGAACAAAGAATACAAACTTACAAACTGAGGAAAGAAAGGCATTAAATAGGCAAGGAGCAACTGTAGCACTGGTTGTTTTTAAAGTCAAAAAATAGCAAAAGTAAGAGTGAAGCTATGAAGTATTCTTACAAATCTAAAGTGTTACTACATTATATTATTTTACATGTCCAGTTTTATCAGATAAATGAAATACAAAGAAGGAAGAGGAAGAGGAGGAGGAGGAGGAAGGGGAAGAGGAGGAGGAGGAAAGGGAAGAGGAGGAGGAGGAAGGGGAAGAGGAGGAGGAGGAAGGGGAAGAGGAGGAGGAGGAAGGGGAAGAGGAGGAGGAAGGGGAAGAGGAGGAGGAGGAAGGGGAAGAGGAGGAGGAGGAGGAGGAAGGTGAAGAGGAGGAGGAATAAAAAGGATGTTCACATAAAATAAAGTCAATAGAAACTTCCATATCATGTACTGGCCCATAAATGTCCCTCAAGAGCATCTCTATTGCGGGACTGACTGATGGTGCTCTGGGAGAATGCAAAAGCTGTGAAGGAAGCAAAGTCATTCTGGATAATATGTCCCTGAAAAGTCTCATTGGACTTGGGCTATTTCCTCTCTCACTTTTTCTTGCAGGTTACTAGGATGCAAACAGCCTACATATCCTTCCCCTGGCATGAGTTTTCTGCTGTGCTATTGGCTACAAAGCACTAGGATCATCCCTGGACTTAGTCCATTTACAATGTAAGCTCAAATAAATATTTTTAAATTCATAATTATTTTTTATTGTTGTGTTATGCATATGTGTGAACATGCATTCATGTGTGTGTGTGTGTGTGTGTGTGTGTGTGTGTTATAGCATGCATGTGGAAATAAGAGGACAACTTTGAGAAGTTGCTTCTTACCCTTTACTTTGATGAAGTAAGGTCTCTGTTATTGTCTCTTATTTTTGTCTAGATGGCTTGAAAGCGTTCAGACAATGGATTAATCTCTGTTTCCTATCTAGAGGTAACACTCCTGGGATCATAGGTGTATAAAACCACATATGAATTTTCATGTAGATTTCACAAATCAAACTAATGTTACAAGGTATATATGGCTAGTACTTTTCCCCACTAATCAATTCTTCTGCACTCCCCCCCCCATCTATAAATTTATTTAGTTGGGGTATTTTGTTACAGCAACAGAAAGGCAGTTAATGCAGAAAATGAATAACTATGATAATGACAACACCATGCCATCTGATCCAAAGTCTTTCCAAATTATTTGCAGGAGGAGTTCGGGAAAGCCTGGATAAGAAGACTAGAGCAAGCATGGAAGTTTATAATAAAGAATATGACAATTTAATAGGTGGTTATGGTCTGTGTTCAAATCAGAATGATGAAGACTATGGACATTAAAGGCTCTGCCCACGAACTCCCAGATTGAAATGAGGCCATGCACTGGGTATCTTGAACAGAGGCTGTGCTATGTTCTGGAGTAGAATTAGTTAAGTCTGTTCATGCTTTCAGTCTTTAGAGAGTTAAATTTAAGGTGACAGCTAGTTAATATGATGGAAGGTATGTGAGGGCCACACAGTACTCAAGAGGTGTCATGGGAATGGTTGGCTCCTTTCAGTTAGACCTAGGATGAGAATCAAGAGTAAAAACCCATGAGTGGAAAAATTTGAGAATCTTTTTCTTTGGCCAGAAGAGGATTTCTTTTAAAGTTGGAGCCAAGGAAGACGTGGTTTCCAAAGATCAGTGTCACTAAAAGAAGCCAGTTCTGTAACTTAAGCTCCTAAGTGGCTGATGCAAGATGATTACCAGTTAAAGACCTTCTTTGGCTACACAGCAAGAAAGCCAGAACAACATAATGGGATCTGACTTCAAAACAGAAAGTAAAAAGGAGGCTTGGTAGGTAGGTCGAGAGCAGAACACTTGGTGAAAATGCTCAGAGTGGGCCCTCATTTTTAAAAAACCCAAGCATTTTTCAACTTGAGAACAGCTTTTAAATCAGAAAGACCCCACCTATCATAGGTTCAGTGCTATAAAAATGTAGAGATTTCAGTTTCAATCAGAGGTAAGGACTTCTGGATGCCCTGCTGCTACAGTGGCCCCACTCAGGGAGGTCGATCCTCCAGATTCCGTTCTCTATATTCAGTCACAGAGTAACTCTGAGAATGATGAGACCTGAATACCCTCCGTGGCCATCCTGCTAGGAACGAAGAGATTCTAAAGAGATACTTGTGCCCACACACCTAATTTTCAGAGTTTTGAAACAACAAATGATAAGAAGTTGAAAATTCCCCAAGAATCTTATCCTAGAAGGCTGAAGTCTGGTGCCAGACAGAGGAGAAACTTCTCTGCCAGGAGAAGCCATTACACAGTTCTGATGATTTGTCAGATGACTTTGTAGGACAAACTGAGCAGAAGAAAATGATGAGTCAATGAAGATTAGGACTGCACCTTAAATAGGACTGCTTAGCCATTGAAAGCTATTTAAACCTAAACCTTACTTTATAACACCAAAGTTATTAGGGGAGGAATCAGTGGAGAGGAATCATCTTCTTATGGCTACTGTGAATAAATCTCCCTTTTCTGCTTTTTAACAGTACTTTTCTTTGTAACTGTCATACTAAGGATGGAGGGCTGAGCCCAGTTGAATAGGGATGCTAAAACCCATCTATGGTCCCAGCACCTCCAGCAACAGCATTGCTCATGTGATATTGCTTTTGCAAACATGAAGCCTGAAAGATATTACAGGGTCACACGTTTCCACTAATATTTCAAACAGACAAGGAAGAAGCAGCAGTTTGCACTGAATCAGAGTCCCTGACATGTGCATTGAGTGGCAATGGGTGAAGCTGTATGAGTGAAGTTGGCATTAGAGTGGAGACACCAGGAAACTTGACAGGCCAGTAACATTGAATAGTAATAGTATAGCAGTAAGGCCACAAAGGCAGGAATATCTCTATACTTTGTGTGACACTTTGAATATATTAATAATGAACTCAGTCACCCATTATGCACTAGGGTCATGTTAATAAAAGTACTTCCCCCCCCACTTCATGTTGTTTAATAGAGATGGAGCCTGAATTTAAATTCTCTACTTTGTCCTACCTCTGCTTTCCACCCTCCATGTATGTCTGTTGTATAATTCTAAATCTGTGTCTGCCTGAAGGCTGTCATGCAAATCTGTCCCTGTTTCTCTATCTGTGTTTATGCCTGTTACTATCTATCTGAACATACTTGTCTCTAACAAAGTTCTTTCTTTTATTAAACAGCACATAAGACAGCAAATGAGAAAGAAAAGGGAGATATTTCATAGAATTTTACAAGGACCAGGCCACTGACTACAACTGATCCCAACTGACCCGAACTGACCCTGACTGACCCCAACTGACTTCAACTGACGCAAACAGTACTACAAATATTAGTGTTTATCAAACAATATCCATATGTGTGCTTACCATTTATGGTGACTATTCATTTTATAAGATTGCTTTCAACCTATATTTGATATGTGATGCTTTCAGTAATGATTGTCATATGCATTTTACTTAGATCAGGGACATAGAAAGTGTATAATTTAAGGTTACATCTATGTATCAGTATAGGTTGTAAATGTTGGTTACATGGGAAATCCCTAGACAAGTAAGATTGGTTGTTACATTGGTCTTTTAGAGGCAGGTTAAACAAACAGGCTGAGTACAGGACAAGATTGCCATCTTAAGTGACCTCAGCCTATGTCATTTACTCTAGATGGGAGCTCCATCCAAAGTTCAAACTTCTTTGAATACAAGAGAAACCTTTATCATACTGCATGGACACAGCTTTGGAATGCTCATGATACTGTGATCACTATGTAATTAATCCTAGTAATTATGTAATTAATCACTGTGTAATTAACCCAGAAAGGGACTTGAAGATTTAATATTTACACATTTGTTTCTTGGTTTGGTCAAATTCCTTCATGCTGTTTGGTTTTCCTCTTTCTTGAAATAGGGATATTTACTTTGCAAAATTATATCGTGGAATGCTTTGTTTTCATGCAATCTCACAGATAAGTTTGCCTGGTGTCTCAGAGGAGAGGTTGACTAGGATTTTTGGCACAAGCCTAGACATATCATCATGATAGATCTTGAAGCTGGACTGGGTGCAGTTTTGCACTGAGAAAGACAAGACCCTCTGGTGGGGGGGAGGCAATAAAGGAAGGTGATGGTTTAGATTTAAATGTCTCCAAAAGCTCATATGTTGAAGGGTTGGTACACAGGAAATGCAACTCTTGAGAGGCAGTTGGATGCTTTAGTGGGGAGCACTCACTGTGAGGAGTTGTGACATGGCATGCCCTCAAAGGCCATGTGAGACACTGATTCCCTCCTTTCCCTCTATCTGCATTCTGCAAGGTGGTCAGGTTCCTTTACCAGTTTTTCTCATCACAAGCAACTGTGCCAAGTGTGAGTGAAGACTTCTGAAACTGGAAGGCAAAATAAACATTTTCTTCTTCATTTTACTTTTTCCTTTGAAGATCATAAGACTCTTGCAACATTTCTCTCTTCCAATTTCCTCCTTCCAAGCCCTCCTATGGAATCCCTTTTCTCTCTTTCATATATATGTCCTCTTTTTATTAATTGTATTTACACACACACACACACACACACACCCTGTCCAGTCTTTATAATGTAGGATAGACAAAAAAATAATGAGATGAGGATGCAAGCAACCATTGGTAGCCTGATATATGATTTAAAAGGTTTCAAACTAAAACTAATCAGAAGAGATAAAGAGAGATATTTTTTTCTAATCAAGAAAACAGGAAACAGTTAACCAAAAAAACATTAGTATCCTAGACATATATGTGCCAAACTCTAGAGTATGCAATTTCGTTCAAAATTCTATTACCAGGCTTAAAGACATCAGTCAATGTCTATTCATTATTAGTAGCTGATTCAATACCCCATTTCTCTAACTAAAGGTCATCTAGAAAAAAAAAGAGAGGTCAGAATAAATTGACATCATAAGTTAAATGGATTTAACAAACATTTACAGAAAAATGAGTATTTCCTTCTTAAAATTGATTTATCTCAGGTACATTGTTACAGTTAACAGAGAACAGATTAACAAAGTCCCTAGACAAGTGTACTTAAATAAATTACTATAATAACATCCCAAGAGCCAAAGGAAACTATGTTTGAATAACTAAATAAAAATATGAGGATACTTTACTGGATGGAATATCAACAAAAACCAGAAAATATTTAAAAGAATGAAATTCTAGAGTTGGAAAATACAGTGCTTTAATATCCAGCTTTCAACTATGGATATAGTAACCAGACAGGTGGAAGGCAAGGAACAAGATTAAACACTAAATGAAAAGAAGATAGAAATTTAAACCTCAAACCAACAGAAGACTCAAAAAAGATGACAAAATATTGGACTTAATGGACACATACAGAATACTTCAAGTAATAGCACAATATACATTTATTTCAAGTAAAAAGCAAGTTTCCATCAGTATAGATTATCAAATAATTCCATGTATATTTATGGATTGAAATCATACAGATTTTTGTATATACACTTAAACATACCTGAAAAGCAAGAGAAAAAAAATACAGAAAAAAATGAGATACACAATTAGAAAAATTTTAAATAGGACACTCCTCAGCAACCATTGACCCAAGAGATATCCCAAAGCAAATTATTTTAAGACACCAGAAAACAACACAACACAACATCAGGAAACATGAGATTCAGACATGTTGGTCAGTGCTACATTTGCATTCGTAAAATCTATATTAGAAAAGAACCCAGGTCGAAAGTGAAGAGCCTGTCTTTTTACTTTTAGAAACAATATAGAAAGTTGAACCCAAAATAACCAGGGAAACAAAACCTACGTAAAGGAAACTAAGAGTGAAAACTTGGGAGAGAATAGAAAAGCAGTACTCCAAAGCAATGAATGAAATAGTTGGTTCTTGGAAACTATCAACAAAAACTATGTGACTTTAGTCAGATTAACTAGGATCCTGAAGAAGAGTCGAATGACTGCAATCAGAATAAACAAGGGAGCGTTCTACCACTTCCCTCTCAAAACTCAAAATAACAGATGCTGAAAGTATTGAGATATTAAATTAGCAACATACATGCGATTGACACATTATTAAAATAGAAATAATATAAGATAAAATTAAATCGAAAATAAAAAATAAATAGAAAATATGAATGGACTTGTAAAGAACCAAAAAAAAAAAAAAAAGAATTAGCCATAAGATTCATTTGCACTAGTAGAGATCTACAATGTGTAACCAACATCTTGACATTGCAACATGTAACATGTTTCAGTGGTTTTGGCTATTACTGGGATAAAATACCCTTAGGGGAAACAAACTTCAAGACAGAGTTCAATAATCTTACACCTCCAGGTAACAGTTCGTCAGTAAAGGCACCCTCAGCAGACATACACAGAGAGAATGAGTATGCGCGCGCCTGTCAGTCAGTGTACTTTCTCTAGTCTTATAGGACGCTGAGCACAGTTCCAAGGAAAGGAGTTGCTCAGCTTTCGGCTGAGGCTTTCCATATCAATTAACATCACAAAGATAATCCCTCACAGACATAGCCCATAGCCCAGTTTGACAATCCCTAATCAAGACTAACATCATAGGTGATTCTACACCATGTCATGTTGACAATTAAAACCAACATCACACAACATGATTCTGTCATCTACATCTGTGCTAGGTTACACTTGGTAACAACTGTCCTGAGACACCTGTGGCTTGCCATAGACTGCAGTTTGGACATACCTGGTAAAGCCAGGCAATTATGAATCATGAATGCGAAGACATGCAAAGATACATAGGAATGAATCACAAGGCTCTTCACTATTAAGGAACAATAGCTTCATAAATTGCTCTACAGAGTCATTGAAAGTTCTCTCATTATCAGAGCCACCTCATCTGAAGGGTTTAACAAAGGACCCTAACACCCCTACAGAAATACAGAAGGGATGGAAAAGTGAAAACCGTCTTGAAAGAGAAGGAAGTTGAACATATTGTACTTTCTGACTTCAAAATTTACTGCAAAACAGTGGTTATCAAATGCTGGGATGCTTTTTATAAAACAGAAAATACAGGTAAGTGGAGTAGAAATTTTAGCAGGAAAAAGGAAAGTTTGGACTTACGTTCAATTTATTTTCAACAAAACTGCTAGGACAATTCAATGGAAAGGAATTTTTTTTGAACACATAATGCTTTAAAATTCAGTGTCTAATCTTTACTGTCTACCACAGTGACAACTGCAAATGTACATTAATAAGTGCAGGTATTGAAATCCTATATGTTGCAAGGAAGAAATTAAACTCACCTTGAAATAGTTCTTCAATGCTTTGAAGTATTTGGCATAGAGGTCATGCAGAAAAAAATGATACGAAAAAAACTCCTCCAATCACCTCAGTATCACACATAAGTATTCTGAAACCATAGTCCTCTATGTGACAGCAGAACATATAAGTCTCTTAGAGGAATGTTCAGGAGTAAATCTTTGTGACTATTCGTTATACAATAGCCTCTTAGACATAATATCAAATGCATGAACAGGAAAAGAAAGAAATGAAAGAAATTCGTATGGTGTCAGAACACCCTAAGATCAGGTTCTCAGCACAAAGGAGATATTGTCTGCCCCAGAGAGATATAGGACAGGGAATAAGAGAGAAAGACAGTAGATTCAGGACAAGGGAGAAGGGAAAAGGAGAGGGAGGGGTCAGAGGTATTTGTTCTGGAGGAACAAAGGACTGCTTCTGGATAGAGAAGGGACAGATGTAGACCGAAGGAAAAATGATGGTTTATAACAGTAAAAGGGGAAACCCCTGTGTTAAGATGAGGTGTTTAATTTTAATTGGGCATATTAATTAGGAGAGCCAAGGGGGCTTTCGATGGATGAACTTCAATACTTTGATAGCTGGACCTTGGTAGTCAGTCTCAGGAGAAGGAAGTAGCCAAATAAAGGAATAGACCTTGGCAGCTAGCTCTAGGAATATAATCTAAAACCTTTTAGCAAGGCAGAGGGAACAGGTAAGAAAGGCAAAGCTTGCCAAGGGCCATTTTTGCCATGCTCAGGCTGACAAGAGTCTCTCCAGGAAAAAGAAGAGTAAATCGAACTGCGTCAAAATTTAGAAAAAAAAAATGTGTTTCAAAAGCAGTCGTGAGAAAAATAAAAAGAATTTACCTGAGTGGGGGAATGTATTAGAGAATTCTATAAGAAAATTGTATTTGGATATATAAAGAAACTCTTATAAACAACAACATGAGATTCAAATTTATAGAAAGTAAAGTGAATGGATATATATCGAAAGAAAACACAGAATTGATCAATACACACATGAAAAGATGCTCAACATCACTCATTACTAAAACATGCAAATGGGAAGGGCAATGTGGTACTGCCCATCACAACCCAAAATGTGGTACTGCCCATTACAACCCAGTGCATATAGTAAGTAGATGACAGCTCACGCCAGTGAAAACCTGGCATTTTCATATGTTGTTGATGAGCTATGAACTGGGACAGTAACTCCTCAAATTGTGTTATCACACAGTGATGTCACTCTGTTTCATGATCAAAGGAAGTAAAGTTGTATCCACAGAAGAGCTCATAAATGGATAGTCATGGAAGCATTCTTGTAATAACAAAGTCACTGGAAACAATCCAAATGCCCATCAACTGAACAGTAGATGGAAATAATGACATATCCATACAAAGGAGTATTTCTCTCTCTCTCTCTCTCTCTCTCTCTCTCTCTCTCTCTCTCTCTCTCTCTCTTGTTCTCTCTCTTGCTCTCTCTCTCTCTTTCTCTCTCTCTCTCTCTCACACACACACACGCACACACACACACACACACACACACACAGAGAGAGAGAGAGAGAGAGAGAGAGAGAGAAGGTGGCAATATAAATACTATGAAATGGTAAAATCTTTAAAATGCTATGACAATAAATGAAAATAAGCATTTATACATATACATATATGTATACACATACATATACAGATACAGATACAGATACAATTCAGAACAGTGAATCTAGGTAGAGAGATTGATGAGGGGCCAGGGTCTGTTGGAATAAGAAGGGAGTGCTAATTGAAATGAGCTCTCCACTGGGAATAATGAAACATCTAAAATTAGAAACAGTAAAGATCCTACAACTTTATTGGTGCTCTTAAAATTGAACATTCTGCACTTCAAATAAGTGAATTTGAGTTAATAATTATCAATAAGCATCATGGAAAATAAGAAATCATAATATACTTCAATGCATTGTGCTTATGGAACAGATGATGATTCCAGATAAAAATTAAAAATCTGGTCAATTTCCAAATGTTATTAACTAGAAATGTTCAGAATAAAGCTACAAAGTACAAATTTTCAAAGGTTAATGAAATAGTGAGGACACAGACACAGAGACCATAAAAGGAAATGGCTACAAACAAATTTCTTTGAGATACTATGCTCATGTTCATGGTTTGCACTGGCTTACAGCTTTCTTTTCAGAGAGCAAAAATATGCCAAAAGTTTCTTTGAAACTAGACGAGAGATATTACTAAGATAAAAGGAACCAGCCAAGATAAAAGCATGTGGTCCTTTGCTATTTCTGAACTTCTCAAACTTTTCAAAGACATTTGGAAACCAGAACAAAGCTTCAAGACTTTCAAGAGAAAAAAACTAAAGGGAACCATTATCTGTAATAGAAATTGCCAAAAATAAAGTGGAAGTACTATGTGAGCCCTTGTGTCTATCCTCTGAGAACTCTTGGAGATTTTTCATGGGAACCTAAATAGAGGCACAATGTAATGAAAAAGAAACATCACTTGTCTTCATGTGTGTGGAATGCTCAAACCTCCAGGTGGTTCCTAGAGTAATTACTTATACATGTGAGAACAGTTAAAGAAAATATGTGTGCTAATTTTCACAAGAAATATAGTGGAACATCAAATGAATCTAACCATGGTGTCACAAATCTAATTATGGTCTCATTGTTTTAGTTATATTACTTTGTTGACATTAGAATTTTAACCAAAGTAGTATGTGTATCAACTGAAAAACTCTTGGCAAGGCTGACTTTTAAGTAATTGACAAGCTTGACCAATCATATATAACAAACTAACCAAAAAGATACTGTAATGGAGTCAAATGGAGTGGCTTTTGAACAGTGTATTCAAACCTGTATCATCCATGGTTGTCATTTCATTGGACCTGAATTCAACTGAGGGATGCACCTCTGGGTGGGTGAGTGAGCACATTCCACAACTGATTAACTCAGACCACCACGGAGACTCCCTCATAGTGGGCAGCCTTTTCCATTAAGAGACCAGATATAAAGAGGACCAAAGAAAAGGAAGTGCCCTTTGCTTGCAATATTCACTTCTTTATGGTGAGCACTGGCTTTAGGTATTTCATTTGTCGTTTTGTTTTTCTGTTGCAGTGATAATAACCATCACCAGAAGTGACCTCCCGGTTAGAGTCCAGCAACAAAAGAAGCCAGGGTATGAGTGGAAACAGGAATCTGGAGGCAGAAACTAAATCAGAAGCATAGAGGAATGGAGAATGCATATTCCATGAACAAGTCAACAGCACCTGCTCAGGGGTGGCACTGCCCACAATGACCAAGCCAGCTCGGGTCAGTCAACAGGTTCTCCAGATGGGGTGGGGGTGGGGATCAAGGATTTAAAAGCAAAAGACAATTAGATAACATAGCAGCGTGACCCCAGCCTGTTCTGAGGCTGAAGCGGGTTTATTTTTTTTCCCAGTCTGCTTTTATACCATTTTAATTACATGCAAGTAATAAGGTCAGTTCTAGGTTAAGGAACAAGCAAGGCGATAACAAAGTCCCATGATCACTGTTTTTAGGGGTTTATCGAGATGACCAAGAGATTTGAGCCTACTTTTTGGTCCTGGCCCAATGTCAAATTCCTGCTAAGCTTCTAAAAGCGTCCCCAAAAGCTCTCCACACCACAGTGATATAGGTCCCACTCCATGAATTAGCGCTCAATAAAATGCCCTCATAGATACGCTCATAGGTCAGTTTCATTGAAAGGAGTCCTAAGTTAAAGGTTCCCTCTTTCCAGATGTCTCTAGTTTGTAGCAAGTTGACAGCTCAGCGTCTATTTCTGCTACTGGCTCTACCATCATCGCTGACAACAGAACCCTGTGGCTTCAACCTCCGAAGACATTTTGAAGTCCAGGAGCTCTCGGGGACTCTACAGGTCATTAGTGCCAAGTTAGGACTGGAAAGGTCTTCAGCTTCATTGGCCGAGCAAGTTCTGGGTTCTTAGCCTTACTGGTGGGAAAATGCTTAAGTAGCCCTTAAGACTACTCAGCCTGCATCCTCTATTTCAACCTAAAAATCTCCCTTTTCACAATATATACTGACTTTGCTCAGTTCGTTTCCTTTAGGGTACCCAGACTAATACAGTGAGCCAGTAGAGTTTTAAATGTAATTTTTTAAAAGATGTGATGATGAACGATAAGGTAAATAAGATGAGCTTTGGGATGTAACTCAGCAGAGAAAGTGCTTCTGTGCTCTGTCTGCTCTCTCGTGTACTGCCTTTCTTATCTTTAACTACAGAATGTTATCTTCCTCGCAGATATGCAAGAATGGTTAAATAAAACAATATTCTGAAACATTCCCTGTGTAGCTGAAACACACAGTAAGTCCTCAGTCACTATGGCGTTTCTTTCAATAATGAATCTGATTTTATAAGATTAACAATGTAACCCAGGATACCAAAGGAACATTGCTGTGATATTTTAAAGCATTCGAATATTTATTAAGGATTTTAATACTCTTTAGCTGGTATGGGGTCTTGTCTTACTCATTAGTATGAGTGAAAATGATGAGAAAAATAACAATTTGTACTTAAATATGTGGCGAAGGGTCAGTATCTGAGAAACAAGGTTTTCCTCATCATCCTGTTTAAAGTATGGAGGAAAGACTGATCCCAGAGTGACCATGTAACAAACTGATGGAATGCAAAATCCACACCAGACTTACTGAGCTCCCCCTCCCACACATACAGAAATAGGAAAGGAAACAGTGGTTACTTTTCAAATCGCTGTAGTTGTCACGCAAATGCGAGCACTGTATGTACTTGAGTGCACACAAATAGTCTATATTTAGTTAGGATGGGCTCTTTTCTTAACAATCTACAGAGTAGGTAAGCTTCAGATTCATACCAGTGGCATACAGGACAACAAACTTTCCTTAATATAATTTTAAAATTTCCCTTCCAGATCATCAATGTTAGGAAATCGGTGTGTCTTGCTCACCTATTATGTTAAGGCTGCTACGTGATCTCTGGGGTCGTGGTACTGAAAGGCATTAGATAGCTAAATGAACTACTTAGACTCATTATGCCAGTAATATAATACATGTGCCATTACTCTTTCAGCAGGAAAAGAGAAACCTTACCCTTACAAAGGCAGAGACTGAGAATCTGCTAATGTCTGGTTGATCTACCACAGACCAGCTCAAAAGATGTGCTGATTACAAAGGGATTGAAGTGTCAGCAATGAGTGACACAGGAAGAATATATCTGACTATCTGTCTGCCTCCCTGTCTGTTCTCTCTACATATACATATCTATGTAAATATATATAAAATATATACATTGACACATTCATAGGTACATAGATTAGATACATAGATTGATATAGATATATATAAAGATATATACATATGATAAACACGTGTGTATATACACATACATACAGAAACACACATATATGCATACACATTCACACACACTGACATAGACCTTGGTAGCTCCAGAGCAAAACAGAGGAATCATTCTTTTGGAGATTTGAAATCCATAATATATGACAAGATAAAATATAGGTGCTAAAAGGATTTGCAGTAGGATGCAGCTAATCAGTCTCAGGGAAGTAGAGCCACCCGACCAGTATAATTTAAATTTGAACTGGATTGAGAATCTAACATGAATTCAGCTGCATTTCATACCTAAAACCATGGGACAGGTTCCTGTTCGGTAGGGCATCAAAATAGTACTGAGAGATTGGAAAGATCAGGTAGGTGCAAGCAGCCTAGAGCATCTCTACCTTGTTTCTGGGAATAGTGTTCGCGTCTATATACCCAAGCAAAATTTAAATAAAAACCCAGTAAGCATCACCTACTGTGTGCTGGGCAATGTGTATCTCCTTTACCTCTTCCCAAGAAACATCTTATCTGTGTACCTTGAGTTTAGAGTGGTTGGTTTACTAAACATAGAGTGGAGTAAATTCTTCAGGCATCAGAAATATTTTAAAATTCTCATCTATCACTTGTCCACTGTTAAGAATTTTATAGTCATCATAAAGTTGGGATGAATACCAAACACATTTACTACGTGGCAAATACTGCTTCAAATCTTTTACGGAGATTATCTCATGTGATGCTCCCCCAGACAAATTTATTCTGCAGGTGCAATTATAAATGAAGCAAGAGGTATCAAATGGTTTGGCTAATATTGTACAGTCACTGAGTTATGGACCAGGGACTCACAATAAAGCATGCTGATTTCAAACTAATGACCCTGTTAAAGCTACATTTCTACTGAGTAATGGGCAAATTATTAGCCAGGGTTTTGACTTTGCTTTTACTTAAATTTATTGTAGTGTTTCTCAAATTTTAATGTACTCACAGATTATTATATAAAGGTATACATGTGCAACTCAAGTTTGATTGGCAGTATTGGGGATTCAACAGCAATTTTGCCTTACTAGCTTGAGAAATTAAACCTCCTATGAAGTAATCTTACCCTAATATGCAAAATTGCATGCAGGCGTTAATACCAGTGCTCTTTAGCATTGTGCTTGTATATGTGAATCACAGATGAATTGCCAACTCATCAGTGGTCAGACATTTTAGCAAAATTAATCGACATGAGGCATATCTGCTCATTTGTTTTCTCTTTCCCGTTCCCTATCTTCCACCCTGTCTATTCATTACTCATTCACAACCATGGGCTAAATTTGTGAACCAGGCAACACACCACCTGTAACAGATGGGTGTGTTAATGAGCATCGTACTCCGTTTTGCTGAGCAACAGCCTTTCATACCACTCAATATTGGACTAACTTAAAATGGGTTGAATGCTAAACAACAGAATTTTCTGTATAAAAAAGTTCTGTGCATGACACCGTTGTGCGTGAGAGAGGTGTGCACATGTCACCCACATCTAACGTTAGAAAATGAACTTGAGGGTCAGTCCTTGCTTTCCTACTTGATGAAAGGTAGATTGCTGATAAGCCAAGGAGATTGCTGCTGTCTTCTTGTCTCTCCCAGCCACACACCTCACCTTTGGAACATCGGGATTATACACATATAGCATCCACCTTCTGTGAGTTCTGGCAGTTTAAACCTTGGTCTTTGCTCTTCCAGGGCAAGCACTGGATGCTACCCACCATAAACTCCTCTTCCCGTCTCAGAATTAATTCTTTTGTAGCCGGGTGCTAGTTACATGCACTGTAATGCCAGCACTAAGGAGCCAGAGACAGATCTCTGAAAATTTAGAAGTTCATAAGAGACTTTTTACTGGCTGGTTTTGTGTGTCAACTTGACACAGGCTGGAGTTATCACAGAGAAAGGAGCTTCAGTTGGGGAAGTGCCTCCATGAGATCCAGCTGTGGGGCATTTTCTCAAATAGTGATCAAGTGGGGAGGGCCCCTTGTGGGTGGTGCCATCCCTGGGCTGGTAGTCTTGGATTCTATAAGAGAGCAGGCTGAGCAAGCCAGGGGAAGCAAGCCAGTAAGTAACATCCCTCCATGGCCTCTGCATCAACTCCTGCTTCCTGACCTGCTTGAGTTCCAGTCCTGACTTCCTTTGCTGATGAACAGCTGTGTGGAAGTGTAAGCTGAATAAGCCCTTTCCTCCCCAACTTGTTTCTTGGTCATGATGTCTGTGCAGGAATAGAAACCCTAACTAAGACAGACTTGGTATTTACAATGTGTGTGTGTGTGTGTCTGTGTGTGTGGTGGAGGGGGCTGTCAGAGGGTAGAGGTGTTTACTCAGCTGGTAAACCATGAACTGCTTAAATTTGGATCCTCATAAAAGCTGTGTGTGCATGGCAGCCTGCTTCTAGCCCTAGACTAGGAAGAGCACATAAAGGAAATACACCTGGCACAAACTGGCGAGTGAGGCTAGCCAAACTGGAGAGTTCCGGGTCCATGAGAGATGCTGACTACATGTTTAAGGAGGAGAAATATCCAGGAAGACCCTCGGCATCATCTTCAGTCCTCTATGTGCACATGTGCACTCACTCACATATAAACACACACATACACACATTCAAACATACCACCCAGACAAACGTGCAATTATGTAAAAAGTTGGAGGCTGGAAAGATTGCTCAGTGGTTAAGGGCACTGACTCCTCTTTTAGAGGACCGAGGTTCCATTCCCAGCACCCACACAATGACTCATCACCATCTGTAACTGCAGTTCCAGGATATCCTCTGCCTTCTTCTCTCCTTTGCAGGCACCAGACAGGCACGTAGTACAAAGATATAGATGTAGACATAATACTCATACACAATCACTCAATCAGTCAATCAATCAATCAATCGATCAATCAGGTTAAGTGTACCTTAGGAATGGCGTGTAAAAATGACCTGTGATCTTCACATGCACACACACACACACACACACACAAACACATACAAAATACTTGCATGTAGACACACACACATACACAAATAATTGAAAACAATACTTGCTTAAATCTAAAGATAAATTTAAGATACACAAAAACTATATCTTAGTATTCATATTTTAGAACTTCAATGGCCAAATTCTAGTGTACGGTAAGAATAATAGAGATGTAATTTGGATACATGTCATCGAGGTATTTTCTGTTTATGAGTGGATAATAAAGATGGTGTGTTTCGCTCTAACACATTTTTATCTGTCATCAATCTTGGGAACCATTTGTGGCTGTCTTTATCCTGTTTTTATATTTTCACACTTTATCTTTCAAGTAAAAGTTATTGGGTCTTAACTTTCCAATATCCCAATGGCAGACGTAGAATAAGACAGTGGCTGGTTGCCCAGTTTGCATTTTATCCACATGAAAACATCCGAGTCATGAGTGATGCCGCTGCATTATTAATAAATTGTTGAGGAAGCAAGAAGTTCGTGCCAAGAAGATGACAAAGTTTAAACAGGATGTCTTCTGCAGGAAAACAAAAACATTTTTTTAAATAAAAATCATTTTCTTTACATGAAAACTTAAGTAAAATGATTATTACATAAAAGCTAACTGGTACATGTAACTATTACATTAAAGTTCACTGTTAGAAAATATAGAGGGTCTACACACAATGATCTGATAAAATTGAAGAAATATATAAAAAGCAGTGTTAAAATAGAATAATGATAAATTGGTAAATATAGAAAATATATCTATACTAATTGACCATGCACATAGAAAAATTTTCTGATAAAATTCAAGATTTTCAAGGAAAATAGTGCACATCTGAAAAGATTTGCCTTGTATTAATAATCATATTGCTGAGGTTCAGGAAAATGTCTTAACATTTTAATTGACAAAAACTAATTTTGTGGGCAGAAAAATGACCAAATAATCACTTTCTTTACAGACAAAAGAGAGTCTTCAAAATTACCCAGAGCTTAATGAACTAATATAATGATATAAGCTTTTCAGTCACAGAAAGCAAACTCAGGCTTTTGTAAGTTCAACGGTAATTTTAAATGATTTTTCTCCAAAATAGGATTTATCTTTTTCCCCAAAAGTGTAATTGTGAAAAAATGTAACTCTATCAAATCTCAAAAGACAATCAGACCACCACCAAGCCTTTAACATGTGTCCCTTGAGGGAGTATCAGATATAAACAATGAGTTTCTCAAATATCAAGAATTTGGAAGGTCAACATTAATGTTGATTGCAAATATGCAAGTAAAATCAAGCATGGTTATGAGCCATTTCGAAAAAGGAGGCATAAAAGAAAGTGCATAGGCAATAAGTAAAAATCAGAATGTTTGAGATTACATAACTGTGAGCTTTCTGAATTAAGAAAGCTTTACAGTAATTTGAAGCTTTGAACACAAGTTGACGTTCAGCCTGGTGTTGGTGTCATGTTAGGGTGGTATCTTTGACCCATTACTGAGTCATGATTCATCTCTAAATCACACCATAAGGATGAACATTCCTGAAGAATGGGGAACTGTGTACCTGAAGTCATAGTTCTTTCATCACATGGAAGAAGCATCCGTAACCAAATGGGGGAGTGGTTTTCCGTAACCAAAGGGCTGGAAAACTACTAAGAAAGAAAAATGACTTGTCAGGTAATAGTTAACATTGCCCACAGGCTTAGTACGGCCGCTGTCCTATAACAAGAGCAGGCAATGGATACATCTCACAACACACTCCTCCCTTTGAAAGACCCATTTTTCAAGTAGACAACATGACAATATTTTCCATCCATGGACCTATCTTTTCAACTCTATATGGAAAAGGAATAGATGGCATTTTCTTTATTTTTACGTCAACTGGAAAGGGTTTTTTATTATTTATTTATTTATTTATTTTTATGAACTAAATCCTTTCAAAAAGAAATCCAGGGACAAAGGGGAGGGAAATAATATCAAACATGAGATACAAATGATAGGGACAGAAAAATAAAAGCAATAAAGGAGATGAATAAAATTGAAAGGCAGGAATGTAAACGCTGCAATTTTCTCGCTTATTGTTTTCTTCTGAATGATATTGAATGCAACAATTAACCTGGCACTCACCTCCGCCCACACGCGCATCAACTCAGCCTGAGCGCCTCACATCGCTAGTTATGAGCTGCACTTGCAGAAAACTGCTAGCGTGCTCATTTGCCATCTCTCCTTTCCCCTAAATATTTTATTGCATCAACCAGTGTAAAAGCCCCGCTGACACCAGATGTAGATGGACAGTCTCAAGAGTGCTAATGTTTATATACCCTCTCCATAAAAGTGAATCCTAAATGATATACATACATAAATATATAGATATAAATATACATATACTAAATATACATATATTTAAAATATGCTGCGCACATATATGTCTATGATTAAAGTGTCCAATAGTCTGAATAAAAATGCTAACACTCTATACCAAAACATAATTATGGGGATATCGTTGGTGAACATGCGAAAAGCTTGGGGTGTGGAAGTTAAAGGATTCCCACTTGATGATATAATTTCTGCAGGTTCAGTGAGGTGCAGGGTCTGTTTTCCCCTGGCTTCCCCGGCAATTATAAAATTGGTGTTAATGGTAATTGCTGAAGAACTGATGAATCTTCATAGTCACACTCTTTTACTCCAGCTCATTTTCCCACAAATATTTTAACTGAATAATCAGATCATTATTTTGAAGTCCATCTTCTTTCTACAGTGAAAGCAAGACTATCTTTGTTCATCTGGAATAAAGCAGTCTCTTCACTGTTTCCATTAATACCTCTATTCCTTATGAAATATTGGTATTTTTGTCTCTGTCCTGTTCTATCTCTACCAGAAATGTTCTATTTCAGGATAGGGAATGTAGCTCAGAGGTAGACTACTTTATTTAGTATATGTGAAGCTCTAGGTTCAATCCTCAGCAACACACTCACACACACATACCATCAACAACAACATGTCCTTCGATTTCATTATTATTTTTCAATTTACAGATCTGTTAAGCCAGTTGAGACTTCACTTGTGCCATGTTTTAACACTATTTGGAGATAAGAGCAACTATAAAAATCAGAATTATTTCAAAGAAGCGTAGATTTTTTTTTCTGGTTGAACATGGGGATATTTTCAGGAAATGTGAAGTGTGCTAAGAAATCCCAAGTGATTAGAATTAGACCCAAGCCTCTCCAAGCCCCTAACTGTGTGCTGCTAATTTGATCTACAGATATCACACATTATTGTGGTTGGCTCTAGGTTCTACATCTGTAGAATTAACCAACAACAGATAGAAAATATGTTTTAAGAACTGAACTTGTATTGAACATATCATTATTACCTAAACATATGATATAGCGACTATTTATATTGCGGCGGGTATAACCTGTGGATGAAAGTTTACAGAATAATATTTTATTAAATTGCTATGCTAGTTTATATAAGAGACTTAGGCATCTGAAGATGTCTATAAATAACCCTTAAAGACAGGAGAAACAGCTGTAGGTATTTTCATGTCTGCCATGATGAACATTGAAGGCAATGATATTGGGTATCTTTTAACCAATGAATCAAGTAGTACTTATATGCAAAGTCTTTATCAATGTAGACTGAGAATGGATCTTTTCTTATGTTAATGATTAGAATAGCATGAAGTTATAGGAATAACTTTGAATCTTTATTAATTATATTTGTTAAAAAAAAACCTTTATGGTAAATGCTCACAGACTGTATCAATAACGTCATATCATTTTGAGGTCATTTGGAATGAATTCTCAACTCCATGGTGAAAATATATTTAAAATGAAGATAGTTTGCTTGTTAGTGAAAATTTTTAAGTATTGCAGTTTTTTCTCTTAACCCAACTAGCTCCCAAATAATTGAGACTTGGCTATTACATTTATTTAATAGCTTTTAACTCAACAACTGAGCAGTATTACTCTATTTTAAACCTCTAAGCTAATCTGGTTATGCCCTGAAGGGGCCAGCATAATGTTACAAACTCCATTTTGCATTCAGACGACCAGGACATTATCTTATGTTAAACTTTTCTTTAATATGAACTCAGTTACTGAAACACACACACACACACACACACACACACACACACACACACACACACCTTGTTCCAGGAACCAAGATATCTCTAGCAACAGTGACAACTCCTCTAGCAAAGAGCTACCCCTAGTAACAGCCAGTCAGCTCTTAGGAAGAAAGTATCTAATGTGCTAGATGTCTCAAAATATGTTGCTTAAGCAAGCCAGTATTGTCCATACCAAGTTAAAATCATTACTAGTCAATAGAAATATGCTGAGCTGCAACTTTCAAATGTCAACCAATCATGTAACTGTCAAACTGGAAAGTCCCTTACCCTGCTGAAACTGTAATAAATAGGCAAGGCTTTACTGTCTTGGGGCCTTCCATACCCATCCACTGCATTGGAGAGTTTGGAAAGGTCAAAGCTTGAGCTTGGATAAAATCTCTTTTGTTTTGCATACAAGTTGGACTCCTGGTGGTCTCTGGTGGCCTGTGGGGACCCTGCAATGGGGGCATAGCACCTCTCAGCCCAAATCCGCATGATGATTGCCTATTAGTACTTACTGATCTGGTTCTCTCTGCTCCAGGTATTTTCTCACCATTTCTCCTGGACTCTTCTCCCTGTGACTAATTCCACTTCCTCTCTCTCCCTCCTCCTCCTTGACTGGGAGGAAGTCCTGCCCTATTCTCTCCATTACTCAGTCATTGGCTGATCAGCTTCTTTACTGACCAATCAGAGAATAATTGGGGAGCAATATTGATTATTGATATTGATTATTGATATTGATACAGAAGATTCTCAGAATAAGGATTGCAACCAGATATAGGGGTACAGAAATCAGTGTTTATATAATACAAGGAAAACCTTTACATAGTGCACAATAACATCATGCTAATTGGGATTGGTTTGAAACATATATTCTTTCATGTCCCAAAATATTTATTAAATATCAGTTCTATGCCAGGTGTGACTATATGGTCGAAAAGCAAGCACTTTCTATCTACTTACATAATTTAAAATCTAGTATAATAATAGTATAATAGAATTCACTGCATTGGTTAATACATGGTCTCAGCCCTATTCTGAATTAGCCAGGAAAAGTTGGGAGTTAAAGTGGTTTTTGTGGGCTTCATTTTCCATTGTTGGTCAAATTTTGTTTTTTTTTTTTACATTATATGGCTTAAAATATTATTGGACTTCATGGTATATTAATATTTTAAATTAAAATTCATCAGTTTTCCTTTATGTTTTTGATGCAAATAATTCTATTATTTTTATATTTATAGCTTTAGTTCAGAACTCTCTAAGCTACAAATGAATATAATCACAAACATAACTATTTCTATACCTCAAAGCTACATCAGACTCCATGCATTCAAAGAAAAAAAGCCATCTTGTTTTTGCTATAAGGGATTCCTAATTTCATATTCCCTAGATCACTTATCCATACATACATGCAAGAAACCTGGGAAGATGTGGAAGAATTTTAATCCAGCAACATAGCTGCTGTGGGAAGGGATCATATCCAAAGACCTTCTAGGTCTATAACAATCTGGCTGAAATGCAGATATGTCCTGGACTGATATGGCTACAGACATAAAAAAAGAAAGTAAGATTAATTTGCAGAAAGAAGCAGTCATGTTTGCAAGTGACATCTAATTGACAGGCAGATAAAGTGAAGAATCAAAGATTTGACAGAATGAGTCAGTGATAGGATATGCCCAACTCTCATGAGAACAGCACAGGAATAAAAGACTACTTCAGAGAAGAGAGAGTGAGAGCCAGTAAACGAGACAGAGAGAGAGAGAGAGAGAAGAAAGGGTGTGCATGTATGACAGGTTTACTGGGACAGTATTATGAAGAGAGGTAGCAGAAAGAACAAGCAAGACACAGGTGAAGACAGAAAAAGCCAGAGAACACAAAGAAGCCAGGAAGATGAGAATATATTGTCAAAGTCAGTATGGGGCCAGGCAGAACAATTTAGTCAGAAGCTGAGAAAAACTGGGTTGAATCAGTCAGCTTGGAAGATTAGATTCTATGGAGGAAGGCTACAAGCTTCCAAGCCTAAATCTAGGGAAAGTTAGAACAGAGAAGGAAATGCTCTAGGCTCAGCCCAAGCAGTGCATTTGCATGGATATGGCTCTCATCTCATCCCTTCATATGTGGATTAATAAAATCGACATTTACAAGAAGTTTTTCTCATATCTTGTCTCCTTTGCTTCATTCTTGTTTTCAAGCTCTTACCAGGACTTGTCAGCAACGACCGTCAACCTTACTTCACTTAAATTTCAATGCCATTTCCTTGGGTCAAGACACCAAAATTCTCTCACCTGAATTCTTGGATGGATTTTTAAATGGTTCTCTTCCAACTTATATTTATTCCCTGTGGCCCAGTCACTCTACACATTGTGCTCAAATGATTCATTTAAAATATGTTTATTCTATCTACTTCCCTAGGTAGCTTCATTATTGTCTTCTGTTTCTCTTGGGATTAAATCATAAATCCCTAATGTGTTTTTCTGCACCATTTGAATCCTCAGATCAATTTACACACTCATTCCACAAATTACACTAGTGTAAATTACGATATATACATTTCCTGATTTCAGAGCATTTGCAACTGTTTTAACTGAGTAATAATTCCCCAAACACCAGGAATCTCATTGGGATACTGTCTGTATGTCTGCAGAATTGTTGAATGAAGTTTCGTCTTCATTGCTTGATGTAGCATGGAATTATACCATGGGTAAAGTTTTCCCTTTCCCCGTGACTTTTGTAACTGCTAGCATTAAAGTGTTTTCCCAGGCATTCGAAGACCACCAATGAAGTTGTTGAAGGGAAATGATGCAGGAAAGGAACAGAGGCAGGAGTCCATTGCAGTGAGCACAAAGTAAACTGCTGAATATGCACAGGCACCCATCCTGCTCCTTGGAGGCCTTCACTTGCTTCCAGAGAGAAAGAGCAAGCAAACACTTTAGCCACTATCACCATTTATTAGCTGAACTAAAATTCATTATGCCTTAAACTTATGGTCTATGCCTATCATTTTGTATTTTTCTCTTTAGTACATTATTAGGTGTAAGTCTGTTTGCTAACTGCATACAGACTCAACTGACTGTACTATAAAAATACAAGGAGTTATTATAAACATCTGTAGTGCAGACATAGCCATGCTCTATAAATCAATAGATCTTAAAATTCTATGAGCCCTTTGATATAAACAGAATTCATCACCTCACATAACTACAAATATGACACTGATTGTAGTTGCAATAACGATAAGGCCAGTAGAGAGCAGTGCGTGCACTAACTTTTAAAATAGACTTTGAATTACAATTAGCAAAATCATATGCCTTATTGTTTTAAATTTTATATTTTAGCCATTTAATTAGATTGACTTCTTTTTACTTGAAAATTAAGGCACTTCAAGATCTCGCCGAAGTTTTCCATGTCCTTTGTGTGCTCCTGTGTTATTTCTTTGGGTATAAATAAAATAATCAACAAACCCAGTATCTAGATAGATGCTGGAGAGATGGTCCTGTGGGTAAGAAGGCCTGGCTGCACAATCATGAGAACCTGGGTTCAGATGCCACATAAAAATCCACATAAAAATTTAGATAAGGTCATGTGCATGTACATAATAGTGCTTTGTGGGCAAAAACATGACTGCTCAGTGTGGTATCATTCTAGCTCCAGAGCTAATAAGAGACATTTTATCTTGATAGAATAAAGTAGAAAACAATACCGTATAATGTCTTATCTCCTTCCATGGTCTTCTCCAGCCTGTGTGTACCTATGTATATACAAATGTCAACACATCATACAAACACATAATACACACAAATATCTATCCATGATTTATTGCACAACAAGTTAGAGTTGATAAGAAATAATACATCTTTCAAACAGCTATGATCTTGGATACGAAATGTTCAATTATGGAAATACTATGTGTGACAATGCATATGTTCATTAGGTAGAACACACACAAACACACATACTACACATGCAATATTTATATGCCTTAAAATATGTGCATGTGATAAATGTACACATTTTATCCTGTAAGGCTGAAAATTTTAAGTTTTAAGCTTCTAGCTTTTTATCTTTCTTTAGACATTCACGCTATTGACTTCTTAGTGGGAAACTAACAATCATTTTGACTTACTATATTGCTGGAAAGTTTGTGGTATACATTTTAAATGAAAAATGGTGATCATTCTGGGGCAACCATGTTTTATTTAATCACTTTAGATTTTAAAAGTCACAACCACTATGATCTTTATATGGTCATGAGGAACCATCTGGCATACAATGACTGGTGCATGGTAAGGATCAATAAGCAGGTCACAGGCATTGTTATTGTTGTTGTTGCTGTAATTCTGAATTACATAATTAGAAAAAGACACATTCACACTAGTTAAAGCATAGAAGGCCACAGATAAGTAGAACTCACATTTATAAAACTACAAATAGAAGACTGCTCTGAGTATGTGGGTGGAAGGATGCATGCACCTGTGACTTTCTGAGTCCGGAGGTTGGAGGTGCCTTATTCTATCATTTTCTGCTTCATTCTCTCACAGAGCCTTAGGGTAGCTGTTTTTCGGTCGGGCTGGTAGCTATACCCTCTTCAGTACCGGCTTATAGGTGCTTGCCCACACTCTACTTCTTTCATGGGTTGTGGGATCCAAATCCAAAACCTCATGTTTGGAAGCAAGCAATTTTAACCACCAAGGTATCTCCCCAGTGCTATATAAATTTAAAAAAAAATAGTTTGTGTGTGTGTATTGGGGAGGGGGGAGGTACTATTTGAGAGTAAAATTCTAGTAATACTCTGAAAATATATTTAACATTTTGATGAAAATAGGCAAGAAAGATTATATAGCTCTGTTCTCATAAGTATAACAATTAAGTGCAATATATGCATCGGGGTCTTATTTGAGCTTTCTAATATGTAGGTGAGCCTGTCCATGCCTGTGTCACATGCACACATTCAAGCCAGTGTGTGTATATATACTGAAAAGGCTTTGTAGTTGTTTATTCCTGGTGAGTGGACTTTTGAAATAATCCTTGGGTTGTTTACCATATGCACTGACTCAGTCTTAAATATCTAAAGCAAAAACCTTATCAAAAATAAAATTAACTATACAGGGAGGTGGTGGCACTTGTCATGATCCCAGCACTAGAGAGGCAGAGGCAGGAGGATTTCTGAGTTCAAGGTCACCTGGTCTACAGAGTGAGTTCCGGGACAGCCTGACAAAACAGGGAAACTCTGTTTGGAGGGGAAAAAAAAGGAAATTAATAGGATAAATAAAAGCTAACTAAAATGTACCTACCTTGTCTTACCTAGGTAAGGGCATGAAATTTTCCTATTTTCTCCTCTGTGGAGGACAGCTCCAGCTTGAAAGGCTAGATAAAAATATTTATTATACTTGATATGGTATAGTTGATCCACACTACATCCTAGATAATAGGAACCATGAGACACTAATGCAGAGTTAAAGCTTTCATTTGTCGGTTTCTTTTCATCCATAGTAAAATTTCCAAGAAGCTATCATAAAGCCTTAAGCGGATCTAATACATGAGTGGATGATTTGAACAAGAAATAAAATTTTTTTGGAAGGAGGAAAGTTTGTGAAGACACTGCGGTACGGGAAGCAGATCTGCCTGAGATCTGTACAGACTTGGAGAGGTCTAAAAGGCAGGAGAGTCAAGATCCTAAAGGGTCTACCCGAATGGTAAGAGTTCAACCAGTACCTGAAGAATCAGAAAAGTGAGAGGCTGGTGGGTGGGTGTTCCACTTTAGAGAAACATAATTTGCCCTCACTAATAAATTGGAGAAATTCATGTTTTGGACCAGAAGGATCATGTTTGAATTGTATCATTTTTCCCCTTCTAAATTATAGCATCAGAGGATTTAAAATAAAAAGTGGAATTCTTCTGATAGTGCTGACCACATGAATGGCAAGTTTAGCCTTTAAAGTTGCTAATTACTGACATCTATGTTTGTTGGCGTGCCTAGTGTAAATTCCATTACCAACCCCAATTACTGTACTGTGAGAGAATGTGAGAAGAATTAAAAAATGGCCTTTATGTCTATTCCTTCCTAATATCCTTAATTAATCCTAAAGTACCAAATTTAGAGGAAAATTGTACTGTTGTCTGGAATAAGGGAAGCCCAGAGACTTTACCTGCATGCAATAAGGACACGTGCTCCACTATGTTCATAGCAGCCTTATTTATAATAGCCAGAAGCTGGAAAGAACCCAGATGTCCCTCAACGGAGGAATGGATTCAGAAGATGTGGTATATCTACACAATGGAATACTACTCTGCAATTAAAAACAATGAATTCACGAAATTCCTAGGCAAATGGTCAGATCTTGAAAATATCATCCTTAGTGAGGTAACCCAATCACAAAAGAACACACATGGTATGCAGTCACTGATAAGGGGATATTGACCCAGAATCTCGGAATACCCTAGACACAATCCGCATATCAATAGATTTCTAAGAAGATGGAAGGAGAGACCCCTGGTCCTGGAAAGACTGGATGTAGGGGAACGCCAGGACAGAGAAGCGAGAGGGGGTTGAATGGAGAAAAGAGGGAGGGAAGGGGGCTTATGGGACTTTCAGGGAGGGAGGAAACGGGAAAGGGGAAGTGATTTGGAATGTAAATTAAAAAAATAAAATAAAAAAAAAACAAAAACAAAAAAAAAAGAAGAAATTAAAACCACAAGTTTTCAAGAGAAAGCTATTTGAATCCTCTTTTAAATGAGGCTAAAATCTGGGCACAGGAAAAAGTCCATCAGGTAAAGTGCTTGTGAACAAGCATGATGGCCTGAGCTTTTTCCTATGTAGTATTTGCTGTTATCATGTCTGGTATAAAAATATCAGTGAGGCATACCTGGAAATATTGCTCAGATACAATACACAAAACCAGGTCCTACAGAACCAGTGTTTATGAATACCTCTACCTAAATGTATCTACTTTATTGGTGATTTATATTTATATTTTAGTTTTCTCTCTTCATCAAAGCTAAGCAAAAGCTACAGATTAGTGCTTGGTACACAGCGGGTGGTTAAGGTAGATTGAATAGATGGAAAATCTTTGACTCAGGGCTGCCTGGGGCTGTGATTTAGTACGTCAGTGGTAGAGCAAGTGTGTGAGCATGTGGCTTTCAGTCATGTAGCCCTGTTACCAATCTTCAGTATCTGGCACAACAAACAGATACAATCTTTTACTCAGACTTAAGTAAAAAAATTAAGTTCATAGTGATAAAAAAAATGTTAAATATTGTAAGAAGGCCCCGAAAATGAGAAATATAAAGAAATAATAAGGAAAGATGAACTGTATATAGTTTTTTCTGGTATTTGTGCTTTATTAAACCTCTTTTATCCCCCGTGCTGTCTGAAGAGGAATAAATATTAATTTAGGAAAATCTGAGGTTTGGGTACATAATAACAAAAAAAGAAGTTAAAAGTTTTGAATTTAATTCCTTTATTAAAAGATTACCTCTGATTTCAGCTGTGAATTCAAAATGACGTCCTGTTCAAAATGAACCTTTCACTTTATGCCAATCACAACTTAAGATGATAATCAAAATTAATTTCAAATTATTTCATGTTATGTGAACCAAATAGGCATAAACAAGACATACACAAATTAGGAAGAATTTATAGTTCTGAATCATGCAATTCCCACACAAAAAGCAGAGTAAAAATATTATAGTTATAGTTTATATGACAATGATGTGAGAAAATACAGATAAGATCCTGCAACGGAAGAGCAATTATTCAGATTTCAGCTTTCTTCCCTTTAAAACCCCCCCTTTTTTTTTATTAGTTTGAGGTATACTAAAAATGAGAATTGACTTTTAATATTTTCACTTCATCTTTAATTTTCTGATATCCAACTCTGAATTAGTAACTCTTCATTCTGCTATTAGCAAATTTTACTGTAGATGCTACCAAACAATTTTCCCCTTAATGTTCATTATTATTTGTAGCTTCTTTTGTAATTGGCATGAAGTGAAAGGTTCATTACATTTCTGTTAAGCATGTAATTTTTCACTATTTGACCCTCAATGGCTTGTTATTTTCTGATAGTCTACGACAAACTCTTGATTTTAGTCACATATATCTATCTACCTCTTGGGCTTGGCTCACTTTTTCTCAAGAATGTTTTATTTTGTACCTTGGTCCTTAGTGAACCTAAAGTTATTCTAGAACTAATTTAATTGCCAGCTTTTTCATTCTCTACACAGTATTTAGGCTAATTTATTGTTTCATATACTTCATTATCTCAAGTGCATAGAACAGTGTTTGGCATACAGTAAGAATACAAAGAATCTATTAATGCAACAAACAAATAGTGACTAAAACAAAGTAAGGAAAAAAACCCATAGTTTTCTAATGATTAGTTTAAAACATTTACATACTAAAGTATAGGTTGATTCTTCCTCTTTCTTAATTTAATGCCATTTTGACAAAGCCATATGAGTTAGGAAAGCTATTGTGATACCTTGAATCCAGTCAAAAATAATTTCTAACACTCAGACGGAGAGAGTTTCAGTTAGAAGGTGCTGTTTTTCTCATATAAAACTGTGCTCGTTGTACTCCATTTAAAACTTGGCTAAACATATTTTCTCGGTATGCTAATGCCTTTTGCAAACCTTTTTCTTGATTCTGCCATGTAATTTAAAAAGATTCAATTAAGGGATAAGGATTTAACTAGCTTTGAATGAAATTTCTAGCAAGAACAGATTTTATATTTCAAAGCAGACAGTTGTTTTATTATTAGCTGTATTGGTTTACATTGAAAACAGAATGTTTGCCTCCATAAATTCCTGCGTCTGACTATATCTCCAGCGATGTGAAGAGTGACTTGTGGCGGGGGGTTCGGGGCGTGGGGGGGGGGAGAGACTAAGAGTGAGCCTAACACCTGAGATTCAGAAATAAACATCTGAAACACTAAGTATTCAATAAGGTAAAGTGTTAGCTTTTCTTCCCCCAAAACATAGGCAGTCCTGGAGATAAGTGCTAATGTTACAAAGCAAGTTCAGTATCTCTGAGCCTTAGTTTATTTATCTCCAAAATGGAATAAAAATAATATACTTTTCTGGACTGGAAAGACTTGGAGAATAGCAAACCCACTCCCAATTCTTGAACATACGACGTGACTAATAAGGTATTTATTAAATTAATTCTATTGAAAATGTGTTGCGAGTAGATTAAACCACTAATATGCCGTCTAAGGAAATAATATAGTGACTGGCTAACCAAACAACTAAGACTAAATGTTGCATATATTTCGACAACTCTAATAGAAATAAAAAAGAAACAGTAAGTGAATAAGTCAAGCATACTGACTCTGTTGAAACATGAAGTTGGGAACTTCAGGAACCAATGGGACAATCGTGCATGAGACCTGAGCACGGACACATATATTAGGACACTTTCCTATGTCTCCCCATGTCTTAGAATGACAATGACAAGGCTAGTTCACAAATATATTCAATGAAAACAAGTGGGTATGCATGCCGACTCATTGATTTTTTCTACAAGTGTTTAAACATAAGCTAGAGATACTGAATTTATCAATACTAAGAAGAATAACTGATAGATACCTGGTGAATGATGTTTCCTCGTATAGTTCTTGATAAAAAAGATACAGAAACAGAAAAAAATCAAAAATTCTCCCATCATAAATCTTATGCTCTGAAATTTATGTGGAAAGGGATACAATTAATGTTTTTAGATAGATTAATCCAGTTGCTGATGCACAAATTTTATATCACAAATTATGTTTAAATTATACCATTAATGGCCAAGGGATTGGCATTTTTTTCATCCTCAGTTACTGGATTAGCTTTGATATTTTGTGCAAAACCTTTAAACATGTTATACTATCGAGACAAACAATTGGATTTCTTCTTCCTCTTACCTCCTTTAGGGTATGTGTATACTGATGGTCCCTTAGGAGCTACAGATCCCTTCTCCTGCAATGTTTTCTTTCTGTGGCATTTAGGGCACTTCCTGAACAGAACTCTACTCCTTGTTCACTGTCATACATCAAGGTCTAAGTGCAAAGAAAGAGGGCTACATCTTGTCAATCTTTGCACAAATAGTTCCTAGCATGGTTCTTTGAGTAATAAAGAGCTAATAATACACTAATAAATGCAGAATTGGTAACTTATGCTAATAAATGTATATAGTCTACTATCTAAAAGGCCAGTCATTGTTTAAGATTTACTTTACCATTAATTCTGCGTCTGTGTGGGTTTGCTCATGAGTGTGTCGGCGACTGAGGGGGCCAGGGGTGTCAAAGAACCCTAGAACTGGTGTCAGAAGAACCAAGCCGTGAGTAATCTATGCACTAGGAACTGAACTTGAGTCCTCTGAGAGAGTAGTATGTACTCTTAACCACTGGGTCATCTCTGCAACACTAAAGAGTATATCCTTTCATTGTATTCTTCTTAATTTTTAAAGTGTAATTCCATCATTTCCCTGATTCCTACCTCTAATCTCCACGTACTGATGCTGCCCCCTTTATCTCATTATGGTCTCCATTTCTCTAATTGTTTTACAGATACATAATTAATATATAAATATATTATTTATATACTTATTTATATACTATATGTAATTTGTATACATATAAATGTATATATATGTATATGCATATATTCCCAAATATATGAATGTATCCCACCCAGTCCATATGTTGTATGTTTATGATCTTGAAATATATTCTTTTTCATCGAAAGCTCAGAAACGGCAGAGTACTTGCTAATTAGGATCAGTTTCCTACTATTATCTGATGACTTTCCAAATGAATGAAGCTGTTTCCTTGTTTGACTGATGAAGAAACTGAGGATCCGCAAGGGACTGCAAGTTTGTCAGATACTAGGAGAGATGAAAAGTTGAATTTCATGATCAAAGTTCTTAAACTTACGTTCAGCGCTTCTCTGAGGATCTGTTGCATAGATAGATGGCCAATCATCTTTGACTTTTCAATTCCTGCTGAATGTCTGCTGCTTTCCCCCTTTGGGTCCCATTAGAAGAAAATAGCATTGGCCATACGCAAATACTCCGCAAATACTCTGCAACCCCGTGGGTCTACTTCTGAGCGTCTCTGGGTCCCAACAATGATTTAGCTGTCACAGGGAAGGGCAGATCAGTATCTCAGATCTGTGCCCACCCAGCTCTATAAAGCCCAGAGGAGGTTTCTCCATGTTTCTTCATGATTTGATAAGGAAATGAGGCTTGGTGAAAATTGGGATTAAGAATCACAGTCAGTATTTGAAGACTCCGGGAACTGAAACATGATCAACTGACTCTGAAATAAGGCCTTTCACATCATCTACCTGTAATTCAGAGGGTGCAAAAAAAAAATAATAATAATCCCCAGGTTAATATGTAGTAAATGGTACCAAACACCCGTGGCTCAACTCTTGTTGATTATGCTAACTAATCAATAAATAACACCTCTGAATGCAAGTTTATTCTAGATTAACACGAGAGGGTCCCATATAAATACTGTTCACTGACAGAAACTCGTTTTTATTTTAAAACCTTTTAAGAAAGTTTGCTTGTAAAGGCAAGTTATTTTCCTAGGCAATATATCCAGTTCCTAAATGAAAATGAACACTGACCTATAGAACCCTGGTCCTCGGTCGGTTACCTTGTACTGTTGAGAGTGGACGTTCTAAACAAAAAGCTTCAACAGAAATTAACAGCAACTACAATGATATACCAACATCTCCTATGACTAGTGGCATTTCCTCTGGAAAGGGAGGTGGAAAGGAAGATTGAAATTTTTCTTCATCTGAAAAGAACTCTGTCCCCACCTCTCTACTCCTGTCTCTCCCGTTTCTGCGTCCTCTTTCTCTGTGTTCGAGTGCATTCTGATCATTATGCTTGGGTGGAAAGTTGAAAGACAGCAAACCTGCTACAGCCAGCCAGTGCTCCTGATGGGTGGATGAGCAAAGTTCTAGGGCTGAGCGTTCCTTTCTCAGCTTCTGGCCAGGCAGGCGCTCGCGGATACCTGCCCTGCTGGGCGGCCGCACTGAAGATCCGCCGTGGCGGAACAGTTGAGTCTCCATCTGGCTACCAACCCACCCAAGCTTTCTTTTTCCTCCATTACCACCTTCCTGCCTCCCCCTCCTCCCCCTCCTTTCCGTCTTCCCTCTCCACCCCCGCCCCCAATCTCCTCCTCTTTTTCTCACTACAAGCGGTTGCTGATGCTGAAGCCGAGCGTCACTTCGGCTCCCACGGCAGACATGGCGACATTGACAGTGGTCCAGCCGCTTACTCTGGACAGAGGTAAGGGAGCGGCTGGTCCGTCAGGCCACACAGTCCGCACCGCTTAGTCCTCCGCCCTGCCCAGTCCCACAGGGAAGGTAGTATGCTCTCGGTCAGGGGCAGCTGGAGGATGAGGATGTGCCCAGGAGGGTTTCGCGCCCGGAGCAGGACACTTTCTACCCCTCTCTCCTCGCCTGGTCCCCGCCACCCCTTCTTGCTGCGCTCGCCGGGGTGTGGGTGCTTGCCAGGGCTCGGATGCTTCAGCTGCCAGTCTCAGTCCTTCGCCGGGTCGCCTCCGGGCCCCGGCTTTGTTGGAGAGGATGCGCGGGGACCGCTGAGCACTAGTGACTGGAGGTTGGAGACGGGCAGAGACAGCTCTCCCAGTTAGAGCTGCTAAGGGACCAGTGGGGGAACCCAGCTGCCAACTGCAGGCGCGGGGACCCGGAGGGAGGAAGTTTGTCCCCGCGCTGGAGACGAGGGGTCTGTGCAGCTGCGGTGACTGGGGGATCGCCCCAGGGTATCAGGGAGCTTGGCTGGGTAACTGGGTGCAAAGCCGCGGGGCTGCCGAGCCAGGGCGCTGCCCTCGGGCGAAAGGGCAGAGCACAGCCCGGGCAACCTTCGCCGGCTCGGGGACACTGCATCCCGGAGCTGAGCCGGTTTGGCTCCGGCTTCCCGTCCTGAGCTGTGGCTCGGGTCACGTTACTCCCTCAGCCTGCAGTTCCAGGGAGGTAGCAACTCCTGTCTCCTGAGCCAGCAAACCTTGTTCTTCACCAGCCAAGTGCACCTCAGTGCCTGGGCTGCAGAAGGCGCGGAGACAAAGCTCAAGCTGGGTAACTGTTTAACTTCTAGCCTGTGACCTGTGCGTCCTACTCTTTGGATGAATGGGAAACAGCGTTTGCTCAAACCTTCCCAAACCTGGTTACCGGTTTCTCCTCTAGGATCGGGCCCTGCCTAGCGCACCCGAGTAGTACCTGCCTGTAAATGGGAGTTTCCTTTCTGCCTCACCAGGTCCAGTTATTAGGGCGCCAGAGTCCCAGTTCTGCAGAGAGAGGGCACCTCTAGCTCTGGGTCCGCAGCGGCAGGGCTTAGGACCCGGTGCAGCCATTTGAAAATGCTGTGCTTAGAAGAAAATGATTTAGTCCTTGCCCCTCTAAAATTTCTCTTTCTGGAGGATTAAACCAATGGGCCCAGCAAGGCAAAAAGAGCATCGTACTGCGAGCACGGTGGCAAAGCTGATAAACTGTGTTTGAGGTTCTTAATTTGGAGAGATCTCTGGTGACTTTAACTCAATCTGTTAGTGCCAGAACGGATATTATGTGGTGCCCATAGCAACCTTACTTAGGGTAAGAGTTGAAAAATAATTGATTTTTATATTGAGAAATGTTCATTTACAAGCTTGCAAGTTAATAACAGTAAGGAGCTCAGAAGTCCCGTCGTATAATCTATGATTTTAGTCCCAATATCATCTGTACTAAGCAGGATAAATCCATTGCTGGTAAGAGCCAAGCAGATGGCAGGCTATTAAAAACGATGGGTTTCCCAAGTATTTCTGTTTTAATGTGATGAGCTCTTCTATTGTCCCATTACTGAATTACAGTCATTAAACATCCCAAGTTTAACTATATTAAACATCCCAAGTTCTAACTATGTTAGAAGCAAACACTCCAAGAAGACAACATACCCAAGCAAACTTATATCCCACCACTACTATTAATTAGTAACACTACTAGTCCGCTTTGGGGGAGTTTATCCTAGCCCGTGGACGCCCCAGGAAGTTGTCCAGAGAAGATCAAGACTTAAAATGTGTTCTTGTTTATATTCGATGGTACCTGTCCCTCTGTGATTAGATCCGTAGAGTAAGTAGAGCAGGAAACAAAAGCCAGGTTATCTATGTGAACATCTGAATTAATGAACCTCTGGCTTTAACTGCTTGGAGTATAAGATCATAAAGTTATCATCCTTCTACTTCACTGCGAAGGTAACTTAATATGAGTAGTTAAGTATTTCTATTAATGTTGCTGAAATATGGGATTCTAAACTTTGTCCTGGTTTGGTTGGGCATCAGGAATTAGGGTCCGATCATTGTGAAACCGTGCAGCTTTAACAGCCTATAATTCAGTTATCCCAACTAAGGACTCATTGTTTGGCCACCTACTGGAGATTTTCACTCCAAGCTGTCATTTGACACACTGGCTGGGCAGTGGTGGCCCATGTTCTATACTCTAAATTTGTCCACTCAAAAGCTTTTGGCCCCATCAAAGCCTTTATAACCCTTCTTTACATTTGTCTCCCCCAACGTGTAAAGCTCCTTGAGGGACAAGGCCATTTCTTAATTCATCTTTGAATTCCTTATTGTTCCTGAGTTCTGATGGGGTATAAAGTTAATGTAGATTAGTGATAGTGAACTGAAGCCTGGAGAAAATCAAGAACTGTTAATTATACAGATTCCATACGGAACTGGGGAACAATTCATGGAGTTATGGCATTGCAGACTAACAAGGATGCTAGAAAGCACATAGGGCAGTGGTTTTGAACCTTTCTCAGATTCATTTGGTGGATTTCTACCAGACACAGCTCTTTACCAATGCTGGGCCTTTTGTTTTTCAAAACTGTGTTTCTCTATGTAGCCCTGGCTGTCCTGGGACTGGCCTTGTAGACCAGGCTAGCCTTGAACTCAAAGATCTGCCTGCCTTTGCTTCCTGAGTGTTGAGATTAAAGGCATGTGCCATCAGGCCCTAAGTAGGATTGTAACTAGTGGTCAACAGGGAAGAAGGAAATGGAACTGGTGTCAGGCACTACCAAGTGCATCTTATCAAATCAAAAGAGGTATGGGTAGGACTCCTGGTTCTTTTCTAGTATTCTCATTTACAGAAAAAGAAACATTAATAGATATTTTTAAGGCTATGCTACTTCTAAGTGGAAGATTTGATTCTCAATTAATGTCCTTTGGAATTAAGGATGTAGAGTCCACTGGGACAGTATAACAGCTGAAGGGGGGGCAATCTGAACAGCATAGTATCCACAGGAATAGAAAAAATTCCATATATGTGCCATGGAGTGTATCAAATGCAACTCCCGAAGCTTGGAGTGACCTAAAATCTCCAGTAGGTGGCCAAATGATGAGACTGACATTGGGACACCTGAGCTTCAGACTGTTAAAGCCGCGCAGCTTCCTGATGACCAGACCCAAGTTCCTAAGGTGCAAGCTTTCAAGGAAACAAGTCAAAGCTACAGGGTTGAAATTAAGACGTTCTTGTCTCACATTCAAATGAGATCGATCACTGAAGTCACACCCACCTTGGTTTTCTGTCTGGGAAACACGACTTTAAGCTATAGAATGGCCCAAAGTAACAAAGAGGGTGACCCGGGGGCTTTCACATCTCTTTGCGTATCCCATAACTGTTTTCTAACTGCCATCACGACATTGGATTAGCTAGCATTGCAGACCTCAGGGTAGCGATGGACAGAGTAGACTCCTTTACTGTTTCTTGGTATTCTTCATTTACTTATTGGGACCCTAATATAAGTCACACTTTATTATGGGACCAATAAATATTGAGAAGCTAGACAAATGTCAATTCTAATTTCTGTCACAAGAAAAAGCCAGTAGGAAAAGTTTGTCATTGTTATTGTTGTTGTTTGTTTTGGCACACAAACAAGTCGTTTATGCACTCATTCAATAGACATTTATCACCTGTTGCATCCTAAATACTATGACACCAATTTTCAACCTGTGGGTCTCAACCCAAACAACCCTTTCACAGGGGTTGCATATCAAATATCCTTCATATCAGATATTTGCATTAGGAGTCATAACAGTAGCAAAACTATGGTTATGAAGTGACAACAAAAATAGTTTTATGGTTGGGGGATCACCACAGTGTGAAGAATTGTACACCGAAAGACCACAGCATTAGGAAAGTCAAGAACCACTGTGAAACAAGAACACAAGGAGAAAGGTTTCCTATTTCTGTGAATCCTAAGCATCTACTAGGGAAGACAAATGGTAATGGACCAATTGACTTAAAAATATTGAGTGTCAGCCTCATTCCAAGCACTTCTCTAAGCACTGAGATAGTGCCTGTGAGCAAATGGAGCAACATAGGTAAAATCTAATGGTGTTCGGATGCTTATGAGAGAGGTACAATGTACAGGGATGAGGCTGCCGGAGCAAAACTAAAACTGAACAAATGACAAAGAACCACTATCATAGACATATTAGTCAAGGAAAGATCCCTTGAGACTGTGACATATGAGAGGAGCACCCAATAAAGGGAGGAAACAAATTATTTATATTTGGGGGTGAATAGGCTCAGGATGGAGAACTGCCAGCCTCCCAGCACATTACAGTATCTACTGTGAAAAAGCAGGCAAAAGAGGAGCCTTAGAAGAGGGATATCTGAAGATGGTGGCCAGGGGCCAGATGATGTGACTCATGACAATGATGTTACGTTACGCGAGACTGTGCAAGGATCAGAAGCAAACAGTCAGAGAAGAGACTAGGGGGTGAGAGCTACTTGGTTAATGTAGCTCAAGGAAGGCTCGCAGGGAAAGAAAACCATACAGTTGGTCTTCATCTATGAATACAATCCTGAGGAAAAGCAATCCTAGTGAAGTAAGTATGCACAACTGCCGTTCCACATTTACTACTTGGTTATCATCTGGTTTATACACTAGTAGGAAAACAGTCAAAAAGATTAAGAAAACCAAAGAGCTAATTATACCATAAAGATATAGCGTAGGTTAAAAATTTAGTTGTACGGGCCAAGGAAATCTACAGATCAGGTTTATACCAGATTTTCTTGCCAGGCTAATATATCATATATGATCATCTTCAAAGATAGACTAAGCACTGTAATTTTCATAGAGTTGCACACAAATCTCCATCTTGAATCCAGGTGGTCTTTCTGAATATTGGATGGATAGTTATCAGGACAGAGAATAGTACCTAGAATTTTGATGGGAGGAGCGTGAAACTTATCTCTTCCCAGCTTTAAAATGTTCTCAGACCGTCTTCCAATTTCCAGGGACTGGCTCGCCCAGATTTTAATCTCTAAAACTAGGGATGACCTTCAGCCAAGTTCAGGGCTAAAAAGAGTCAGAGTGCAGCTTCTGATACTTAATCCTGTCATCTTTATAGAAAACAGAAATGCTTCACTGGATTAAACCCCGAGTCCTTCTGGGAACTCCCTGAGGGTACAGTAACTTCAACTCTCCTTCAAGTTCCATTCCAAGGTCAGAAAGAAAAATATGAAGAAAAAAAAACCCTTAGACTTTTCACCCTTGCTTATTAACTTTCCCCCCTTAAATTGAAATCAAATTGCTTTAATAATAATAAAATAAACCTACGACCTATAATGTGAGAATACAAAACCTATTGTGGAAAAAAAATGAATAATTTTTTTTCCTATAGAGCTAGAGAGATAACTCTGCAGTTAAGAGTAAGTACTGATACCAGAAACCAAATTTGTTTCCCTGCACCCATTTCCATTGACTCATAAAACCTGTTACACCAGCTCTAGATGACCCAATGCCCCTGGCTTTATCTGGCACTTGCTCATGTGGACATATCCCCATACATTAAAACAAACACATATGTGCACTATTAAAAATAAAATGAATATTTTAAATACATTTCTAGGAGTTGATTAAAATTACACAATTTAAAATTCTTTGGTATTTGGCAACAGGATCAATAGCTGACAATCTATTTTAGCTCATACACAAGGTAAATGTTGTAGCCTCCATTATCTACCTTTTTTGTGACTCGACTTCAATTTGGATAAGTTGCAAAGATACGAATGGAAATCATTATTTCTTGGCTTCTCTCAGTCATAATTTAAATTATTGATTAAACTAGTCTTAAATGTATTTCCTCATTTTAATAGATCAAACTTTTGTCCTTTAAAGTTTTCACTGGGAAACCAAGAACTTTTATATTATGAATCTCAATATTTGGGGGGGGTTATGGGGACAAAAATTGGATGTCAGTGAGAATCCCATATTTTTCATAGCAGTTGTGAAGCATTAACACATCCTCTTTCCTTCTCACTTTTCAAGGCACACACAGCCTGTTACTTTATATATCTTCCAATTTGAGCTCTGGGCAGCCTATAGCTTTTCTAATCAAACAACATTCACTAGTTTATATGAAATCTGTATTTATCTATATTTGCTCACAATCCAAAGAGGTCCATTCCTACCCCCTCCCCCGCACCTCAGTTTTCAGTTTTTGTTTTTATTCGGGGGGGGGGAGGGGATTTTTATGACAGAAAATAAAGACGAGGAAGAAGAAAACTAAGGACTATAATTTTAACTATAATTTCAAAGGTGCATGTCTGATTATCTTGACAGAGAGACCAAAGGACGGGGCTATGGATATGTTATATCTCACCAACAGCTGCAGCCTGATACACTTTAACTCATAAACATTACGTGGTTGCTCACCTTAAAAAACTGTTTTCTGGAGGCACCAATAAACAATTTACAAACTATTTTTGTTGAATATCTATGTGGGTGTGGTCCTGCCATTCATGATATTAATGTTTTGGTTTATAAGGACCAGTGTAAGCTCCTAGTTATGTAGTAGGACATAATGAATATTTACTGAGTAATACCAGCCTAAAATAAATCACAAGCAATGACCACCTTACATTGTCACTTTGATTGTGTGTGTGCGTGTATGTATGTGTGTGCATGTATGTGTCGGTCTGTCTGTCTATCTGTGTCTGCGTGTATCCCATCATGTGACCAGAAATAATGACAGTCATTGCTCTTGATGGTCATAGTTATATCTCCACTTTTTGTATGGATCCTATTGTTTTCATTGGTGACTGAACCAAATATTTAGTCCCATCATCAGACCATGAAGCGTTAATAATTTTTATCTCTTTAAAGACTAATTTGTGTGTGTGTGCACTTTGGTGTTGTGCCTTGCAAGGGTGCCAGATCCTCTGAAACTGGAGTTACAGAGAGTTGTGAGCTAATATGTGGGTGCTAGGAATTGAACTCGGGCACTCTGGAAGAGCAGCCAGTGCTCTTACCATCTGAGCACCTCTCCAGCCCCATGAAGACTTTTGGAGTGTCAAGATGGGCTGCAGAATCAATCACCTGTCCCAGCCTAGTGCACATCCATAAGTTCCTCAGTGTTTTTGCTTTTCCTAACCACCAATTAATGAATGATAGAACATGATAACCAGGTCATGATAGATTTATTCTGAAAGCATTCTCTGTTGACAAAAACATCTTAAAAAGTCATAATGATCCCACCAATTCATTACCTCTAATCAATGGGATCTAGAAGTTTTGTTTTTTTGGTGTTTTGGTTTTTTTTTGTTTTGTTTTGTTTTTTGTTTTTCCAGATTGAGATTTGCTAAGCCATGTGCTTGCTGTACGTGAAGACTTGCCTAGTGGAAGTGAATATGCCCCAAACCACTTAAAAGCCATGTGGGACTGAAATTTCTTTTGAAGTTGTACTCAGACATCTGTCCCTGTTGCCCAGAAAGCACAGAGCTCCTGGTTTAAATGAAGCGCCACATTCAGAAACACAGGAGCTATTTCAAGTCCACCTGGTTTTGCTCTTTTTGTTTACTTGCTCAGTGTTGTCATAGTAACATTAATCCTGCATAAGGTCTTCTAGCAAAGACTTGCCATTACCAAAAAAGGGTAGATTAGTGGAAGTCACAGAATGTTCACAGGATTTTAAACCTCCAGTTTAAATGGGGGAGGACAGGGGGCAGGGAAGAAGTGAACATCAGGTGATAGCTGGGTCTGTTGAATGGCCTTGGGCTACTGAATGCTGTGACCATGTGATGCTTGAGGAACATTACACAGCAGGAGGTTGAACAGGAAGCCTGGTTTTGAGAAAGTCTATTATGTTTTAAGGAATGACAGGCTGAACTATTTGATGCTGTCTCCTAGCAGAACATAAACCATCTTATAAAAACAACAAAATATTGACCATTAGAAAAGAAAGAGGGAGTTCTGCGGCAGGTACGTGGGTCAGGGAGAATGGGTAGGTTGAATTTCATAAGCATAGCACAGCTGTGTTCCACACTCAGGATGCTATTAGCTGTGCAAGAAGTCTTACTGAAAACATGGAGCAATGTGAAGTGGGATTCTAGTGGTTGAATGTTACTCTGTGAAAGAACACTTCTCAGTCCTCCGCATTGTTACTGAGATTCTGGCTGAGTGTCATGAATTATATTTTAATCAAATTTATCGTTGACGTATGACTTGGGAAAATAAGAAATAGTTGTGCCAACAATATCAGTATTCTAGGATTGCACCTAGCTGAAATGGTAGGTTACAATGAAACAGATACAATTCAATGGAGGGGAACATGTAGCTCTCATTCATTACCTGGAATCAAGTTAGTATGTGATTAGATTCGTATCGATGGCATTGGTATATGACAGGGCCAATCTTATTTAAGAGTGGTTGATTTGGAAAATATCGATCTTTTTATTTGATAAAGCCAAAACAAACTGTGATTAAATCTTCAAAATATTAAAAACCAATTTTTTCTTATAAAAAATAAAAGGTAAAACATGTACCAATGCTGTAATAAAACACGAATACTCTCTAATCTATAGGGAATTGTTTTTAAAAATATTAAAATTTTTCAAACTTAAGAATCACTATATGTTGGTTATTCATGATGTTAGTGATGTTTTATAGCACAATGATAACTATCCCAGCTCAGAAACTTTACTCAACTGAGATATAATGCTCAACAACAAACACAACATTTTGCCATGTAGATAGGATACTATCTAGAATTCTCAAGACCTTAAAAGACTTAAAAGTCACCATTCCCCCATCATTGTGTTCACTAAAACACAACTAAAGAAACATGAGGTAAATATCTATGTTCTCTCTTGGGAGGAAGTACCACCCCAATCAGCTGCGAACCACAGAGTTTCTTGGAAGTAGGATAGTTCAATGTTAGGAACTATTTTACTCCAATGCTTTACATGGATGATAAAATCTAAGCTTAATGTGTAATTTCAACACAAACAGCTTTTAGTAACCTGTAGAAGGGTTTTTCTTCAACATAATATGGATTAGCTTTCAGATGCAATGTTGAATGCTGTATTTAAATGCTCAGGATGAGACTGTATATTTAAGCTCTAGAACAATATGGGACAAAAAAGATTTAACTAATGGTATAAGATACATGTAGGCAAACAGGAAAAAAAATGAATATCGAGCTGTCAAAATAGCCTGTTTTCAGGGTGTTTGATTGTCAACTGAAAAGCTATTAAAAGGCCTAATTGAATTTCCCGGAGCTAATCATTAATGCCACAAAACAGTGCTCACATATCCAAATAGTACTTAAAATAGTAATCTCGCGTTCAAATAACAAGTTGTAAAAAGTCGATGAAGAGATAAATTGCAATTACAAAATACAGTAAAAAAGGCAGGACTAAAAGATGATACAGTTTGACTACCCACTGTGTGGCATACCTGCTATGTATTTGAGAATAGGAAGTAGAGAAGGAAAAAGATGGACAATGTCTCTCTCAAGGATGTGCATCCTTTGCAGTTATGGTAGAAAGACAAAAGATTTAAATAGGTGAGAACACAGTGGGACTCCATTGAACAATGCATACAGATAACAGGACGTAGACACAGAAGCGAAAGCCACTTACACAGTGAGTTCTGGAAGGCTACCTGAGGACGTGACATTAGAGCAGGAGCAGGCATTGTTCAAAAAGGAATACATAAGTGCAAAGACTATCATTTCGATGAGGAAAAGCAAGGGAAAGGAAAAGTCAGTGCCCAGTAAAAAGGAGAATAGATCAGAAAGCATGTAGCGGTCTGTAGCAATGCCTGCTTTAAAGATGCAAGAAGTGATGGATAGCCAATGCCACAGAGAGTAAATGGGCACCGCAACACTATTTTCCTTCTGTTCCTTTGTTTTCTCCATCATTTCAAGAGTACTCTCTGGCTTAGGAAGCCACACAATGCTTAAAACCATGCTGGTCAGCCATGTCCTGTCTATGCTTAATTACTAGCTTTTCTGCTTTCTGCAACATCCACAGAAGTTTCTTAACTGTTTTGAGTTCCAGTTTTCCAATCTTCAATGTGCGAATTGTAAAGCTAATATAAAATCAAAGATGCAGATGTGTTGATTTTCATATTCTAATATGTATAAAATACTCAGACTAGGTCTGACTCTTAGTAATCACTCAAAGGCCATCATCATTTCTTCCCTGAGCCCTGCATGCAATATAATCCCAATGTACAGGGCAAGGATAGAGAATACTTCCTTTAATCGTGTTACACGAAAAGGCTGGGACCACACTTAGGTTTGGAATTCAAAAGTTGCAGGAAGTTGTTGGAAATGCTTAGAGAGCCAAACATAGTGTTTTCTGTATATGCAACTTAGTCTGTACATACATGTTCCCTAAGTTGTTCATTTCTTGACAGGACATCGTTGATTTTTGATAATTCTATAAAGAGACTTATAAGAGGCAGTTGAAATTATTGTTTTACATAGCTATCACCATGGACATACATGATTTTAATTTTTTGTGTGTATGGTGAATGTTTATGTATGTGTAGTTGAGCACACATATGCCCTGGTGCTGATGGGGAGGACAGAAGTCAAGCTTGGGTGTCAGTCTTTGTCTTCTGACTAGTTTGAGACAGTCTCCTTCCACTCTGGCTGCTGGTTCACTCATCTGCATTCCAGGCTCCATGACCCACAAGTTTCTGAGGGAGTCTTCAGTCTCTGCCTTCCATTTCACCATAGGAGTACTGTACACATAAGTTTTTAATATGTACCATTGTATGCTTTGTATTAGCCTAGTAGTGCAAATATGTTTCCAAATATTTGCTGAATGAATTGTTGTTTTGGCCTGCATAGCTTCAAGGTAGTTCAAACAAGCAAAGGAAATGAGGGGATGTCGTTGATTTTTATTAAAGAGAAATAGTCCCGTATTTGTGTCCTTCAAAATTAGGATTGGTCTCTTCTAAAATTATTGACCATCTTGTTTGTGCACATTGTCTGGGGAAAAGATGATTAACAAACTTATTTTTCAAGACAGACTTAAATATTCAGTAATTGCTTTGAGTGTGTGCTCAGTGGTATTTTCCTACATATAAGTTAACCATACACAGAATTAAAAAAAGAAATGTACTAGGTAGTTGATAAGTAAAGTGAAAGAGTGATTTTGGTTTCCCTTATTTTAGTATTATTTAGTTTTAAAACATAGTATGATTCTCAGAGGCAAACGTGGTACACTGGAGAAGGAGGTTTGGATTCAGATGGCTGAAACTCAGTTTGGTGTTTCCCTTTCCAGTATTAACCACACACTTTTACCTCACTATGTTTACTGTCTATGAACGCTGGTTAGGTTTTGTTACCTTGACACAAGTCAGAGTGGCCTGAAAAGAGGATATGTCAGCTGAAGAGTTGTCTTCTAGACTGGAGTGTGGACATTGGGTCATTTTCTTAATTGACGATTGGTATGGGAAGGTCTGGACCACTTACAGACAGTTCAACCTCTAGGTACGAGATCCTGGATTGTATCATTAGAAATAAAAGTGAGCAAAGTATGAAGAGCAAGTCAACAACAGTGCTTCTCCATAGTCTCTGCTTCAGCTCCTGCCTCCAGGTTCCTCCCTTTAATGCTGTATGTTGAGGCTTGGTCAGTTGTTATGTATTGTAATGCCAAATGCAAGCCCCCCAGTGGTTGCCCCAGAGAACCCCAGAGAGTCAGAGTTGTCAGGTAGACAGACCCAAGTGACAGACACTATGTGACTTTAGCACCAGGTTATTTCTTATTGGTGAATAAAAATACCTACAGCTTATAGCTGGGCAGAATTGAGGTAAACAGGGCTTGGTGTTCCTGGGAGACCAAGAGAAGGGAAAGAATTAGGAGAGAGGAGAAAGATGCCATGAGTTCAGAGTCAGGAAACCATGATGGATGGCCACTTAGAGTTAAGAGCAGCCCAAATGACACACAGTAAGTAATAACTCAGGGAATATCTATAGGAAATAGGTTATAATAGCTTCGGGGATAGATACCTCCCTTTAGAGTCATGCTTTCTTGACTCCTAACCCATGACATCTTTTTCCTCTCTCCCCCTTCTTGTCTTCCCCTTCTTAATCTCCTCTGACCCCCAAGCCTGGTAACACCCAGTCCCATCTATCTCAATTCTGCCCAGCAATAGAGTGTAGGCATTTTATTTACCAATCAGATATAACCTGGAGCAAAGTCACAAACTACAGACTCTCTAGTCTTGGGGAAAAATCAGGACTTGCCACTCCCCCCTACACACACTTAGCATTACAATACATAGCAACAGACCAAACCTCATCAGTTATAACTTGAAAGAAATCCTTACTCCCTGAGTTGCTTTTGAGTCACATGGAGTTTATCACAACAGTAGAAAGAACACTGTAGCACTACATATCCTTGGTCAGTTTTTGTTGCAATCCTTATTCATTTCCTCTGTAAAACTGACAATAGTGAGTTTCCATCTCATTAAGTTGTGGGAAAGGTTAGCTGAAAACACACACACTAAGAGGCGTACACTTAGAAGAGCTCAGACATCATCCTGATAGGAAATGCTCATTATCGAGGGCTATTCCCCGCCTCTATCTTTTAGGGTCATGCTTACCTTCCCAGTGCAATGAGGGACAAGCTCAGAGACTTTAGACTTAGTTAGGCATGCATTTGGCCAACAGTTCTGTGCATGGTGTGCACTGGAGCTTGGAATGGTGCTTACGTTCTGCATGTTTTATGTCCTTTTATCAACAGCAATGACACCTACTTTGCATGGTCATATATTTCTTTGGTTCTTTTTTTTTTCCTTCACTTAGTCATTCAGGAAAAAGCAGAAGGGAGCCTCCAATGTGCGAGTTGCCAAGGCAAGAGTTCAGTATAGCAGTCTAGGGAGAAGAAGCCCTTGGCGGATAACACATGAGGACGCACTTTGAGTCATAATAGCCATAGCTGGTACACACAATCACTGACTGCATGGCAGGCATTATCCGTAGCTCTTTACCTATTTACAGAAATATTTCATTTCAGTTCCCAAAGCAAGAAGACTTTGAGGTGAGTGTAATTGTTATTTTGAAGAGCTGGGAATGGAAACACAGAAAGAATGTTAACACAGGTGGATTGATTCTTAACCCCTGGGTTACGTTGTCAAGAACAAGTTCAGAGGGTCCGTGCCATGCACTGAGGAACATGAACTTATAAGTCAAAACAGAAGTAGCAATGCCTGCAGAAGCTTCAAAGGGAAGACAGGTCAGAGAATCCTAGGCAAGCACAGAGCGATCCAGAGAAAAAGAGACCAGAGATTTCATCTGTACTTATGAAAATGTACTTACAACACTGCTAGAGGAGATTGATTTAAATCGTGCATTTTAAACTTGTAACATCTATACTTGAAAATAGCTGGTGGCTGCACATGGCTCTGCTCATTGTTTACGACGGTCATTCTTAGGGTAGAAAAGGATCTTCCAAGAGAATTAGAGGAATGTACCCACAATATCATGTGTCTTTTTATCGGGGCTATGGCAATAAAGCAGAGATAGTGACTGTGGCCTTTTAGATGACCTTTCAGTCATCTTTATTGCACAGACAAAACTTTACGCTCTGGAATTTTGAAAAGTTCTCAAAAGGGCAATAGGTTCTCTTTTTTTTTCCTGCAGCCATTGCCTCCTAACAGGAAAAGCAAAAGGGATTGAGGGATGCAGCATGGCCTGAATTGCATGCTTAAGAAGTAAATTTGAGTATCTATTTTTCCTCATCTTCAAGAGTAGTTCTGGATGTCCCGAGGTGTATAAACACACTCAGCTTACCCATCCTTCCGAAATACAAGCTCTGGGGTTCAGTCCAAACTTCATTGGCCAAAATACTACACTAGGACAAGCATTAGATGTGGAAGAAGCATTTTAAGGAAAGTTTAAAGCAAGCTGAAACGTCATCTCTCTTGTTTCATTTCTTTTGGTTGCTTGAACTTTCTTGGGTCTTCTGAGACAGGGTCTTATTCTGTAGTCCCAACTTCCCCTGACCCTCACCGTATACACCATGCTGGTTTCAAACTAGTAACAATTGATTTCCCAGTACTGAGATCACCTGTTGTATGAGCTGCCATGACCAGGTTTTCAACTTTAAGCTAAATGTTTTTAGTAACCATTTTATATGACACGTGTAAACTGGCATAGTTTTCTTCGGCACTATGGAATATAATTTTCTAACAAATGAAATCTGACTAAGTGAATAGTGGAAGAGCAAATCTGAATATATGACACCAGAAGTACGTTGAGATCTCTAAAGTTCAGAGGGAAGTTCTGCATTTCTCCAGCTTCAATGTATCTTATTAAGGTTGACAGGCATGCTATGGTTAAGTGTTGTATTCTGTGTCCACTGAGACATCAGTTTCTTCTATTGCCAGACATCCAACTCTTGTCACATAGGCATACTAACGATCACCATCACTGTAGTGTGTGTATGTGTGTGTGTGTTACAATGACAGACTAATACTGACTGAATGGTTTTTGTTCCTTAAAATGTACACGTAATGTTATCCTCTCCAAGGTTAAAGCACTTGTGGTGGATGGGGCTTGAAGGAGATAGGTTTACATTATGTCAGGAGGGCGGAGCTTCCATTACTGGATCACTGGGTCTTTAACTAGATGGAGATTCCGCTGAGCACTCTGTCTCTCTTCCTACTTCTCTCTTTCTCCCTCTCTCTTTTTCCCTCTTCCTTCCTTTCCTCTTTTTCTTCTTCACCTTCTCTTTATCCCTCCTCCTGCTTCCCTCCTAAGTTACCTCCTCCATAGGAACTCAACCATGTGAAAATAGACACAGATCACTGCTATATGAATTGAGAGGGCCATCCCTGAGTCAAACCTGTCAAAAAAAGAACTAAGGCTCTATGGAGAATATTTCTCTGCTCTTTAAAGGACTGCCTGTGCTGGTGGATTATGATAATCTCCTTTGGTTCATTCAAGTGGCTATAACACAATGCCATAAACTAGTTACTTTATAAACAACCAACACTCATTTCTCACTGGGAATCTGGAGGCTTTCTGAAGTTCAAGGCCCCAGTAGAGTGTTCGGCTCCTACAGATGGCACTTTCTTTTTATGTCCTTACTCACTGGAGCACTGAAGCTCTCTGGAGTCTCTATTTTTATAACACTCATTCTCTATATGAGGGCTCTGGTTCTCATGACTTCGTATCCCAAGTCTGACATCTCCTAATTCCATTACACTCATGACTCGTTAAAAAATATGAAGTTTGGAGGCATAGAAGAAGTTCATATCCTGGCATGGCTAGAACTAAGATAATGCTCTTATCTTTCTGTGACAATTACTCCACTAATAGTCTTGCCTATGGAGCCAATTCAGCTATGACAAGACAATTTTACACGTGTACACATTAAAATATAAACCTTGCCTTCACAATCCCCTTCTGGGTTTAGAAATACCCGCCATGCAACATATTTTGAAAGATGTTTCTTTTGAGTCAGTTTCTGTTATTTTCAGAGCATTAAAAGAAAATACACTTAAAAACTCTTCTTAGGCATTTTCCTGGGGAACAAGGATATAGCTCAGTGGGCAGAGCATTTGCCTGGTGGGCGCCTGGCCCTGTGTTCAAGGCCTCCAGCACCATCGAAATAGAAGAGGTAAGAAATAAAGGTTTTACATGAATGTGTTTTGAGATGAAATTTTTTTCCCATTTTGTAAGTGGGCAAATCCTTCAGATGTAAAGTAGTGCTGCCTGATGGATTTTCATATATGAATTGGCATTTTATTGATCTAATACAGTCTCCTTGGGGTTTACTCTTTACCCTTTGTATTGGTATCCCTAAGGTGTAGAGTTTATAGTATAAATTCATCTAAATTTTTCTTAAGATGATATTATTTACATACATGGTACTTCCAGTCCTTCCTTCCCACAAATGACAGTTCTAGATCACAGATATCTGTGACTTATAAATGCTGTCTACATTTTTAATGGTCACAAAACTCAAGAGACTATTACACGACAAATGAACACGGATTAAGTTTCCATTTCATTGTCTACGTGTAAGTGTAAAGCCTTATTGGAACCCCCTGCTGCGCTTCCCCATTCACATTTGTCTTTGGCTGATTTCACGCTAGAGCTGCCGTGTTGACTAGCTTATACGGAGATGATAGACTCTGTAAACCTAAGCTGTTCACTGTATGGTAGGCATTGCGTTCACTAGTCCTTGCTTTTAAGGCTATAAGAGAACAGAGAAGATGTATTTTATGTTTATTTTCAATTTAGATGTTTGCGGAGCGTTATTCTCAGCCTTCGTATTCCGCATGTACCTGACACGGAAGGTTCCTCCCTGTCTTTCTGTCCTCTACCTGTGTGCAGGAGCAGACTACTGTTGCTTGTTGCTTGACCCTTACTAGCCTTACTTAGTCTAGGCAAGGCTCTGTGTGTTGGGTCTCACCCTTGGAGCTTCCTTAACTCTGCTTCTGCGTCTGCTCAGATACAGCTCACCTTCAAACTGCAGAGGGTCTCACGTCAGCTAGTTCTCTGCCCCTTCCTACTGGCAGGAGAGCTCTCCGCATTGGCATGGGATCCAGGAAGTAGGGCAGTGTTCTGCATCCTTGCTCCCATCTCACCCCTAGGACCAAGAGTTTATCTCTCTCCTCCTGGTTGGAGTGCCCACTAATCGGTAGCCTTCTGTGGGTGGACCTTTCTCTCTCTGGGGGCAGTTCACTTCACGGTAAAGAGTCTTTGAGGTCTTGCACTTTCAGAGATGAGATGCAATACTATCTGACTCATATCCGGATCTCTTCTGTTTTTTGTTTGTTTTGTTTTTGTTTTTGTTTTGTTTTGTTTTTGTTTTTGTTTTGTTTTAAGATGCTGAGATTTTCTTGCCTAATTTGTATGGCCCTAGAATCTCATTTTCTCATATTGTGCCGTGGTCCCCATGTCCACAAGGAAGGGGTTGCCGTAGTCTGTAGTTCTACCATTTTGAAAACTTAGTCCATCCTCTATAAGCCACGATTTATCCACAAGTTGCAGCCTTAAAACGTGTGCTCCTCGCTGAGAAGACAGACTGATAGCATTTTTTTTTTATTTTCTAAGTTTTTTATTTACATTCCAAATCATTTCCCCTTTCCCGTTTCCTCCCTCCCCGAAAGTCCCATAAGGCCCCTTCCCTCCCTCTTTTCCCCATTCAACCCCCTCTCGCTTCTCTGTCCTGGCGTTCCCCTACATCCAGTCTTTCCAGGACCAGGGGTCTCTCCTTCCATCTTCTTGGAAATCTATTGATATGTGAATTGTGTCTAGGGTATTCTGAGATTCTGGGTTAATATCCCCTTATCAGTGACTGCATACCATGTGTGTTCTTTTGTGATTGGGTTACCTCACTAAGGATGATATTTTCAAGTTCTGACCATTTGCCTAGGAATTTCGTGAGTTCATTGTTTTTAATTGCAGAGTAGTATTCCATTGTGTAAATATACCACATCTTCTGAATCCATTCCTCCATTGAGGGACATCTGGGTTCTTTCCAGCTTCTGGCTATCATAAATAAGACTGCTATGAACATAGTGGAGCATGTGTCCATATTTCATGCAGGGGAAGCCTCTGGGTATATGCCCAGGAGTGGTATAGCCGGATCCTTGGGGAGTGTCATGCCCAGTTTTCTGAGGAACCGCCAGACTGCTTTCCAGAGTGATTGTACCAGCTTGCAATCCCACCAGCAGTGAAGGAGTGTTCCTCTTTCTCCACATCCTTGCCAACAACTGCTGTCTCCTGTGTTTTTCATCTTAGCCATTCTGACTGGTGTGAGATGGAATCTCAGGGTTGTTTTGATTTGCATTTCCCTAATGACTAAGGATGATGAACATCTCTTTAGGTGCTTCTCAGCCATTAGATATTCTTCAGGTGAGAACTCTTTGTTTAGCTCTGTACCCCATTTTTTAATAGGGTTACTTGGCTCTCTGGAGTCTAACTTCTTGAGTTCTTTGTATATATTGGATATTAGCCCTCTGACAGATGTAGGGTTGGTAAAGATCATTTCCCAGTTAGTTGGTTGCCGCTTTGTCCTTTTGACAGTGTCTTTTGCCTTACAGAAACTTTGTAATTTTATGAGGTCCCATTTGTCAATTCTTGATCTTAGAGCATAAGCTATTGGAGTTCTGTTCAGGAAATTCTCCCCTGTGCCCATATGTTCAAGGTTCTTCCCTAGTTTCCTTTCTATTAGTTTCAGTGTGTCTGGTTTTATGTGACTGATAGCATTTTTGATCTTGGGTCTTTGTTTCCACATCTGCGGTCACTATTTTGATTTGCAGTCTATGTTGTTTCTCATATTTCCACATTCCTATGCTAGGGGAGAAAAGAAGGGCCACCCTGGTTTCTGGCACATATGTCAGCAACTGGCCATCACCAAAAAATGTTCTCAGATCTAGTATTTATGCACACGAGGTGGAGGGAGAACACTAAAGACAGTCAGTGCCTGGGAAAACAACATACGGATGAGACCATGATGTAGACAGAGGCAACAGAAGTTCAGAAGGAAGACTGCTGAAAAATGCAAAGTCAGAGACATAAATATACGTACGACTAAAAATACGCACCATCAAAAATAGAAGGTGTAAAGTAAGTACATCAAATTGAATAACAGACAAGATTGAAAAAGGGCACATGAGCACACATGTCGACACACATGTGCTCTTAAGTATGCCAACATGCATACATTCCATACACACACAGAAAAAAAAAGAATGCTAAAGGACTTTTTTGGATATGAATTAAATTTTCTGTTGAACGTTTAGAAACTTCAAATGGTCTATGGATGACCGTTACTCAGTGCCCTCCCTTAGCTAGCAAGGCCTTCTTTACCAGAGCCAAGCACACTTAATAAGATGGTACTTTAGCCTAATTTTTGAAATGACTTGATATCAAACAGAAACTACTGTGGCTTGAGGTTTGAAACAGAGTGAGTTGTGGTCAGCTTTCATTTTCTGAGACTAATATCTGTTTATGACATCAGAACCTTCAGTGTCCTCCCAGAATCCACCGTTCTTAATGTTGCCATCCTGTGGCCTTTTCCTACAGCTGAGTTGGTAGCTCTTTCCACAATATCCATTGTCGTCAATTGTTTATACCAGCATTTTTAGTTCTTTTCATTTATAAATATATTCTCTCTATAAATTTGCTATTGTCTCGCTTAGAACAACTTTTATTCCAAAAAGTGCCTCATCCTGACACTCATTCTGTGTATCCTGAGATGTCATCTCTCCAAAAGTTGTTTCTATCATATGTAATGCTGTCTCCTCCCCATCATCCTTACTGCCTATTACAGATTAATTTTTTTCTTGAAGTATTTATTAATTGATTGTATTAGTTTCTCTCTTCACTTTATGACAGTATATCTATCAAAATCAGCTTACCAATGTAAAAGTGGATTTTGGCTCCATCTTTGTGGTGAATTTATATTAGTAGAAGCTTAAGACAGCGGCTGTATCTGCAATCAGCAAGTGAAGAGCAATGAACCCTTCAGGTCAGCTCAGTTTATCTTTTTCACTCAGTCCAGAACCCCAGCGCAGAGAACCGTACTACCAACCGTTAGAATGTCTCTTCCCATCTCATGTGGCATATTCAAGACAATCCCTCAGCAATGCCCAGGGCTCATCTAATTTGGATGAGCCCTTGCAGGTATCCATTCCCACAAATTCGTTTTCTAGTTGATTCTAGATCTTGTCAACTTGACCATCATTAATGATTGCATTTTATTCATAGCAAGTCTTTGCTCTCTATTACTTTTATTGCAAATGACCAGACAACCATCTGGCATGCTGTGGATGTTTAATAAATATTTATTGAATTAATAAACATGGCCTGGACATTGTAATTCCTGTTTAAGGGAAGGGTCCCTCATCATCCTTCCTTGTATTTGTAGAAAATTCTAACCTGTCTCCTTAGCATTTAGGTCTCAGGCTTATTAAAGAATCAAAATACTCTTCCCCATGCCTCCACTGCCCCTGTATGTACCCTCTAATATCCCCTTATAAATTCATTCAATCACCATTCAAGAAATAATGGGATTCCACCAAACTGAACTGCTTCTTCTGAACTAGAGCATTGTAGTAGTAAACGCAGTAAGGGCAGTCTGGACTTCTGAACCTGTTTCCTAGTGGCGTGTAGTGAGAGACTGACAGCAATGAGTAACATATCAACACACCATACCATACTGAATTTCATCACTTTATGACTGGCCTGAGAGAGAGATAAGAGATGAAGAAAATGAGAGAGTGTAAAACAGTTGCTGTTGAGGCCAAGGCTTGCTATTTGAAAGCCTTTGCATTCTTCTCTCAGATACCGAACCATAAAAGGGATGTGGTGGAAGAATTATATAAGGAAACTGATCCTTGCATAAGCTCACTCTTATGTGTGGGACACGAGGTCAAACACAGGCAAAGAAGAAAGTTGGGAGAGCTGTGCAGTTTCAGAGATGAGGGTAATAGGACAAAGGAAGTAGTAGGAAAAAACAGTGTCATTGGTTAAATTCAGATTCAATTCAAAAGACTAAGCTAAAATGATTTAAAAGAAGAGTAGGTGTAGGATATAAAAAACAAGATAGTCTTTGGTGCCTTGGATGTCTAGCCTGATAATCTAAAAGAATGGAACCAAAACTTAACAGCCTGGAAATAATGTTCATAGGGAGTGGCTGTAGCAACGTATGTTTTGGACAAGCTGAGACATCTATAAAGTATCAAATGAAGAGTTTATCTTAGCAGATCTACACAGCATTCTGGAACCCAGAGAGGCTGTCCAGAATGAAGATGTAAATATGGGAATTATCATCATGTAGATGACATTTAAAACCATCTGGAGAATGAGAAGATATAAAATTTGAGAGTTTATTTCTGAGCAGTTCGAACATGTTTAAGTTGAGAACATCGGCCAGTGGAAAAACCAAAAGAAATGAAACACGTGTGTGTTTTACAGAGATGGGAAAGATCATGTATGTACAGTACTAATTGGTGAGAAATGATGTCAACTGGGAATTGACCATTGATCTAGCAGTGTAGAGGTCATTGATGGGCCTGACATTTAGTTATGTAGTTGAAACAGTATATGGAGAATTCACTGGTGTGAGCTAACAAGAGTTGAGAACACACACACACACACACATGCACAGGTACACACACACGCACACACACACACACACACACACACAGAAAGAATAAGCAAGTTATTAGAATATGCCCTTTATGAATACCAGAAAAGAAAGATGGCAGCTAGATGAGAAATAATGCTCAGCCAGTTTGATATTCCTATCTGCAGTACTGGTAAGAACTATAACGTGTGGTAACAGCTATATCTGCCTTCTTGACCATTTTGTAACTAGTACAACACATGCCCCAAACTGGAGACTTAATTACATAAACTTGGAGAAATAAATATCATTTCAGTTGAAATTATGACAGAATGATTACCTATGAGATAGTTTCCTTTACTTCATATATATATGTATATATGAATACATATATACATATACATATATATACATGTATATATATAGTCAGTAACAGACCATAAGATTTTTCTGTAGTCATCAGTTCTCCATCTGATCTAGCTACATAAATCCTATAAACTGCCATTATTTGAGAAAAACATGCAATATGAAAAATTAATTCAGTGAAGATATTCAAGAAAACTAGCTATTGAAATTTTAAAAATCATAGATAAGAAAAAGGAGTGTGTTTCTCTTTGTCAGAGTAGGATTTGATTCAAATCTTCACAGCACCTCGACCTGTTCATTAAAACAGTTTGCCCACAGTTCATAGCTCTGTGTACAAAGTTTCTCCATTACTGGGTGATGATGCACACAGACTTAATGGCACACATTTGTACAGTATGTACATTTGTACATTTGTTTGTACATTTGTACAGTATGAGCCTGGGAAGTTGTAGACTAATACTAAGCATGACATCTGGGGAGCTATAGACATGACTGAAATAAGGACAGACATGGTAAAACATGGGTTAATGGTAGATGCATGTGATGAACTTTCTCTGAGGGAAATTAGGTGCTACCACATATTGAGCAGGGAGTGACATAATCAGAGAGATATATTTACTAGCTAATTTGAACATTACTTGCAGAGTAAATTGAATGTAGAGGATCAATGTTTTATAAAAACATCCTTGAGCAAAATATCTTTAACAAGAATAATTAGAAAACAGTTGTTTTTCTTAAACCAATAGACATATCTTTACCTGATGATATACTTTTTAGATTGTATTAAATATGCAAACAGTGCAACACTTTGTTTAATGAACTCGATTATATTTTTTTGAATTATCAGTGATTTAGTCCATATTTCTGTGGTATCTGGATGACCTGACCAGACTTTGAGAAGTTATAAGAATCAGACAGAAAGATGAGCTGTTAATGGGATGTGAGACCGAATAATAATTGTGAAAATCGGGACAGGAAAATGTCAAAAGAAACATGTTGCTCCATGAAGTTGAAGAGATTAGCTTGATACTTAGTGAGAAAGCTGGGCATCAATTGTTGGGCTTTTTGCATAGCAAAATTATTCAAGACTGAAATAAAGGGTTAGAAGCATACCTAGTATGTGTTGATGGAGAAAAATACCAATATAAAGCTCACCTTAGGGATCTTGAGAAGGAATATGTCTACATTCTTTAAATACTTAAATGTAAATACTTTAAGTCTCCTGGGTGTCATTTTCAGTATTCAGATCAAAATAAATATTTTTAAATGCCAAATGAAGAACGTTTTCCTGTTTACAAAATCATTATTGCCACGGCGGCAGCAGAGTAGAGTACCTCCCCCTAAACTTGTGGCATACTGAGAGTGCGTGCATAATCAGTGTGCAGGATGTCTCCCTATTTTAGCTTTCTCTCCCATCCTAATTGCATGGCAATCCTCTGTGTAAACACCTGAATTACTCTAGGAAAAATTGAGTCCAATATAAATAAAAGTAATAAAGAAAAAAGAAATATTTATACAGAAATACAATAGATCACTAATTATTATTATGACTGTATTCCAAAAATTTATATAACTTAGAATAAATAAATTTCTGGACACATGTCACCTACTGAAACTAAACAACAAAGTCACTGAGTCTAAACAAACCAATAAGAAGTGTGTTGCTGAGAATCAGAAACAGACATTCTCTTAACTAAAAAAAAATGTCCAGATTGAATAGATTCTGTGTTTAGTTCAATCAAAACAGTTTATCAATTTCATCTTTTCAGCGAAACATTTTCTTTCATTGACCTATTGTATATGTTTAGTCTCTATTTTTTTAAATATTCATTGGTAATTCATAATCCTGGAGTTATATTAGATAATAAATAATCATTGATAATTTCAAAGTAAGATAATCAAAGCACTTATTACTATGTTTAAATTTATGTTTAGAAACTTTATTATATAAAACTATACTAAATATACCTGTGCATGCTAGTAACATTTTATTTTTTTCACACTAAAAATCTTAACAAAGAAAAGCATATTTCTAGGAATTGTGAAGTGATGTTTTCACAAATTTACTAATATCTTACAGAATGCTGACAAATGACAGCTCACAATTGCTTACATTCTCATTTAATTCCTAGAAAATAAAATCACTAAGAGTTAAGAATTCTAATTAATATATGAAAGTGAACTATTAGGAATAATAAAGGTAAAGGAACACAAACTCTGTATACAAAGTTTTTAAGAAAAATAAGATGGATTTTGGTAAGGAAATGTACAAAAGGAATGAAAATGTGTTTTTCTTAAGGAAATTGTATAATATTGTATTAAGATATAATAAGAGAGGAAAAATTAGGTGAAACTAAATAGATCTAGAAATGTATGAAAAGTTTACAGTAAGGGAATTTCATGTGTTACAAATCCAATAAAGTGCTTATGTAAAAGTAAAAACAAACAAACAAACAAAAAAATAAAGCAAAAAAACCCCACCTGAATTACAATTCAGGCTCCCCATTTCTCCTCTCCTCTCCCCTCCCCTCCTCCCCTCCCCTGCTCACCCCTCCCCTCTCCTCTCTTCCTTGCCCAACTCAAAGCATCCCATGTTTCTCAGAGCAGTGCTTGTCAGGAACTGCAGGTGTAGGCGAGTGAAGGGTTTGTAGAGAGGCTGAAAGGCTGGCGTACAACCCTCAGAAATGAAATACTTTTATAATTCAGAAAAAAAAAAGTGAGAAGAAAATGCGCCACACAATGTCCTTTGCTGTATGTAAATCCACTGCATCATTATGCCTACCTGCCTCTACGTTCAGAAAATACATGTAGCAAACCATGCAGACGCATTTTCAAGGTCAGAGCGTGGAGTTTGGAAGAGAAATATGGAGCCAGACGGTAAGCTCATAGGAAAATTAAGTAAGCCAGCTTTCCCCAGATGGTCACCTTTATACTGTGTTTTGTAGCGTGTGAATTAGGCACCTGTGTTTTCTTCAACTCGCTCGCTGCCAGGTGAATCCTTGCATTTGTCATTATAATTGCAAATAAAAACAATAAATCCTGGCGCTTCTTTTTCTCCCAAAAACACTTTTTCGCCAAAAAAACACTCATGCATTTTGTGTCTTTGTTTTGGGTTTTTTTTTTTCTTGGGATGAACAGAATATTTTAGAGTTCCTTAACTGGTTGCTTATATTTTACAGTTTATTATCTGATTTAATCAAAGCACAGACATAGTAACTAAATCTACATCAATTGTTTCATTTTGCCCTTTTTAAGGACTGGCTTGAGTAATCTCAGACTTTCACAATTTTAAGTATGGTATTTATTTTACTTAGAACAGATATTTTTTAAAGGTTCTATTAATAATGTAAGAAGAGCTATGTGGACTTCGAATCTAATAGGTTTAAAGTTTCTTTGAATGCAGTCATCCAAACATTGCATTGGGTATTTCTCCCCTCCTCCATCTCCATACCTGAGAAGAACATACCGCCTTTTATGTAAGTAAACAATGTGGTAATGAGTGTGCATTTCTTAGTCTTTCAAACTCTTCTGGCATTTGAGTTGGCATTCCGCCATTGAAATGTCAGCTAAAGATAGGAAGCCACCCCTCCCATCTGAGTATAATAAACCAACACAATGACTTCCTCTTACTTTTGCATTCTGTGAATTAATAAGTACTGACACACAATTTATGTAAGAAAAGAGATTCCTAAGGGAGACATGTTCCATTCTTCTTTATCTATTAGAGTTACCCTTAATAAACATAGCAGGATGATCACTGCACTCACGACGTGTGATGGTGCATGTGTATCCAAGTGTAGACATTCAGTTTATGTTCCATTAAAGATAGGAATTGTAGATTACAACAGGAATTGTTTATGTTAATGTCACTTAAAAACAAATGCATTCCAAATGAAATTTGTTTATATATGAGTAATATGTCTTGTATTTTTAAAAGAATTAAGTACTGGGATCCTCATTATCTTGTTCAAAAGATAAAACAAAGCCAGGCCAGTTTTAATCTTCTCCCAGATGGAAGAAAACCAAGCTATGTATTATAAGTTCAAAACTTCGTCCACTGCACTTGCCTCTTTTGAATGAATTAGAGGCAAAGGGCTCATAAATTTGAAAAGATACAAATGTAATTTTAACAATATCTAGTGGTTCATAAATTTTCTTTATCAGCTAAAAAAAAACCATGAAATTATTTTACAGTAGAATGGGAGACACCTGTTTTTACTTCTAAATGGTTTGTTTATAAAATGTAAAATTAACTCCTCAATCTTGCTGTCTTCCTAACTTGCAACCGTGAATCTCCTGACACTTTCTCAAAATTATATTTATAAATTCTTCTGATACATTTTCATGTATACCAAGAATGAATTATCATTACATAGTCACAGAAAAGAATATTGAACAGCACACGGTGATTAGTACCAGATGAGAAAAACACTCGAAATATTGCTTCTATTCTCTGAACAGGTCCTTTTTTTTTTTTTAATAATTTTTTATAATGTCTTGAAGCTAAGTCATAAAGTAAATTAAAGTATACTCTGAGTTATTGTTCTCATGGAGTTTAATATCTAGAAGATGGTTATTCATCAAATAATAATGAGTGCAAATGTTAAATTACCGCAATGATAGTATGTGAAAGCAAAGATAAGTCAGATTAGAAGAGAACCATGCACTCAGTGCATTGAATGCATTGAGCATTCACTGGTAGATTGCTAATATTAATTGGCTGGATTTATAAAAGTAAAACAGAATGATTGAGATAACATGGGGAATCAGCCCAACGAAAGGGCTGGAAAAAGTGATCTTTCTTAAGATCTGAAGTATAAGCAATTATTCCATGGTTAAGAAAAGCATAGGAAACAATGTTTACAACAAAATTAACAATAAAATTATGACCAAAGAGTAAAGGCAAAGACCAAGTTGTAAGATGTTAAAGAAGCTCATGAGAAGAGGTTGAAATGGCAGATAATGTCTAAAAGGGACTTACTTTATATATTAAAAAAAAAGTTTAGCCTCATTCTAAAATGGAAATAATAATGGGGGGGAACAATGTTCATAAGAAGAGTATTTTGTATAGGAGAGATTCTGATGAGTAAAATGAAAATACAAAAGTTAGAAAATTCAATAATACAGGCATGTGAGAAGGAGTAAGAAAGATATAATGAGGAAGATAAATAGGGATTGGTGGGTTGACACACGTCCCATACAATGCTGAAATGTATAAGGTTGTGATAGGGGCAGGGGCAGTCCATGAAGATACATATTGTATGTCTGGTTTCCATATCTAGCTCCTGAGGCAGGATATTCTTCAAGAGATAAATTGAAAGTCAAACCAACCAAACAAACAAAAAGCAAAAACAAAACAAAATTAAAAAAAAAACACCACCACCAACAACAAAAACTTAGAGGAAGAATGTTCAAGCTTTAAACATTAAATTTTGTTATAGGTTAAAAAAAATCAACTGAGTTTGGACATGCCATGGTCAATAGTTCTCTATATTTTGAACATTTTTGTGAATTTCGAAAATGATCTCCATATTCAGTAAAAAGAAGTATCTTTGATCAGAGTTCAATGCTACACTTATGTGTAGGAATAAAGATAATAATGCAGTTGAGAATTACACTGGTTTAGGGTAGTAGGAAAGTGGTCCATGACCTCAGCAGCCAATGACTATGGTTAGATTTGCAGTACCAGACATGAATCCCATCTAATGATCAAGCCTGAAGTCAATGAAATGAATGTTGGTTACCCCAAGATACAACTGCCACTATTACATATTGGAAGATACATTCTCATGTTAGTCATTGTTGTGGTTCATAGCTCATAAACCCTAAATATAAGGCTCAGAGGAGATGATAGATGAGGAAACCAAAAGATTAAGAGCCAGAGGACCAAGATATCTGTTGCAGCATAGCATCGTTTGTACATGATATAGAGATGCATGCTTGATCACTCAATAGTATGATTACCTAAACAAGACCAGCACAATCATGCCACCAGTTGACATGCCAATGTTGGTAGGGAAAATTCTCATGAGGCTCCACCCTTAAATGAAGAGCTGCAGGTAACTAACTAATAGCTACTAAGAGGTAGACTTAGCCCCTTGATAAACTATCCACTACAAAGTGGTCAGCCCATGTCCGTATGGGCAAGACTAAACAGACTCAGCATTTTGTATTTGATACACACAGAGACACAGACACACACAAGGCACACACAGTCATATGCACATGTGCATACACATATACACACATACATACACACACATACACACTAAATAGAGTATTGAGAGGAGGAGAAAAGGGGAGGTCATAAGTTGGGTATACGAGGAGTTGAGGAGGGATATAGACGGTTGAAGTAATAAAAATTCAATAAGCATAAAATTCTCAAAAAGTGTAACTTAAAAGTTGAATTTCAAGTGCAGTTAATGGTCAAAGAACACTTCCATGGTTTGCTCTGGCTGTCATTTGAAATTAAGACATTTACAATCCAGTAGTTATGATATGCATAACATAAAAACATTGGCTATTAAAAAAAAACCTTCTATAAAACTTAACCTCAAGTGACAGGTAACGGTCTTTAGACAAAAGGCAGAATGGGTCCCAGAGAATAGCTTTTGAGGCAAAAGAGAAAACCCAGGCAGAGGAATAACAATGAGATGTCATGTTAAGTGATTCAGAATAATGAGACAGACAGGTATAAAAAGATAGAAAGGTCTATCCTCACAGGAGATTCTGAACGTGGGCTTAAATGACTCACCTTATCCATTCACCTATACTGTTCTTATGTTAGACAGCTCTCTGTTCCTGTAGAAAAATAATTGAGCTGATAAAACTATAAGCAAAGTTGATTTGGCTCACAGTTTAGAAGCTTTCAGTCATGACCAATTTTCCCCCAATATTTTGAGGTTATGTCAGGGGAACATGAGAACAGAGGAGTAGCAGCAGAGGAGGTCCATCTACTGAGAGAAAGGGGGAATAGAGGGAGAGATGGAATTCTATCATCTGCCTTGAAGGCATATATACTTCAGTGATCTGTCACCTGTTACTAAGACCCATGTCTTAAAGATTCTACCTCCTGCCAGTCAGTGGTGGCGCACACCTTTAATCCCAGCACTTGAGAGGCAGAGGCAGGCAGATTTCTGAGTTCGAGGCCAGCCTGGTCTACAGTGTGAGTTCCAGGACAGCCAGGGCTATTCAGAGAAACCCTGTCTCAAAAAACCAAAAAAAAAAAAAAAAAAAAACCAAAAAAACAAAGACTCTACCTCCTTGTAACACTATTAATTAGGAACAGAGCAGTTAACACATGGCCTTCGGGGGGCTTTCAATGTTAAGCTTTTTGAAACAAATATTCATTAATTAAATAAGGAATGACCCTAAAATAACTATATATACTGTTAAACTCTACAGCAAAATCTTAAGAAATAGGAAAAATTATGTTCCCCATAGAGGAATGAAGGAGGAAGCATAAAAATGTAATAGGGGACATTTGTACAAACTTTTGGGGAATAATGTTATTTATAGTAAATAAATGCTGATTTGATAAACACAGAAATGAGGTTATTTGAAGGATAGATTATTTTTTACTTTCAAAAACTGATTGATCTTTGTTTTAAGCCATTCACCTCTATACACACAAATGTGTTACTGGTTGGTGGGGAATTAGTAAATTCTATTAAATATGTAAATAGAAAATATTATCAAGTCAATAAAAAAGTCTACCTAAAATACTACAAGATTCTTCCAACACTTTAATAGTAGAGAATTACCCTGAGTCTGAAACCAGACACAAATAATATGAAAAAGAAATCAAACTAAGTAATTCCCATGGATACAAATGTGCAAAATGTTATCATAAAGAATACAGCAATAGTGACATATACCTAGACACATCCATGAATAGAAGGTAATATATATCATGTGAGCCAATCCTAGAAAATTAGACATGCTTTATCATTTGTCCATCAATTCAAATAATTCACTAGCAAAAAAATACATAAAAAAAAAAAGATTTGCCAGTGCTAGAGAATGGAGGATAGGATCCATGGATACTCTTCTAGGAGACTGGGGTTAAAGTTCCAGCACCCACATGACAACACATAGCCATCTATAATTCAAATTCCAGGGGATATAATACCATCTTCTGGTCTCCAATAGAGTCATATGGATGTGACATACAGACGTCTATGTAGACAAAGCATGCATACACATAAATGAATAAAATATTTTTTTAAAGATTAACAGAAAGCATTTGCCTAAATTCCTCAACCATTTATGGTATAGACACTTAGCAAATTAAGAATAAATCTTCTTCAAATTAATAAGAGACCTTTATATAAAACTATGCCAGATGTTTTGTTTAATGGGAAAGGGCTGAATTCCTCCCTCTTGTGCACAAGTAAAACATATGTGCTCTCATTACATTGATTCAGCATTTCCCAAGAAGTCCTCATCAATGCAGCAAGATAAAAAAAATGAAATACTGCTATAGTCATATATATCAGTGTCCAGTCCAATCGTCGTCAGTGAAGCTTCATTAAGGAACAGATAGAAACAGAAAGACACAGCGAACATTAGGTGGAGCCCAGGGAATCCTGTGGAAGACAGAAAGGAAAAAGGGAACCAGAGGGATCAAGTACACCGCAAGACAAACCACAGAATCTACTAACCTGGGCTCATAGGGGTTCAAAGGGACTGAACTGACAACCAAAGAGACTGCTTGAGTCATACCTAGTGTCTCTGCATGTAGTTGTATAGCTTGGTCTTTTTGTGAGACTAACAGTGGCAGCGGGGCTGTCTCTGACTCTTTTACCTGCTTTTGCGACCCTTTTCCTCCACTAGATTACCTCATTCAGCCTTAATAGAAGGGGAGGTGCCTAGTCTTACTGCCACTTGATATGCCCTGTTTGGTTATTATCCTTGGGAGCCCTGCCCTTTTCTGAAGAGAAACGAAGAAGGAGTGGATAGGTGGGACAGAGAAGAGGTATACGTAGGAACTAGGAGGGGAGAAACGGTGGTCAGGATATAATATGAGAGAAGAATGAAGTTAAAATATTATAAAAGCAGTGAAATATTAATCTGGAAGTAAACTTTATACCTAGACAGTGTTTCTCTACACAGAAGATCCTGTAAAAATTACCAATAAAACTACAAAAAAATCCTCGCCCCTCCTCCAGGAAAATCTCTTTGCAACAGTCCAAGCCCATTACAGAAAAAACACAGTCAAACAAATTGCAAAGATGTGGAGCCCAGTCCCAACTGCACAAAGGGTTTGGGGAACCTTATGGAAGAACAGAATGGTTGTTTGAGCAATAAGATCCAGGAGTTTTCTGTGAGCTTGTCTCTCCTAGGAAGTTGCATCCATGATGTCACACCAACCTGACTGCCTAAACATGAACTGAACAAGGACACACCAGCAGACATGCTGATGAGGATTGCAGAACACTCCTGAGTATTAGCTTCTGTACAAAGAACTAAATACTAAAAGCTGGAAAAATAGTCTTTTCCAGGGAAGAGCATACTGATTGGTTATCTAATACCAAATGGTCAGTTCTGAAAAAATAAACATACAACTAGCATTATGCAGAGTGGGCCAATTTATGTGTTAGGAAGAACTTCCTACACACACACACACACACACACACACACACACACACACACACACTAGGGCAAGGAGGGTGGAAGAATGGAAGGAAAAGTCTAGGAAAAATGTTTCCAAAGGGTACCTGATAAGAGTTTTCAATTACAAGCATATAAATAACTCTTAAAGTTCAGTAATAAAAGAAACTAATCCAGTCTTGAAGCTGAACCAAGATTTGAGTAGGCATTCTGCTAAAAAAAAAAAAATGAACGTGGACTAAGCATATGAGATGTTCATCCATTAGTGTTCAGGGAGAAAGCAAATTAAAATGGCACCTAGATGTTCCTATTCAAATTTTAAAGGCCTCATTTATATGTATGAGCTAAGGAGGTAAACTTTACATTATTACTCTCATGAGTGTAGTATAAAAATGACTCATCTCTCATGATCGAGCATTATTTCTAGTCTCAGTGCCTGAAGTCTTCTCTCTTGAGTAATTGTTTTTCATTCATAATCAATGTTGATGTTCCCTGAAATATCTCTGTGTTCAGAACCTCAGGTAAATTACATTCTATCCTTTGACATTAGATTTTTAAATGTAAAAATGTAAGGCTGGGAAGGCAAGAAGTATCACAACTTTCTGATACTAGCACATTCCTTGAAAAAAAAAGATTGATTCTTTTTTATTGGTTATTTTATTTATTTACATTCCAAATGTTATCCCCTTTCCCAGTTTCCTCTCCACAAATCCCTTATCCATACCCCTCCCCTCTGCTTCTATGAGAGTGCTCCCCACCCACCCACCTCAGAGCCCTAGCTAGCATTCACCTTTGCTGGGTCATCGAACCTCCACAGAACCAAAGGGCTCCCTTCCATTGATGCCAGATAAGGCAATCCTCTGCTACATGTGCAGCTGGAGCCATGGGTCTCTCCATGAGTACTCTTTGGTTGGGGATTTAGTTGGGGTTTGGGGGGTCTGGATGGTTGATATTTTTGTTCTTCCTATGGTGTTTCAAACCCCTTCTGCTCCCTCAGTCCTTCCCCTAACTCCTCCATTGGGGTCTCCAAGCTTAGTCTGATGGTTGACTGCAAGATTCACATCTGTATTGGTCAGGCTCTGGCACAGTCTCTCAGGGGACATCTATACCAGACTCCTGTCAGCAAGCACTTCTTGACATCAGCAATAGTGTCTGGGTTTAGTGTCTGCAGATGGGATGGATCCCTAACTAGGGCAGTCTCTGTATGGCCTTTCCTTCAAGCATAACTCTACTCTTTGTCCCTGCATTTCCTTTTGACAGGAGCAATTCTGGACTAATATTTTTGAGATGGGTGGGTAGCCCCATCCATCAACCGAGAACCATGCTTATGCACTGGATATGGTCTCTACAGGTTCTCTCTCCCATTTGTTGGGTATTTTGGCTAATTGTCATCCCTGTTGGGTCCTGGGAACCTCTTGGGTCCCTGATAGTTTTTAATAAAAGTAACATCTTTCATTTACATTTGATCTATGAATTAATACAACCATACATATGTGTAGATATCTCATAGGATGCATTCCTTATTGAATTTTGTACTCTAAAAATAGAATTCTATGGGACTAGCAAAAGGGCTCAGTGTTTTAATGGTGGGTAAACTGTATCCATGAGAAGAAAGCATATAGAATAGACCCTGTTCTCACACCCAGAACTATAAACATCTCAAGGGCTCATGAGTTGCTTGGTTGGTAGCAAATTCACACAGCCTGTTCAGTATCCTGAGATCTAACCCTGACCATTATCTGGGCAATGTCTATCTCAAATCCAGCCCTAAAGCACAGGCAGCAGAAGCAACTGTAAACAAATGCGATCACTTGAAAGTGAAAAACATCTGCATAGCAAAGGAAACAAAAGTGAAGAGAAAACACAGAGTGTGAAAAGACCCTATTCTGAAGCCATGTGTCTGATGTAACCAAAATATGTCAGAACTCACTTGGTGTAAGTTAATTCAGTTACTGGGAGAGGAGACATAATCAAAGGACTTGAATGGATGGATATTCCTTAAGGGAAAATAAATATGACCAATGTAAATGTGGATGTTTGGAGCTAACCATCAGACTGAGATCAGGGATACTGAAGGAGGAGCTAGCAGAAGGACTGGAGGAGCTGAGGAGGGTTGCAAATGCATAGGAAGAATAACATCAGCTGGCCTGACCACCCAGTGCTCCCAGGGACTAGACCACCTACGAAGGAGTGTACAGGAAAGCATCTATGGCTCCAGATACATAGGTAACTGAGGATGCCCTTGTCTGATAGCAATGGGAGGGATGCCCTTGGTCCTGTGGAGGTTTGATTCCCCAGCATAGGGGGATGCCGAAGGGGTGGGATGGAAGAGGGTGGGTGGGTGGGAAAGTACCCTCATAGAGGCAAAGGGGAGAAAGGAGAGGGAGGTGGTAGGATGGGGGTCTTATGGAGGCATAATGGAGAACTGAGATGTAAATATTTGAGATGTAAATAAATGGAATGGTTAATGAAAAAAAATAAAAATAAAGATGTAATAACTTGGGAAAAAAGAGAAAGAAATGGCCAAAGAGGGTATGAACAAAATGCCTAATTTCTCCAGTAATCAGGAAAGTGCATACTGAATCCAGATGATGCATCCACTGGTACAACTGAACCCAGATCTTGTACCAACTAGAATGGCTGTTATGTGAAATATTAACGATAGTGGGTATTGGGAGATTATGGAGGCTGGGAAACACTTATAGGTTGTTAGGGGGAAATGTCAATTAATATATCAATTTCAGGAAATGATATGCAGAGTTCAAAGAAGGTTAAAAACAGAGCTACAATCCAGCAAACACTGCACTGTGTGTATATTCACTGGAAATGACATTAGTGTGTTGAAGACAGACTACACTCTTGCACTAGCACTAAGCACTATTACTAAAATAAGGACTCAACCTAACTGCCCATAGATAAATGAATAAAGGAAATAGGCTCTCTCTATGGTGTAACACTGCTCAGCCTTTAAGAAAGAAGGAACTCCTTTCATCTCTCTAACATGGAAAAATCATTATATTATACAAAATGAAACAAGCACAGAAAGACAGTACTATATTATCTCACCAACTTGTCAAAACTAGAAGAAATTGAGCATACATACAGAAGCAGAGAATAGAATGATCATTTCCAGGAGTGTGAGGATGGGTATGTATTTCACACATAGTGGTGAGAGGATGCAAAATATCAGAAGAGAAGTGTAACAAACTCAAGAGACCGATGGTACAAGAAAATTATTGAGATTTCATTTAAATGTTCTCACCACAAAATTAACATGTTACCAGGCATATGTTGACAGGCTTTGTGAACAGGTCCATAATAAGCAGGGGTATCAAATCTTGTTTTGATTATGAAAAATGTGAGCAAATATTTTGTATATAAAAAGTGAATGGGGACTGGGAAAACAGAGAATCTCCAGCATCCACGCGCAAAAAAGCTGGGCATGGCCACATGCTTCCATACCCAGGCATGGGGGGAGGAGATGAACAGATTTGAGAAGCGCTCTGGCATCTATCGTACCTAAAGTGATGAGCTTTCAGTTCAGTGAACAACATTGTCTCAAAGTAGCAAGGCACAAAACAACAGGGGAAGATACCTAATTTCTTCTGCCCTCTCCATGCATGCACATGAGTGTGTAGGTGCACGCATACATATACCATGTGCATAGAATACACACACGTAAACACACATGTGTGAGGAATAAGAATAAGGGGGTTGGAGAGATGGCTCAGTGACTAAGTTCAGTTGCTTTTATAGAGAACCTGGGTTCAGTGCCCAGCATTCACATAGCTCACAAACATCTGTAACTTCAATTCCAGCAGATCTTATGACCTCTCTGGCCTCCACAAAAACTAGGTACTGTGGCATCTATCTATCTATCTATCTATCTATCTATCTATCTATCTATCTATCTATCTATCTATGTGTGTGTGTACGTATATATATATATCTATGTATATGTATATATATGCATGTGTGTGTAGTAAAAACACTCATACATATAAAATAAAAACAAATCTTTAAAACGTTAGTAAGAATAAACAGACTAAGAATATAGCTCAGAGAAACAGTACTTGCCTAGCATATGAAAGGTTCTTTAACATGAAGCTAAAATTACTCAATTAAATTATTATGAACTATGCCAGAAGCTCTCACTTTGTTAAAAGGGGGCGGGGTGATTGTTGATAGTGATGGCCACATAGACAAAAGAAGCTGAAAGATGTTTTTAAGTCTAGAGAAATATCTCAAGCATAAAATTGGGCTTTGTGTTTACTCTATAAAGCTCCCAGTTGTTAGTCTCTATTATAACTAGAAAATAAAGTATTTAAAATACTCCAGTGAATTTTTATACTGTTTACAATTTATCTAATATTTCATATAACTAAGCTTATTGTTAAATATCATTTCATTAGCGATTTGTTATCCAAATGTGGAAGACTCCAAAGCAATTGTGTTTCTTCCTTCTCTGTTCCTAATGTTTGATTTTACAAGAGATACACCAACAGAAAGTCTGAGGAAGCAGCTCCAGGGAATCTAGAATAATGAAAAAAAAAACTCACTATTTTGTGATATTTTTACTCAGAAGTTTAAAATCTTTCTTCTACTGCCTGATAATACTCAAGTCAACAGAATCCCTACATCCTTCGAGATAACTGTGGCAACCACCCAACTTTCCTTTGCCCTCAAATCATCATTTAAAGATGTAGTCTGCACCACACTAAACTTGCTACACAGTTCCCACAGCAGCTAAGAGGTTGGAAGACATTATGATAGAGTAGTGATAAGGTAAAAGAGGAAGAATATTATTAAGTAGCTTGATAGCTGAATAATATATCAAACTGTCAGTTTGGATAAAAATATTCATCCATTTTCTAGTATCGGATGTACTTGAGGACAAGAAAAGTTGACTCTTTTATATATATATATATATATATATATATATATATATATACATATATATATATATATATGTATATATATATATATATATATATATATATATATATATATATAACAGCCTTTCAGAAAACAGCCAGTTTGATTGCTCGTCTCTCCAGCAACTTCATGATTGTATTTCTCTTTCAATTTCTGCAGCTCAATGAAAGGGGAATTGGAATTTACTGATAATTACACACATAATGCATACACACGTGTGTGTATGTGTGTGTTCAAGCACAAACACACATACACAGATACACACACAGATACACACACACAGATACACACACACACACACAAACACACACACACACACACACACACACTCCATGCACATGCTCAGGTGAAATCACTGGACCATAGAAAGCATCTAGTTGAGTATTTACTAAACTTTGGAAATAATACTACTGATTCACTTTAGTGCCCAGTATCTTAAGAGGCCAGCTAAGAAGCTAATTGTTACCAAAAGATTCTTGGATACATAAGTCACAGAAGAAAAGGTAAAAGATACAGATATCACTTACACCTAAGTTTAAAGGTAAAGTGCAGAGATTTCACTTAAGCCCCGTGGCGTGTGTTCTGTTCATTCACAGAGCTGCATAACATCAGCTGACGTCATGATGTAGGAACTGAAAATAATAAAGAGAATGGACAGCAAACCAAGGAAGCTGGTTGCACATTGCTGAGATCTCATATTATCAATGTACACATGTTGGTTTGATATTTTCTCATATACAACACAGGTCACTTAATTAGTGGATAGTTTCACACTGTATTCATTTATTCTTTAATTTAATATTATTTATTTTACTTATTCATTTTACATCCCACTCACTGACCCATGCACAACATAGTTCAATTAGTTAGTGGATAAATCCACACTGTATTCATTTATTGATTGTTTTAATTTATTTTATTTTCCTTATTTAATTAACATCCCACTCACTTTCTCACCTTGGTCACTCCCTCCCACAATCCTTCCCCCATACCTCCTCTCCCTCACTTCTTAGTGGGTATCCCCCCAGGGTGTATCCCCTCTATCCTGGCACTTCAAGTCTCTGGGAGATTAGGTGCTTCCTGGCACACTGAGGCCAGACAAGGTAGCCCAGCTAGGACATATCCCAAGTACAGGCAACAGCTTTTAGAATAGCCCCTATTCCAGTTGTTCAGGACCCACATGAAGGTAAAACTCACAAACATCTGCTATATAAGGGGGTAGAGGAAGGCCTAGGTCAAGCCTGTGTTAGACTCTGGGAGCCCCAAGGGTCCAGTTTAGTTGACTCTGTTGGTCTTCTGTGTTGTTCCTATCTCCTTTGGGGTTCACAATCCTTCCTCCAATTCTTTCATAAGAGTTCCCAAGCTTTACTTAATGTTTGGATGTAACTGCATCTGTCTGAGTCAGCTTGTGGGTGGAGCCTCTCAGAGGACATGCTCTTGTCTACAATCATAACAAAGCATCATTAATAGTATTAGGGATTGGTGCTTGCCTTTGGGATGGGTCTCAATTTGGGCTGGTTGTTGGTTGGCCAGTCCCTCAGACTCTGTTCCATTCCCCATGCCTACCTTTCTTGTAGACAGGATAACTTTTGGGTTTGAAAGTTTAGTGGGTGGGTTAACATCTCTGTTGCTCCACTGGGTTTTCTCTCTGGCTACAGGAGGTAGTCTTTTCAGGTTCCATGTCTCCAATATAGTGAGTCACAGCTAAAGCTACCCACACTGATTCTTGGGTGCCTCCCTTATCCCTGGTCTCTGTCTTATCCTGGAGATGCCCCCTACCTCCTCACCCCCTTCAGTTGCAAATCTCCATTAATTCTCATGGCCATCTATCCATCTCTCGTCTCCTTCCTATCACTTGATCCTGAAACTCTCCATTGCCCTATCCTTTCTCCCCTCCCTCTTAGTTCCCTTCCTATCTCCATCTGCCTCTTATGACTATTTTATTCCTCCTTCTAAGTGAGATTCAAGTTTCCTCACTTGGACTTTCCTTCTTGTTTGCTTCTTTGGTCTGTGGATTGTAACAAGGATAACTTATATTTTATGACTAATATATACTTATCAGTGAGTATGTATAGTGCATGTCCTTTTGGGGCTGAGTTACCTCACTCGGGATGATATTTTCTAGCTCCATTCATTTGCTTGCACAATTCATAATGTCCTGGTTTTTAATAGCTGAATAGTAGCCCATTGTGTAGATGTACCACATTTTCTTTATCCATTCTTCAGTTGAGGGACATCTGGATTGTTTCCAGTTTCTGGCTATTACAAATAAAGCTGCTATGAATGTAGTTGGGCAAGTGTCTTTGTGGGATGGTGGAGCATCTTTTGGGTATATGCCCAGGAGTGGTATAGCTGGGTCTTGAGGTAGAACTGTTCCCAGTTTTCTGAGAAAACGTGAAATTGATTTCCAAAGAGTTTGTTCGAGTTTACACTCCCACCAGTAATGAAGAAGTGTTCACCTTGCTCCACATCCTCACCAGCATATGCCATCTCTTGAGTTTTTTATCTTAGCCATTCTAATGGATATAAGATGGAACCTCAGAGTTGTTTTGATTTGCATTTCCCTGATGACTAAGGAGTTTGAACATTTCTTTAAGTGCTTCTTGGCCATTCGAGATTCCTCTGTTGAGAATTTTCTGTTTTCTTCTGTACCCCATTTTTAATTGTGTTATTTGGGTTGTTGGTACCTACCTTCTTGAGTTTGTAAATTTTGGAGGTTAGCCCTCTATCAAATGTAGGGTTGTTTTAAGTTTTTGAAATTATAATCGAAATTTCCAAACAAAATATCTACTCTCAAAGTGCTTTATTTTAGACTGTGCAGGTCTCATTCACTATTCAATAGAGCTTAGAAAACTGAATTCTCTAAATATTTCCATGAATTCTAAAATGAACTATGGTCTAAACTCATCGATGTTCTAATTTGTAGATTAAATTAGATCAGTAATGATAGTGGATTCCAGTCCCTTAAATCTTATTTTATTTGTAATTTATATTCTGTAATCTAAATCTTGCCAAATATAACTTGACATGATGTCATTGCTAATAATAAGTGAGTAGAAGTTTTTACATGATATAAAAATTATATTTAATATAATCTTTTCAATTTAACAATGTTAAGTGTCTTCAACTGCCATGATACAATATTATATTCAAATGCATATACAAAAGTTAAATTTAAAAATATAGATGTTCTAGTGTTTTCAGGAATAGGGAAATGACTCAGTGGTTAAGTGCTTTCTATATAAGCATCAGGACACAAATTTGAATTCTCAGAATCCAATAAATGTCAGGTGAGTATAGTGATTGCTGCTTTGGAAGATAAAGACAGAAGACTGATTCCCCAGAGCAACCTGACTAGAATCTAGCCAAATTTGGTAGCTCTAAGTTTGATTGATGACCTTTCTATAGAATGCAAAAGTTACGAAGGATGATAGCCAACACCAACCTTGGGAGTCTACATGCATATATACTCAAATGCATGTATACCCACCTACACACATGCAAATATGCATATGCATGGATACCATGCTCCCACTCATGAAAACAGAAAAGGAAAAAGGAAAGAAACAAAGAAACAGGTTTTCTAGTGTTTAGCATTAAAGGAGAACAGCGACTTGTATAGCTTCTTTTTGACATATTAAGACAAATTACCTTTTGGCCAAATCAGTCCTTAGAGTGCTGAAAAGACAATCAAGGTAGGTATGCATTAGTGTGGATGCTCTCAAGGTCAGGAAGCAGAAGACTGATTTCACTCTGATTAAGAATAAGACTGCACAGTGAAGGGCTGTAATCACATGAAGACACCGGTGCAAGATAACTAGGTAAGCAAGGGGAAAGAGGAGAAAAGGAAAGATATGAAATAAAACGAGAAAGGAAAATGTATGCAGAAGAAAGCGTAAGACTTTCAGCATCCTGGATCCCCAGGGGATGGTAAGCAAACCAAGCTACAACTGTATCTTATTGAAAAAGAAAACTGGGTGATTTTTGTTAAGTAAAGAAAAGAAAGGGACAAAATGCTGAATATAGCAACCCAGAGAAAATGGGAACATATTACTCATTCCAACTACATAACAGCAATTGTTTAACAAAGAGCACTTTATCTTAAGCTTTGTGTACCTAAAGATTTGTTTATTGGGAAAGTAATCACTTTCAAATGAAATAGATACCTTCCATGGCAGAGAATCTCTTAGCAACTACAGCTTTTCATTTTGTAGCATAAATTGTTCTCTTGGATGCAGTGGGCTTGGCAAACAGTTTTGAGCAGCTCCAGCCAAGACTGTCATTATATAAATTCATGATTTAAATGTTCATTGTTGTCAAACTTCTGTGTGTGTGATGCAACTCGGTGTTGATTCAAACCCCATGTAGAAGAGATCACCCTAGTGTTGGACACTAAATGCGAAGTGGAATAGTTTCAACAGCTCAATGAGGAAATATTTTTGTTTCATTTGAACCAGTTCTTCCAGAGGTGAACCAATTAATCTGCATTTGAGAAACATAGCAAATCGTTGGCAAATCAAAGCAGTGACGATGTCAAATGAGGAGTACACACTAATTGTCATTTCTCATTAGTAACTTGCAAGTTGGCAGGATTTCCTTTCATATCACAGTGGAGGTACAAAGCACTGTGGACCACTGATTCTTATCACGTTAGCAAACACGCTCTGAGGCTTCACTTTAGACACAGCTTTCTCATATATTAAAAAAGCTACCAGCTGGGGTTTCGTATATGCATTTGTTGGCACATATTATTAACAGTAAATACTCTAATAAGCACCTTGTAGGAAAAGCTGACTTAGAGCTAGATATAGCTATGTGTAGTGGTGGCACTCAAACTTTGGTTGGTCAAGCATAGGAATATGTCTTTTAAAACAAGACATCTAGTCACTTCAATGGAAGGGCTTCTAATTCCAAGAACTTCATTCTCTAATTTTACATTTCTTCATTTGTTGCCAATAACAAAACAGAAAGTGAGGACTCACAGTAATCAAAGCTAGTGAGAAAATAAGAAGCAGTTTTAAAATGTAGGTAATATCTCAGATACTTATATTAAAACCTAAATATACTTAATTCTCATTTAGACCTGACAATAGCCGTATAAAGTGGTCACTACCAAGTTATAACTTTGGGGCTACTTTGATTTTACATTTTTAATGGACTCCTTCTGCTGATTGATGCAGTGATGAAATATTTGAGATAATCCATTACTGATTTGACTTGAAGTATCTTCTATGACTACAAAGAGAATAACAAGAACATGTCTTCTTGGTATCATTTACTTTAAAAGCAATTTAGTTTGCATGCTTCTGTCTTTCCCCTCTTCGTTCTTATGAAATTTGCCAACCCAAAATAATTAAGATATACCCAGATATTAAAAAATCCAGAATAGCTAAGGTAGCACTGATAATAGAATTTGTTGGCACCAATACACCTGTTTCTGCCTGACAGGCATTCTGTGGAGACTTTGTCAGACAGCAGTGGCAAACATCAGGACACTGGTTCTTTTCATACCTACCTGTGTTTTCTCTCCATGTCTTGCTGTCCTCACTGCCACCTGCTCGGTTAAGCTTCTTCTTTCTCTCACAGGGCTGCTGAAATAGCAGTCTTCCTAACTAACATCCTGTATACACCCTTGCTCCATTAAAACTAATCCTGCACATTAGCATCCATGGGAATGGTTATGAGGTGTGAACCAGATCACCTTATTCTTTGGCCAAATGATCTCTAATAATTTTACCTAGTAATTATACGACGACAACAACAACAAAAACAAAAGCCACTTATGAAATCTTTGAACAAACTCTGACTGCCTGCTTATTTCTCGGACACTGACCCTTTTCCAGTAGGGTGCTCCCTGGTTTGTGAGAAACCATCATTAAATATTTATGAATTTTGCAAGACTGTGTTACCATTATCAGGAGCTTCAAGTAGGACATGATAGTGATAGGAGAATTTACACAACAGAAATCAGTGAGTGCTAGAAGTCAAGGCTGATTTGGATTTTGCGTGTTTGTTCTGGAGAGTCAGTTGTTAATCATCAACCATCACGCAACTGTACCTACTGCTCTCTGCCTCAACTGACAATTTCTACTGAAGTTGGATTTGCCTGGCTGTGCTGGTTAGTTTTCATGAGCCTGACACATATCAAGACATACCTAGGATTAAGGACTCTCAAATACAGAGTTGCCTCCATAAGATTGTCTTATGCACCTGTCTTCATTAATGATAGATGTGGAAGGGTCCAGTTTACTGTGGGTGGTACCATCCCTAGTCAGGTGGTCTTGGGTAGTATAAGAAAGCAGGCTGAACAAACCATTGGGAGCTAGCCAGTAAGTAGGATTCCTCTTTGGTCTCTGCTTTAGTTCCTGCCTCCAGGTTCCTGCCTTGGCTTCTGTCTTAGTCTGAGTTTGTAATACTGTACAAAACATCATGACCAAGAAGCAAGTTGGGGAGAAAAGGGTTTATTCAGCTTTCCCTTCCACATTGCTGTTCATCACCAAAGGAAGTCAGGGCAGGAACTTACGTGGGGCGGGAACTTGAAGGCAGAAGTTAATGCAGAGGCCATGGAGGGGTGCTGCTTACTGGATTACTTTCCCCTGGCTTGCTCAGCTTGCTTTCTTATATAACCCAGCCAGGGGATGGCACCACCCACATTGGGCTTTCCCACCCTTGATCACTAACTGAGAAAATACCTTACAGCTGGATCTCATGGAGGCATTTTCTCAATGGAGGCTCCTTTCTCTGTGATAACTCCAGCTTGTATCAACTTGGCACGCAAAACCAGCCAGTACAGCTTCCCTCAATAACGAAGTGTAACCTAAAACTGTAATAAACCCTTGGCTCCCCATATTAGGTTAGATCAGTATTCTATCACAGCCCCTTCCTCCTGCTACTTCAGGACCTTTACTTATGTTGGTCTTCTTGGAATTTTTCCCAAAAGATTGTTATAACTGCCTCTTTCTCACCCTAAACAAGATTTTCCTAAAGAAATGTCCCATGCCTACTGTGATCAAAGGGACCACTATGTAACACATAGCTGTTTTCTGTATAATCTCAACCCTGCATGTTAGAACCATGCCACCAAATTTGAGTTCCTCTTCACTATGCAGCTTGCATTTGATGTTAAACTACAGAGAAACACATGGTAAAGCATATTCTTGTCTAATTATCAAGAATAATGAGGTCAGAGGCACAACAGCTGGGTAAAGACATCGAAAGCTAGAGCCCTTACCTTTCCTACTTCTGAATTCCTAGAACCCTAGAAGTCATCTTTAGAATAACTTAATGTTGTCTCAACTCTCCATGCATTAATACATTTAGCTGTGTGAAAGAAGCAAGGAGCAAAGATCAAACTTCTTAAAGTGTACATGTGCAGTTTGTCCATCTTGAAGGCCTTTTTGGACTTTGTCCTTGTAACAACTTGCTCAAAATTAAGATAGATTCTGGAGGGGGAGAAATCTTTTCATAGTCTGCATTCTGCAGTGGATGGCAGCAAGGATAAGAGACTTTGGAGTAAATAGTTCATATTATCTGTCATAGTACTTAATATATTTTTGCTGCCCTAGTACAAAATAGCTTTACATGGCCAAGTTCCAACTTCAGATGAATTATGGAACAAATTCTACATGCCAATCATGTTAATCAAAAGTCATCACTGAAGACTGAGAAGATGACTCCAGGATTATTTCAGATCACTGAAAGCTTGTTCCATTTGATTTCCACCATTTCTTAAACTCACTATATTTTTGATACTGCTATTTTTATAGCATTCCTTTATATTTTAATAAAGTGTTATCAAATATCCTCCTATTACTATTTTCAGTAATCTCTAGATAGAGTCTTGACCATTTCTTTACAATCCAGTGTTATTATGAACAAATGCATCCTGAGACAATCTTACGAAGGTTTGTTCCAGCTCATGATGCTGTCTATTATCATATCTAAATGATAATTTGTGTGAAACTTGTCTGTTTTTTCTTCTTTAACCTATTTTAAGTATCAAGTTAGAGGAATAAATAAGTACATAGGCAACAGAACTAAATAACACTGGTTTTTGTTTTTAAGCCTGCCTTTACCATTATGGTTGTGTAGTTTTGGGCCAGATGGTTCATATATCTAAGCCTTATTTTGTTTTGCAATGCCTGTATGATAGAAATAATAGTAATCTCTCTGTATGCTTGTGAGGGTTTTTCTAAGCATTGTTAGCTCTTAATGAATGATAGTCATTAGCTCACACTAATTCAGAAAAATATCTCCACCCATCATAGCTAACAAGTGCATAAATGCTCAAATCTTTCATAGGAAAAAAGCATACGGATGTCTTCATGTGTACTTTCAGTCATCTCAAAATTATTTGTTATACCTACATCATTGCACAAATAAAATATATCATTTAAATCATTGTTATATTCTACTATAATATGGAATAATGACAAAAAGATCTGCACAGATTTGGAACAGACTCATTCATTGACCAATTTTGGACCTATGTTTAGTTACAGTTGTGCAGTAGAACTTCAAGATACAAACATCTAGCTGTATATGCTTTATTAAGCAACATTTCAAATGTTGCCCGGATTCTAGAGCACTATTGCTTCATTCAAATTTCAGTTCCTCATTATCAGCTCTCTCCCTGGAGAACAAGCTTTTTTTCTCTGGATCTGAATTTCCTCTTTTATATAATGAATATAATTATAATTAAAATGGCAACGACACACTGAAAATCCACACCCATAAGTCTCAATATAACTTTACATTATGATTGCTGGGAAACTTTCAGCATTCTGATGCCCATGATGTCCATGATGCCCAGGTCAGAAACAAGCTCAGTGAAATCAGAAATATATGTGAGTAGGACCCAGCATCTGTGATTTTTTTTTCTTCAGTATTCCCAGGTAATTCCAGTGGTCTGCCTAGACTAATAACCACTCTATTTTGTTATTTAAAGTTCCCCAGGTGATCCTGTTGATCAATAACTCCTGCCTGAGAGAGGTACACTGGTACCTCTCTCATGCATAAGGGTTAATCTTTATGGAAAGAGGAAAAACGAAGAGCTCAGTGTCTGACCAAGCAAGCCTGCGGAGCACAGAGCTGTTGTGAAAGTACTGAGAGTCAAAGGAGAATAGCTGCTGAAATTAAAGTCATGGTGGAAATGGGAATAAAAGGCTCCGGGTTCAACATCCCTCAGACTCTCTTCCACTAAGCCCTGCATAACTGTGATGAGAACATTTGTAACACAGAGTTATTTGCCCCATGTACAATCATGTGCAAAGATAAAGTGAGTTAAAAGTTATGAGGATATTAACATACAATGGCCTTAAACTGTAGTTTTAGTGTCTCCTCACCATCTTTGTGCTGAGTGAGTTGTAATCAGTAAAAGCCTTGACAGGTGATTAGGTGAACAGTGACCTGTGCTCAGTATGGATCCATGCCACTAATGAGAGAGTACGCTAAGTATTCTTTAAGCATGAGTTCTGACTGGTGTGTGCTTGCTTGCCCTTCTCCCATAGTATTATGCACAAAATGTTCCTTGTTGTCTGTACCGTACCCATGGACTCACCATGATCTTTTGATCAGAGAGAAATAGATGTATTTTCTTTATAAGTGACCCAGTCTGTGAGTTTGTGATATAGACACAGGGAACAGACTGACACAGACTAGTATCCAGATGACGAGCTATAGAAAGAACCAGAAAAGCTCAAAAAACAACCAGAAAACAGAGAGAGGCTCAAAGAGATTGAAAGAGGTTAGCCACAGGTTGTGTAGATGTGAATAGAGTACTAAGGATGATCCTAATGAGAGATAAGAAGTAGAAAAGAATAGGAAAAGTTTATAATGTTTCAGAATTATTTTCTGAGGCCATGGTAGGAATGTTGACTGAAATACAGTCAGTAAAGTACATGAGGTTTCTGATCAAAATGAGTAATAAATAAAATACTGGAGACTCAAGGAAAGGCTCACTCTTGCTGTCTAGCAGCAAAGAAGTTGATAGAATTATGCCCATGTCTTAAGGCTTTATGGAATAGAGAACATCCCTGTGATGAACTGTAATATCAAACCCTGAAAAGATATCTAAGCAGTAAGCACTCAGACAGTTACATGGCAGCATTTAACTATATACACTGAGATAGCAGATAAGTTACTTAAAGACAGAAGATAGCATTAAAAGAAAATTGGAAATCAGATAAAGATTTGAACAATTTCAAATTTATATGGATAAAAGAAAGAATTTCATATGGAAAAGAATACAAATGGAATAGCCATGCAACTACTTGATGAAATGATTAATATGCAGAGAAAGTGACCAAGACATTGGGAGAGAGTCAAGGAGAGTATAAACATGTAGACATCAGATTCTTATTTGTATACTCCTATGTCCATCTTGCAAGATACAAACTAAAATTAATTCTCCAGTTCTAAGACTTTCTCAGTTTTTGTTATCACATTTTATCCTTATTTGTACTTTGTGCTAATTATAAAATTTGTTTCCAAATTATCTGTTTTGCCTATTTCTATTTATTTTTTGGAGTGCTAGAGTCTGTTTCATGTTGGTCTTATCGCAGTGTTTGAAGAGTAGATTAAATTTTGATTTCGTAGTCTCTTGGATAAGGGAAATTGTTTCAGCTTGAGTTGTGAATTGCATGTCACTTATATCTGATTTAGATGAAAGTTTGAACTTTAAACGTCAGGGTTGTTGCTGGAATAAATTTAGGCTTTTGAAACCCTGTTGATGGAAGGAATGCATTGTGTATATCAGAAGAATTTAAGTGGGAGGGAGGCACAGAAGCATGCTGTGGTTTGAATAGCTCTGTCAAATCAATTGTTGAAATTTAATTGCCATTGTAACAATGCCAACCAGGACATTTTGAGAGGGATGAGTCACAAGAGCACTACCTTTGTGGATGGGTTAATTATCAGTGTATTCCATTACTGTAGGTGTGGTGTGGTTCTCTTGAGAGTAGTTCTGTTCTAGGAGCTAGCTCTGTTGTGTCTACTTCCCCCATGAGAGCTAAAGTTGTAGCATGATTCAGTAAGAAATCCCTCACCAGATCGCAACCCTTCAATCATGACCTTCTCAGCCTCAAGACCCACTGTGATAAATAAACTGCTCTTTATAAATTAGCCAGTCCGTAGCATTCTCTAGAGCATCTGAAAACGGACTAGGGCACCCAAATCACAGATGACCAGTTAGAGGTTGCCACTGCTTTTAAGAGGAGGGTAAATAGAACCGAAGTTATAAAGATGGATGGATATACACATACGGTCCCCAAGTGGCCTCTTTTCATGGTGGGGTGGCAATGTTAACGAGTCAGTAACTAAGGTGAACTTTTCAGAAAGAAAAACCATTCGGGGCTCTTCTTTCCCTGCTGAGGCTGCTTATCAGCCTTCAATCCTTATCTAGTGTCCATCCTAAACGAAGACACACATAGACTGGCGCTTTTATGTTAGTAACCAATTTCAGCTTCATAAAATAAATGCAGGGAAGTTCTGAAACAGAACCACAAGAGCATTCTAATACATAAGCCACAAGCTTCATTGTAGGACTTTTAACTATTGAGCTGTCTCAAAAGTTGGCCTATCTTACAGGATCCTGGTCTTGGGGTTTTTTTTGTTTGTTTGTTTGTTTGGTTGGTTGGTGTTTGATTTTGTGTGTGTGTGTTTTGTACAGAAGCAGAATTCTATATACAGGTCCAGGTCTCACATCCAGTTCTCAGCCACTTCCCTTTTGTTTCCAGAACTGGCCAGGCTTGTATTGGAAGGTCCATTGTTTTCTTCCTGTTGACGTTCAGGATCCATTTATCTTTCATCACCTTCTGAGTTTCCCTGGTTTCATGTTGCTGGACTCAAATGGACCAATATCAACAAGAAGGTTCAGGGCCCAAGTGCCATTTCTGCCTAAATCCTCTTTACCTGCCCAGATAGACATACAAGGCAGGTTGCTTACAATCCTCACTACCTGTGCATCCAAGGAAGGCATGCTAGTCCTCTCAGAGCTTCCACTCTCTAAAGTTGGTCCTATGAGACCTTCCTCCCTTAGCTAATCGAGCAGGAGCAAATGTTATGTGATTTGCTAAAATTAGTAAAATAATTTCCTCGGAAATATTCTATCTTTACCCAGGTACCCCATATGAAGAGTGTGAATGACATAATGGTACAAGATAATTAAATCACTTCAACTTTTAGTAAGTCATACTGGAGCAGTATCTAGTTTTTGTTTTGTCTTTCTTACACAGTATTTTCTCATCCCTGAATGGCCATAGAAATCATCTGGAAACATTAAAAACCCAGAAGAGAGTGGATATTTCTCAGAGATTTGGGGTTCATCAGTCAGGGTTCAAATGTTTAAAAAAAGTATTAAAATGAAAGTAGCATTCAAACATAATCACTTCTATCAGTAATTCTTAGATGTCTTGAAGAATTCAATTTAGCATTCTTTTTATAAACTATCTTAAAAATACAAGAATGCAAGGTTTTCACATTTATTACTTATGAATCAGTACTACTATTTACACTCTCATTTTGAGCAGTTCTTTTAAACAAGATATTCAGGCTTTATTTTCATGCCTTCTCAATCAACATCTCTCAAATGGGGATGAGGACTAGGAGCCTGTATATCAGTCAGCCCTCTTTAGTGAGCTTGAGCACAATTATATTTGGAGCCATTAATCTGCAACAGATTTTTAAAGGCCCTAGATGCACAATATAATCCCACAGGAACGTTAAAATATTCATGCCCTCCAGAACACTGTTATCAACCCTGGATGCCTTTAAGCCTCATATCCTGATACAGTGCTGTACCAGTCACATTGGAATCCCTTGCCTGTGCCTGACTCCGCATCTGTGTTTTTAAAGCTCTCCGGATGAGTATAATATTCAGCTGTGATGGTTAATCTTCACTGCCAACCTGACAAGATCTAGAATCATCACAGAAATATTCTTGAGTGTGTTTGAGGGTACTATTTCTAGATGGTTGCAAGGGAAGAAAGGAAATGGCCTCTGCCTGTGATCGGAACCATCGGCGGTTGAAGAGTTCTGGATTGAATAAAAAGAAGAAAGCAAGCTAAATACCCACAGTCACCTCTCTGCTTCCTGACTGCCCATTAGTGGCCAGCCATCTTGGACTCCTCCATGCCAGCACACGCATGGATACACATATGAACACACACATATACCATGAAACATGGGAGCACATACATAAGAAATGCATAAACTCCCATGGATGAAGGATGAAGACAGGTATGCAAACTGAGACTAAGTGACAGTAATAGCCAGTGTAATGGATGAGGGAACAAAGAGCCATGGGAACTCAGATGTCAGCGAAGACATCCTTGAAAAAAGATTGTTTGGTACAGGGACTAAAGCATCCTGCATGATACGCCTTCTCTCTGCCTCATTCTCTTGTACATTCTCTCTTGTTTCAGCTTTAACCCTACTGAACGCCTTTCTGTCTTTTTTTTTTTATTGTATTTATTTTCATTTCAAATGTTATCCCTCCTCCTTGTTTCCCCTCTACAAATCCCCTATTCCCTATCCCCTGTTTCTATGAGGGTGCTCCCCCACCCACCCACTCACTTCTGCCTCACTGCCCTAGCATTTCCCTATGTTGGGGCATTGAGCCTTCACAGGACCAAGGACCTCCCCTCACATTGATGCCAGATAAGGCCATCCTCTGCTACATATGCAGCTGGAGCCATGAGTCTCTCCTGTGTGTACTCCTCAGTTGGTGGTTTAGACCCTGGGAGCTCTAGGGGGGTCTGGTTGGTTGATATTGTTGTTCTTCCTATGCGGTTGCAAACTCCTCCAGCTCCTTCAGTCCTTCCCCTAACTCCTCCACTGGGGTCCCAGTGCTCAGTCTGATGGTTGGCTGTGAGGATCCACCTCTGTATTGGACAGGCTCTGGCAGAGCCTCTCAGGGGACTTTAAATAACCCACACTTCCTTAATCAAGTCTTCTATCTTTGCTGACTGTGTCTTCATGAAACATTCTCCATTCGCCCTTTTCCTGGTCTCCCCTCCTACTAGGAGCTTGTTTAGTGTCCATCCTCTCTGGCCTCCCACAGGATGAAATATGTCTTTGTTATACATGCCTAGACCACCTGTAGTGCATTGCTTTTAAGCATATGCATCTCTGTGACATATCTGTGACCCAAGACAGTGCATTCCATAAAAGCAAGAGAAGGGATTATCTCCTCTGTCACCACATCTCCAGCCACAAACAAAGGTAACATTACTAAAAGAATGCATGGGTTGAATGTCAACGGAAATGTGTTATAATGGTGTGGCACTCTGTGGCTTGCTTTAGAAAGGGGAAAGGAGAAGAAACATCAAAACAACAACGACAACAACAACAACAACAACAAAAACAGGTTTCCAAACTACAGCATGAGGAGCAGGTAGTGTTTAGTAAAGCATGGAGTGAGTTTGATTGCTAAAGCCTTCAATAAACCCCCAAATGACCTGAACTTTATTTACTAGGTCATGGATGTCAGTGAAGTTTTACATACAAGGGTGTAAGAACTAGATCTCTCATTTCTGGATAGTTACTCTAGAAGCAAAGCTGGTCTGAAAAAGAAAAAGATTCATTTTTTAAAAAAAGAGATCAATTAGGGAGGTTGCATTCCAGTAGCCCAGGTGAGAGACAATGAAGGCGTTGCTGAAATAATGAAGTAGAGAATTCCATTCAGAGGGCATGTTCAGATGAAATCTATAGAGCTTGCTGAGTAACAGCATGTGAGAGTAGGCGTGAAAGATGATGCCACAGCCAAGCTAGGGAGTCAGGCTGCTTGGGGTCCCTATTAATGGAAATACAGAATGCAGGAAGAGAAGAGCTAGTTTTCAAAAAATAAAATGAGCTCGGTTTTAAATATACTGAGTTCTTTGTGCCCATGGGGTATTTGGGTAGAGTATTTTATGTGCTAGAAAGGCATAAGATCTCAGCTGGTACATCAGTAATTGTAGATATGCCTGGTGTTGTGGAATTTGCTGTGCCGTCTTCCAGTTTATGAACTAGAAGTCAGACTTCAGAAACTGACAGGGTAGCATTGATTTCATGATTTGTTTTACTTTGGGCTACAATTGGCAATAAAAATAACTAGCCCCAGGGGGTGGGGTATTCTAAAGTCCCTTCCTGGTAATTTGCTTCAGTTCTATACACATACCCACTCTAAGCTTGCCCAAATTCAGAAGTGTAACAATTTTTCCCCATAGGCAACTGTGCTGTTATATTTTTTTCTCATTACTTTGGGAGTTCCATGATTTCAGGAAAAAATATATTATTCTTGATAAGCTTTGTACTACATATAACAGAGCCTTAAATTGACAGATGGATGGATGGATAGATGGATGGAGGGATGGATAGATGGATAGAGGACAAATGCATAGATGAATGAGTTTATAATCTTACTGCAGTAACATGTAATATTTCCTCTAGCTTGTTGCCTAGGAATTGAAAGCTTATTATCCTACTGTTAATGCCTAAGTGGCTTTTTGGTGGGGTGCTGACTATAGCAACTGTGTGGGAAGGAATCACTATAAATATTTTTAAATAGGTTTTCATTACATTATTTTCTTTTGGCAATGTGAAATAATCCACATATTTCAGCTTTCTTTGCTGGCTATAAAAAGAACATAATTCTTGCTACATTAACCTTTGACTTTAATATTTAAAAACTCTCTCAATATTATTCTAAAGGTTGGTCAATGGGGATATGACCAAATCTCTGTTTTGAAAAGGTAACATTGTAGAGTATACAAAGACGTTGGAGAATAAGTTATTTCCATCAGGCAGAAGAGGAGGAGGAAGACCTGGAACAAAGTTCTCCCCACCCCCCCACACACACCACAGTGACACACTTCCTCCAACAAGGCCACACCTCCTAATAGTACCACTCCCTGGGCCAAGCATGTTCAAACAACAAGTGGTGAGATGGAGAAAGTTAGTCAAATAATTTTCTCCATAAATACTTATTCTTAATATCATATCAGACTATGGGAGCATAAGCAAAGAAACTAGTAAAGTTTCTTCCTCATAGAGTTTATAGACAAAGAAAGGAGCCGCACAATAATCAAATCAAAGTACTAATCATTGTAACACTGCATCTACGATAAACTGATAAATGTCATATCAATAAAGAAAAGGCAAACTCTAAAAGAAAAAAATAGCAGTCCTGGCAGTTAGGGTGGACACGTCAGTATTTTAAGAGGCTAAAGTAGAAAGATCTTGAGTCTGGACTACTTAGTGCATTTAAGGCTATGAAACACCATCGAAGATAGAAATGAAAGCTTACTTTTGGTGAGTTAAATGGACTTTGACCAGAAGATGAAATCAATAAGCTCCAAGTTATAAATTCTGATTTTACAATGAATCCCACATGATGATCAAGTGGAATGACATCACCACTTACTTGAAATGATGGCGTTTGGCTGATGTGATACTTTATTCTCTGTCTTCATGCGAATGTTTTTTCCCCCCCCCGACTCAGATGTTGCAAGAGCAATCGAACTACTGGAAAAGCTACAAGAATCTGGAGAAGTACCAGTGCACAAGCTCCAGTCTCTCAAAAAGGTGCTTCAGAGTGAGTTTTGTACAGCAATCCGAGAGGTAGGACGCTGAGAATTTAACAACTGCCTTCGGCCATATGTCTTCTGAGTAGAAAACACGTTTTGCCATATAAACAGTTGAAATTGTTAAGCTTGGAAGTACATCTTTGCTTTCTGTTTTTAGCTCCTTGGACAGATGATAAAATATAATTTAGTCTGCTAAACTCTTAAATTAGACCCAGGCAGAAATTATACATTTATATAAAACTGAACGTTGATTTTTATGATACCAGCAGACCTGCTTCAGCAAGTGACTGTAGTGTGCATTCTAATCTACTGGGCAGTCACATGAAGGCACGTGGAAATTCAAATAGAAATAATCATAATTAATGAGGTGGTTGCTTACGGGTACTTGAGTACATTTTTCATAGTTAAGACTTAGTAATTTCCTACCAATTGAAGTTATGCTTACTCAAGTATTAATGCCTAGTGTGATAATGGAAATATTTTCAAATAGACTGCCATGCCTTTGTAGCAAATCTGAATAATGCTTCCTGACTAATCATTGTTTTTGTTAAGTGAGGTAAAACACCGGTGTTCATATGACAATTCAAATTTCATAAATTGGATCTTGGTGGAATTAACTTATTCAACTGATTGATTTAATTAGTCACAAGAAAATCTCCTTGAGATACATAAGCTATCTCATTTATTTATTAACCTATTATCCCTCAACCCTCACTCACTAAAAACCCATTAATCAGAAACCATAGCCTATAATATCCAGCTTAGCTGTTGCTTTAGGAGACACAGCCGATAGATCTTCTGCTGGTCTCCTCCTAAAGGCCACGTGAACCCACTCAGTGGGTGCACGTCTCTGAAGGACAGATGCACCAGGCTTCTATCATCCTTTGTAATTGCGAGTGGATTCTACTGTTTTATGAGCATGAATAGGTACAAAAGAACCTACTTCACTGTGGCAGAAATGCACATACTCTACATACATCTACAGATGTAAACTCTACCCTCTGCAATGCACTTAGAGTTTCAATTTGGTGGGTGTTTGCCTTATACTATGTTTGTGCTCAGTTTTTTTTTCTCCCATGAAATTGATCACAATTTGCTCTTTGTTGGTACTGAGCATAGTCTAAATAAACAACTATAATTACATTACTGAGTTTTCAACCTGTCAGTTAATCAAAGGCTGAAAGAAAATTTCTCAAGATGTGCTAGTTCTATGGCAAGTCTTCACCTTAGTACCAAATGTACAAGGTGCCCAGAAATTGGTAGGTTCCTCTCTGATAACCTCCTATAAATGCTGTAGAAGTTTACACCTGAGTTCTTCAGACTCTTTTTCTCAGTCTTTGAGTTTGTAATCTCTTGAGGAGTCATAGCCAAAGACTTTTCCTTTTTCAGAGATTCTATCTTGTCTTCTGTGTCATACCATTCTAGGTTTTGTGACTGAAGGACAAGGAACATAAAATATCTCTCCTCACTAACTATGTGGCTCATGATCAATTCAAAGCCTCCATGTTTGCAAAACTTGCACTCTTAGTGAAAGAAAATTGTGTAACTGTACAAGAGAACTGTACAAGAGAAAACAAGAGACCAATGATTCTATAGACAGGAGAAAATCAGGATCAGAGGTGATAGAGTTTGATTTTTATCAATTTAAGGTCAGAAAAAAAGAATAATTGAAATATTGAAAAAAGTCACATACATCCCAAGGAGGACAGAGTCTCAGGCACAGCAAATCACAAATGTAAAACCTCAAAGGCACTAATGGTCTCAATGTATGAACAGACCAGTCCAAAAGACAGCATAATTTCATGCAATGAGCAAAGTACATCCCCTAGAAGTAGCCCAAGAGTAGGTTACATAAAGCTTCGTAAGCCATATAAAAACACTGGACTTTATTTCCTATGAGGCATTCTGGGAGAGCTTTGACCTGATTTGACTTGTTCTGGGAAAGTCTCTCTGGCTAATGAAAAAAAAAAAACAAAACAGAACACAAATACTGGTACAAAAGTAAAAGCAAGAGACTAGAAACAAAGGACTGAGGGCATCAAGTAAGAAATGAGATGGTGGTAGACATACAATAGCAGAGAGCTGTCAAATGTTTCATGTATTTCTGAGATGAAAATGAACTGAGATTGATGGAGAATTAAGTATCTAACATCTAAGAGACAGAATTATCAGCAGGTTCTTAGTTTGTGCCTTGGAAAATGGATAGGCATACAGAAAAATGTTACAACAAAGCACATTATTTAGTATAATCAATACATGGTAACAGTTAAGTATCCAAAAAATAGTTCACTAAAAAAATAAAAAGAGAGTGTAGACAAATGAACTACCTAACACTGTACAAACTTGAACTAGTACAAGTAATTTTACATTCACACTAATGTAGATAGTCATAATTGTGTTCTTAGAGTCAAACTTATGCAATCATCTTGTCTGGCATTTGTACTAGTGGTGTAGAATTGGCTGTGCAACTAGTCTGCAGTTATCTTCATTATCATTTCTGCGTTGCATTACATTTGCTGTGGGAAGCAATGGCAACATTGTAACACAGCAACTGTAAATGGTATTCCTAAGGAAAACACCTTCAAAGGACAATACATCAAAGAATGTGAGTATATGTTGCCAGATAGGTGAACCAAAAGTCAATAAAGAGAGTAACTGGAGGAAGTCTGGCAATAATTACCTAAATGTTAAATAAGCTTGGGCCAAGAAAATTTTCATTCCCGGTCTCTATATGGTAGGCATGGAATCTCTGAAACTTTTGATGTTCACTTAAATAATCTTTAGGATTTTTTATTGTTAAAATACGTGTCTTTTTATAGAAATATCTGCTACCTAAAATTTAAACTGTATTATTCATTATAACTAAGAGAGCAAAAACAGATACAGGTCATACAACTGCCAATAACATGCTCAAAACAAGAAGATAGGGTTAGCCCTTGTAAAGAGTGCCTAATATAAGTAAAATTATTATTGTTGTTGTTGTTATTGTTGTTGTTAACACAGCAAAACAAGATACTGATCACACAACTGCCAATAACATGATCAAAATAAGAAAGCAGGGTTATCCTTTGTAAAGAATGCCTTATATAAATGCAACAATAATTATCCTTGTATTATGAGGTAATTTCATACTTTGCTATACAAATAGGATGAGCCTATGAGTCAACTCTTGGCATATGTACAATGCTTTTAAAAGAAGAGTTGAATGAGGTTTTATATTTTATGCTAAAAATCAGTGCTCAGAAAATATTAAAAGTTTTCTTAACTATTTTTCAGTAGTGTGTAATACTAAAGTCTGAAAAAATGCATATTGAGATCAGTATTGAGAGGACTGTCAACATACACACCTGACAGAGGTGTTGCCCTATTAGTAGATAAGTGTAACACATTAATATGCCAAGCCACATGCAGCATTAAACTCTGCACACAGACTTGTTGACAGATTTTTTTTTTGGTTGTACTTGATGGTTGACAGGTATTGAAATAACTCAATCAATGATTAAACTGCACCCATTCTGTGAATAACCTCAGAGTACATGACCAAGAAATGGAGTAATTTGTGATACCACAATTCTATAATGAGATATATCTACACAAGTAGATAAGAGAATACTCACACAACAGTTGAATGAATGATGAAACAAGGATTGTATAACACTGGGTATTTTTTTTGTGATTTTTTTTAAAAGTAACTACACTGAATAAATAGCTATAATGATCTAAATTTTAAAGTTGAGGTACAAATTTAATGATTTGAAAATGGCAATGTTTCATTTCATAGGAGTAATTTAATAAGAGGATGGTCATCAAGACAGGATTTTTTCCCCCTAGTATTTCATGCTCTGTGTGTCAGATAAAAAAAGAAGTGTATAAATGACCATATTTAAGAGACCAACCATTCATAGTTCTGGTAGGTGCTATGCATGCTAGTGTAGAAGACAAGTAATTAATCTCACATGGCTACAACCCTGCAAGCTGCAATAATGATTTATCTACAAGATATGCAGGCTGGAACAATGGCAGCATGGATGTTAGGAGAGCAATGGACCACTTTTCTACTGGATTTAATGCCCACCATGAGCTGGAAATGAGGCCAAAACCTGAGTTAGGACAGATCACAGGAGCTAAGAGGAAATAGAACATTATTATTCTGCTAAATGAACACAGCAATAAAACGTCCCTTAAGGAACATATTTGAGCAAGTGTCCTTGTGAAATGGTAGAGTATCTTTGGAGTATATGTCCAGGAGGGGTATAGCTGGGACTTGAGGTAGAACTATTCCCAATTTTCTGAGAAATGACCAAGTTGATTTCCAAAGTGATTGTACAAGTTTGCACTCCCACCAGCAAATAAGCTTGTTCTTGCAGTAGATGGAAATTAACACACAGACCCACAACCCTTTAAGAGTGAGAGACTTTGGAATGCTCAGTAAATGTGTTTTTCATACCCTTCCCCTCCAAGGCTTAGGAATCCATGCAATAAAAATAAATAAATAAATAAAGAAGAGCCAAAGAGAGTAGACAATGTGCTAAGGAAAAAGCATTTTTGATACTCAACTGGGTTGATGCAGAGTAACTCATAGAAACCATGACAGCCAGCAGGTGACTGGTACAATTCAAGCCAGGCAGAATCCCAGTGCGGAGAAGTGGAGGCGAACACAGGGGCTACCCTTAGTCAAGAAGCTATTCATAAATGGTACCTGCTGGAGTTGAGAAGGATCTGTTTTCTTCAGTGGAGTAACACTGGGTGTATCAATCACCTTCGGGGTGGCCCTCTGCTCAGGAGTGGATGGCTGATATAAATCAAACTCCATGAGTATCAGGGCATTTTTCTTTCATTTTTGATTTTGTTTTAAGAGAAAGCACATGAAATTGGGTGAAGGTAATCTTGGAGGAACTGAGGAACAGGAAAGAAGATGATAAAATATATGGAATTTAAAGTCTCAAATAAAAAATAAAAATAATAAAAACTAAATCATTACCAGAGAGAGAGAGAGAGAGAGAGAGAGAGAGAGAGAGAATAAATATTCAATTTTAGCAGCTGAATATAAATTATTTTCATAGTCAATGTAATCATAACATTTAATTAGTAATTTGGTTACTCTGACCATCTTCCAGATTGTAAAGCATTTGAGTTTCCAACTCTCCAGGATCACGTGGTGATCCAGACTTAATTGGGATTAACTGCCAGGAATGGCTCCTGGTGAGGGTGACCTCCAGCCTTTATTACTGTAATGTGCATGTTTGAGCCAAAAGTACAAAACAAAATTATACAGTCACCCAAATTATTTTCCTTGGCCAAGGTGGGGCAGAGGGTGGGGACATCCTTGTGGAGACAGGGGACAGGGAGGAGGTATGGGCTGTAGAATAGTCAGAGGGTGGACGAGGAGGGGAATAAAATCTGGAGTGTAAATAAGTAAACAAAAGATTAAAAAATTTCTAATGTAGTAAAATTTAAGAAAATATACCACCTCTACATGCATATTTTGCTGTCATAGTCTGTAAGGTTGAACTAAAATATCCTAATTATCATCTACTGCTTGCCACACTCTAGTGTTGGATTTCTCCATCGTCATTAAAGGTAGACATGGTTATCCCAACTGCTTCTGCCCAGTGGTTTGTGAATGGAAACCTTACTATGCTCTGAATTCCTCTGGAAACCACTGAGTTAGTACCTGACTTTTATTTCCTTCCTGATGTAGTTTATAGTATGATGTTATGAGTCTGTAGGGTTTCAGAGGGAAAAATAGATGGTCCAGTCAACCGTAATAAACACATACCCAAAGCATGAAATTGATGCTTATTACTCTCAATTCTTAAGACTTTTAAGATTATTGTTCCATAGCATAGTCAATGGTATCCTGACTGCACAAATCTCACAACCAAACAAAATTTATTTCGGTAAAAGGCTGAAATCAGTATCTTTAATTCATATTATATACATACTCCCTTTCTCCCTCCCCCCCCCCCGCTTTTTTAAAATTAAAAATGGGGCCTGGGATGGTTGCTTAATTGTATTTTTCCTAACATTCACAAAGCCTTATTTGGATCCTAGTATCAAAAACAATAAACTAAATTAAACTAAAAGTGAAGTAGAATAAATAAATAAATAAATGTGAAAATTAGTAGTCAATACAAGTCCCGATGGCAATTGTGTACCTTATAACTCATAGGAATGGGAGTCACATTGTTTCTCTATTCTTTTGTTTTGTTCCTGGGGATAGAATTTATTAGCCCTCCATTGCCAATCTATTCCCCATCTAAATCTTATACTATTTCTCTATATAGTTTCTATACCACAGACTCAAAGGCATAAACAAATATAAAGGTATGACAGAAACTAATATGATATCATCAGACTAATGTTTAGTGAGACGTATTTTTCCCCAGGGAATGTGTTTCCCAACATGAATTGGGTGAACACATTTAACAAAAGTCATAGGAAGCATAAGCTGATGGTGTTCTATACGACTCAGTCTACCCTGTGAACCAAGATGTAGATAAGTTTCATGAGAGAGCTATGATTATTTAGAAGATAGAGCATAGAAGCTGAATTTCCCAGAGAAACATGTACGAGGATCAGTGATAACAAGAGATTGGACAAAGATAACAGAGAAGAAAGAACTGGAAAGAAGAAAGATGAAAGAGCATTGGGAAGAATAGTAGAGAGTGCCAGGTGTTGGGGAGAGAGGGTAAGGACACAGGCAATAAACGGTATTGTGGACTGGTATACTAAACAGACAAATGTGCAAAGATTATAGACAATGCAATCAGGGCAAACCCAGCTCCACTCCCTTGCTAGTTTCTTAATTATATCATCTTTGCATTTCTTAAATTCTGCAAACTTGATTGCATCTTCTACTTGAATAATAACATGAGGCAATAAGTTTGCGGGAAGATTAAATAAAATGAAACAAAATATTAAATATTTTCACAAAGAGAATGCTGAGCTAAGAGTAAATGCTCAGTAAATTGCAAAAAAATAATTGCCATTTTTTTCTGAATCTTGTGATAATAATTAAAATGTTTGATATGTTTTAATAGAAACATGAGTTGGGTGGGGGGAAAGTATCCTTGCAGTTTCTTTTTTTAAATCATGGGGGCAAATGATGAAGCTTTTAATAAGAGGCATATTATATTATATATTTTATATATAATACATATTATATTTTATATAATAAGAGGCATGTTAAGAGAGATGCTGACACACAATATTGCTTTTTGAATACCTCACTCAGCATAGTAAGAGACCTAGATATCCTGCCATATGATGAACAGTCAAGGATAGTGATGATGTCATAGGATAGAAATCATGTGCGACATAAATTTGTTAGCCAATTTGATTGTATAAGAGGAATAACAAGAAGCCATTCCACAGCACCACATAAAAAAAAATCAAGAACATAGATAACCAAAGCATATGTGAGAATATCCATTGATGACTTCGCTATAATTTTCAGTGTCTCCTGATAGCAATAACAAAGGTTAGAACATATATTTCCCAGAGAGATTTTCATTTTTATTTGCATGGTATGATTGGATGTCTGATACATATGTTGTTTGTATAGCAACCAAGTCGGTGTAAGTACTGCATTCATCATGTCATGGTGTTGCAAGGATTCCAAAGCTTCTTTCCAGCTATTTTGAAATGTAAAATACCTTGCGGTTAACAGCGATCTCCCTTCTGTACAGCAGAACACCAGAACTTATTTCTGCTGATTGTGATAACCCTTTCCCTCCACTCTCCTCCTCCAGATGTTGTTTTCCTTCGTCACCACGAATGAGCTGCTTTTACAGTTCACATCTGAGTAAGATTATGCAGTGTTTGTTGTACCACTTGATTTCCCACTTTCTCTAACAAAATACCTGAGAGAAGCAACTTAAGAGAAGAAAGAAATTTGGGTTCATAGTTTAACAAGGCATGTGGTCCAAACACAATGGCTGAGAAGGGAGCTGATCACTTTGCACTCTCTACCAGGACACAGATGAATGCTGGAGCAACTCTAGTTGTCTTGTATTGTTGTGCATGTGCACATGTGTGCATGTGGGTGCATGCTTGTGTTTGCCTGTGTGTGTGTGTGTGTGTGTGTGTGTGTGTGTGTGTGTGTGTGTGTGCCTGTGTGTGTGTTTAAATTTTTATTCACTCTGGCACCTAAATTAAGTATAGGACCTCCCACTTTCAGGATGGTCACCCTTTTCTTACTTTACTGTGGATGGATGGAACCTCCCTCACATATTACCTGAGGAGTGTCTGCTGACTAACTTCAAATCCAATCAAACTGATCGTTTTAATTAACCATTGCTTTTGATCTTCTGTGCATAGCTTCTTTCCCACAATCCCCTAAAAGTGCTTCCATTTCTGTCTCAAATAATAGGATTTCATCCCCTTTTTGAATGGTTGGATCCTATTCCATCCTGGATGTGTACCACTTCTCTATGTATTCATCGTTTGTTAGAGACTTAGGTTTGTTCTGATACCTTAAAAAACAGCTACATGTATTTATTTACTTGCAAGGAGGGCCACACCACGGCACTAGTGTGGAGGCCAGAAGACAAATAGCAGGAGTTGGTTCCCTCCTTCCAACATGTAGGTTCAAGGAATTGAATTCAGATCATCAGGCTTGGTGGCAAGCATCTTTATCCACTGAGTTTTCTTTCAGGCTGTGTTTTAACTCTTAGTTCTTGTGAGTAGTCCTTCAATAACCACAGAAGCATGGATCTCTCTTTCACTTTCCAATGTAGCTTCCTTTGGGTAAACTCCCAGACTGAGAATGCTGAGTCATACTCTGGTTCTATTTTTAATTTTCTGAAGAACTTCTCATGACATTTTTCAGAGTAGTTTTAGAAATGAGCATTTGTATTAACAGTGTTCCCTGTCCCCTTCACTCCCCACCCTGAATAATTCCGGTTATCTTTTTTCTCTGCTTGACAATCGCCAGCCAACTAGAATGAGGTGGTATCTAATCATGGTTTTATTTGTATTCCCCCAGTGATAATGGACTTTTGTGTGCTTTAGGAAATGCATACTAATCTCTTTCATTCATTTTTTTACATTAAATTACCCCCAAAAATTTAATCTTAAGTCCCTTCAAGACTCTAGACATTAGCTCCTCATTAGAGGAAGATTTTGCTAATACATCCTACCATATGCAGGCTTCTGTAACAGGAAATCCTAAACTGAAGATTATATATAAGCATGGTAAAGTAAGAGGCAACAAATAGAAGCATATGTATGTATATATATGTGTATATATATACACATATATATACAATAACACTTTTTGTTTAAGTTTTGGTATGTTATGTTCCTTCCCTTATCCTGCCAAAGCTACAGTTATTTATGGAGAAATGTGAGGGGTTGGTTTTTGTTTTGTTTTACTTTGCTTTTATTGTTTTAATGAGTTTGTTAATGCTTTTCTTCATGTATGGGTTCTTCAAGTACAACTATCATCCTTGTATGAACGTATCCAGGGTACTACCACACTCAACAGTATTAACGAAAATGTATCTGCTTTAAGATTATTCATCTCTCTTTCTCTTCACATTAAACTAAACTGGAAAATGGAAAAGAAAAGAAAGACGGTGGCCTTCTCAGTTCCTTTGGTTTTATCTGCATTGCCAACTAGAGTGGACACAATAGCCAGACTGTTTCCTACCAATGAGCATACACTATCAGGAGGGCTAATGTCTGAATCTCTTGAAACTGCATGACTTTTTTCATTTACATTTTCATTTTAGAAAAACCACAAACTTTAAAAGGAAACACATTAATAAGTTTATATTTGTGTCATCATGTAAGTCTTGACACTTTTCCATGAAAAACAAAGCAAAACAAAACAAAACACCTAAATAACTAGAGAAAGCTTCATCAACTTAAGTGATCTAGAAATGCTTGAACTTGTGGGTAGATCAAAAAAGAAGAAAACTCGAGTAGAGCTTCTGTTCACTTGCTATAACCTCCTCCTGAACTCTGACATTTTGCTAATATTTTGAAGCCAATTGTGGTGGAAAATAACAGCTGTGTCATTCCCATTTTGTGTGCAACTAGGCGAAAACTGCCCTTGTTTCTGGATTTTATGTAGCATGTGAAGGCTAATGACCCATGGTGCATATGAGTGATGCTTCCTGGATACCTTTAAAGGCCAAGTTCTTCCAACAGTGAACTGTTTTTTTAATGAGGCAAAAGTCCTAAGGGAAGAAAAGTCTTGGCAGAACCTGTACGTGTGGAGGACATGCGCAATTTCTCCATCCAAAATCCAGTCTGCTCAGTGTGGGGAAGCCAGAGGCGCTTACATCTTTTGCCATCTGTATGCATTAGGGTCAAAAGCCTTGCTTCTCCCTAAACGGATGCCTTTCCTGGGCCCTTAAAAGTGTCCTAGTAATTTCATAGCCATTTCTTTGGAAGTATATTCTCTAAAGACTTTATTTATATCTTGTTTTAGCTATCTGAACTTTCATGGCTTCGGCAGAGGAAAGCTATTCATGTATGTAGCTGAACTAGGGTGAGGAGTTTCAATGTGTGTGTGTGTTGGGGTGTGTGTATGTGTCCATGTGTGTGTCTATGTGTGTGTCTGTGTATGTTGGTGTGTGTTTCTGTGTGTGTGGCTGTGTGTGTTTGTGTGTGGCTGTGTGTGTGTCTGTGTATGTGTGTGTGTGTGTGTGTGTGTGTTTGTGTGTGGCTGTGTGTGTGTCTGTGTATGTGTGTGTGTGTGTGTGTGTGTGTGTGTGTATGTGTGTATGTGTACAGGAAAGAAGAATCCTAGAAAAATCTGACAAGTCAATTTTATTTCAGTGACAAGGTTTTGTTGTAAATGCAAGGCTTGAAGTTGAGGTCTAGCAATTGCATATTCATGCAATTACAATTTTTCTGCTGGTTGGAGCCTCCGAATGCCTGCTGTTTTAGAGCAAAAAGTTAGAGGTGAAAAGATGAGAGCCTTCCCTGCTACAAGAGAGAGGTCAAGAAAGGTAAAAGCAAGATACCTATGGCCAGGTTTGTCCAAGAAGCTCTACAAACACCAGGGAAGAGGACAGGACTCTTGCAAAAGTCACTTCTGTTTACAACATTCAAATTTGAAAGAAGGATTTAAAATTCCTTTCCTTGCTAACAAAGGCTGTTGACGACAACTTTTCAAGATGATTTTATTTCCCTTGAATACAAAGGACTGTGGAAAGCTTGAATTCAACTCAGGTGTCTTAGAGAACCTCAAGTGTCCCAATGAGAGCCATCCTGCCTGTGCTGGTTATTTGATCCTCTTTTTTATTAAAAGTCATATAAGCTGCAACTTGGAGTGCTCCCTATTATTGAAATGGATACAAAGGTGATTGAATACTAAAAATAACAGAAAAATGCCCTCTAAATTTTAATGTCTGCCTAAGCCAATGAAGGGTACTACTTGCTGAAATTTATTATAGACAAAAATAAATCATTTTAATTAAGTGATTTGGCTTCATTGATCTCCAGAAAGTAGCCTTCTAGTTTTATCAAAAAAAAAAAGAAGTTTATCCTTTGCAGTATATGGCATAAACCAAGGATAAATGCAGGAGTGGGGGATGAATGAGCAGTTAAATATATTTTAGTCCATGTTTTTGTTGCTACAAAAAAGAATGGAATGAAGGAAGGAAGGAAGGAAGAAGGGAAGAAAGGAAGGAAGGAAACAAAGAAGCAAAGAAAGAAACAAAGGAGGAAGAAAAAAATCTTAGACTGTGCATAGTTGATCAATAACAGATACTAGAAAGCCTGGGATCAAGGTGGCAACATTTAGACCTGTTGCATCCTCTCACTTCACACCCACATGACAGAAGGTAGAAGGGCAAGCTCAGAATCTAACTTAGTTGCTGAATGGAGCCTCTTTTATAACGACTTCCTGTCACAAATGAATAAACAGCTTTCATGACTTATGCATATGAAGTCCTTATTCCATGACACTATCACAATGACAGGACTCAATTTCTGGCAAGGACACAGTCAAACCATAGTAATCCACAACAGTGGATTTTATTTAAGATAGCCCCACAATTTCATCACATTCTCAAAAACATCCCTCACACACTTTCCCATTATTCACCCTCAAATAAAGACTATTCCCCAATATGAGATTAGAAGACCAACATGAAATATTGTTCTTCTAGTCTGTTCTCTAAAGTCTTACCAATTCTAGCTGTAGTTGCACAGCCTTTATTTTCTTCCTGTGGGTTGTATGTCATATGCCTGGAAAGATGGTATCATATATGGATGATAAGAATGGTAGAAATATATGAAGACTATGTGTGTGAGGGTGAAATAGGAAGAGGAGGTGCAATGGGATATTTAAATATATGTGAGACACTTAAATAATATGTACCAAATGAAAGTGAAGGCACTTGAATATCCACCAGTGAAGTGGTATCTCATTGCAATTACAATTTGTATATATTCGATCATTAAATTGCTGAACATCCTTTCTTATATTTACTGGCCATATGTGCTTCTTTTTCCATTTCTGCATAAATGTTATGCATATTAAAATAATAATTATAGCACTTGGCATGTGGCTCTCCATGAGTTCAAAGCTAGCCTGTCTATATATAGGTTAGCTGGAGCTAAATAGTAAGAAAGAAGGAAAGTAAGGAAGGACAGAAGGAAAGAAGGAAGGAACGAAGGAACAAAGGGAAGGAAAAGAAAGTCAAGGAGCGCCAGGCAGCGGTGGTGCATGCCTGTAATCCCAGTACTTGGGAGGCAGAGACAGGAGGATTTCTGAGTTCAAGGCCAGCCTGGTTTACAGAGTGAGTTCCAGGGCAGCCAGGACCACAAAGAGAAACCCTGTCTCCAGGAAAAAAAAAAGAAAGAAAAAAAGAAAGAAAGAAAGAAAGAAAGAAAGAAAGAAAGAAAGAAAGAAAGAAAGAAAGAAAGAAAGAAAGAAAGTCAAGGAGCTAGTCTAAATTAAAAGTAACTGAAGGGATATCCTAAGTTTAAGGAAGAAAAGGGGGAGGAAGGAAGGAAGGAAGGAAGGAAGGAAGGAAGAAAACTCTGAATGAAGGGTGCATATATATAAAAAAAAGAAAAATGAAATAAAAAATGTGTCAAATGTTTTTTTTTAAAAGCAAATCTAAGTAAAATATGCATCTCCAATCATAAAGGAGACAAAGGTAAAAACAAAAAATAAAGGACTAAAGAAGCTGTCTGCTGAATTAGAGTGGAAACCTAGTACCTTAGAATAAAAAGCTTGGAGACCTGAACTCCCATCCCTTCACACTTGCAGAAACACAATGTTGCACAAATAGCATTTGTTTTAATATAGCAAATTAGATTGTCCTGGTTTTGTTGTTGTTGTTTGGGAGGTTTGATTATTTGGGTTTTTTGCTTTTGTTTTTTTGAGACAGGGTTTCTCTGTAACAGCCCTGCCTTCCCTGGACCTTGCTTTATAAACCAGTCTGGCCAGGCAGTGGTGGTACATGCCTTTAATCCCAGAACTTGGGAGGCAGAGGCAAGCAGATTTCTGAGTTCGAGGCCAGCCTGGTTTACAGAGTGAGTTCAAGGGCAGCCAGGGCTACACAGAGAAACCCTGTCTCAAAAAACCAAAAAATAACCAAATAATAATAATAATTATAATTATAATAACAACAACAATAGATGTACTCACTGCAATTGCTTTTTAGGATATGGTTCATAATTTCATCGGGGAAATTGTAGCGATAGAATGATGACATCATTCATTAGGAAAAGTATTGCAATTGTAGTTTCTGTTTCTGCAGTTTTATCTGAGTAGACACATTTTTTTTTTAAAAAAAAATATGTTATGTAAAGTGTTCCCAACATGTCACTTTCTGGTAGCAAGAAGAGAGTCTTTGTGGCAGGAACCTTCTTAGACTGTAATTGCCCTAATGGGTCATTGATCTTAAAGTAATCTAAACAACCCTCGCAGTAATGTACGATGCCATGGGAGGCTGTTAACGTCACTGTTGGGTAAATAGTCAGCCCAAGCTTTTATTTACTATTACAAATGATAAAATAAACAGTACATATTTCAAGAAGCTTGTAATTTACATGTACTTACACAGTAGTTCAAAATAATAGACTCTTTGGAGAAGCTGTGTTTTATATCAATCAAACGAAGCGAACATGCTGTCTTTGGTTGCGATCATGGTAGTAGAAACCAGAACTTCTATTCTGGGCACCATAGATGATAACTGCCTTGCCCCCTGCTGAAGAAGTCACTTAACTTTTTCTTGCTTTAGTATTGCCAGCATAGACAGAGACAAGTCTATTTATATAACCTCATTGAAATTGTTAGCTTACAGATGGGTATTTCTTCATCCAACTGTCTGTTATTTCAAAGTTATTCACGTATATCAAATGAAATAAAATTTCTATCAGATATAATCCCAAATATATGCAAGACACCTATTTTGCTCTATATTTTTCTTTCCTCTTTTCTACTTTGTCTTTTTCACTCAAAAGGACTATTTCAGATTTAAAGATTTAAAGACATAAAGATCCTAGAGCCCAGAAGCCAATGTTCTTACAGCAAGACCTTACCTGGAGACAGAATTCCTGAACACTCACTGCCCTGCTCTCCTAGAGTATTAAAAGACAAAACAAGAAACTCTATCTTAAACAAGGTTAAAGAGAATGACAGATGATCTGCTTCCACTTACTTATAAGATATTCACATATATCACTCACACACACACACACACACACACACACACACACAATAGCAGGTGTTTTTGTTGTTGTTGACTTGTTTTTCATGTGCCTTTCATGAATAAAATTCTTAGTTTTACATGCTTACTTCTTAAAATAATCTATACTCTTTGGAAACCTTATATCATTTCCGCACTATGTAGACCAGGATGGCCTCGAACTCACAGAGAGAACTTGCTACCTCTGCCTCCCTTCTTGACACTGTCATTAAAACATTGTGCAACAGTGCCCAGGTCAACCAGTTTCTTTACATGGAATCACCAGGTCTCTCTAACCTGATATGTCAACAGGTTATGACAACATAGAGACAACAGTACCACACACGTTTCTACAGAATTCTCAAGCTAGCTTCTGAGGAATGTCAATCAATGAAGAGGCGAAGGGAGCAAGTTTCCCATTGATCATTGATTCCTTATATGAGAAAATAGTTATTTTTCATTGAAATTTCTCTAATAGTATTCAGTTCCTTTATTTATGAGAAAGGACTTAGTCCTGGTACAAGATAGTGTTTAACTAACAACCGTAGCTCAGTGAGAGAACTGGAGATTAAGGAACTAACTTACTTAAACAAGCTAGAAAATCTTTCCTACCTACAATATAATAAAGATTTGCAAATTATTTACCAGTTCAAATGAAAAAAATGCCAAGAAAAAGAAAGACAGGAAGAAATCCAAAAGATGTAGAAAATTATGGACAGTTGAACTTGTTGATAATAAATATTTAAAATATGTTAGGACAGTCCAAGGAGAAGACCATAATTTATTAATTATTGTGGTTGAAATATTGTAATTATGAGTGTGATTTAAATCATTATGCTGACATTTCCTACAAAATACATTATCAAGCAAAGGCAATTATTTAAACAGTAGTTAAGAGGAAGAGAGCTATTTACAGTGTTCATTTACCTTAATTAATTTGGGTATATTACGACAGACAAGAGAGGTATTTTTCAAGATCTTCATGACATTAAGACTTCAAGTAATACAATCAGTGAATCACACTTGGTATTTAAATTTTATGTAAATAAAGATAAACTTTGATAATAAAGAATCTCCTTAATATATTAACTTAATCACAATGGCATAATAATAAAAGTGTGATTTATTTGAGTTATGGCTTTATAGTTCTCCAAGTGCTGGTAAAATTCAGTGAAAAATTGAGGTGTTCACAATTTGATCCTGTAACTACACAAGTGAATTGTCCCTAACTTAAATTTCAATAGAGTAAATGTTGGCCTCTCTTAAATTATAGCTTTAAAGGCAATTTTAGAGCATTTATCCTACCTTTAATTTCATTAAATAAATAATCATAGTGAACAGTGAAAACATATTTTTGCTATCAATTATTATGTTTATGTTTTGGAAAACATTACCATTTTATAAAAGAATTTGAACTCTTTCCCCCTTTACTCTGTATTCAATGATGAGAAGTTTACTTTATATTATAAAATGCTGAAAGCAGTTGACCAGCCAATATTAACATTAGTTTTAAAAGTTATTTTGCAATGCATACTTCATTAAACATGAGTCTATAAGCAAAATGTGAATAAATCAGTCATCTCTATATCAGGATAGTTTGATTATTCAATGAAAAATGTCTACACATACAGAACTATTGATTTTTTCTATACTGATTAGAAAAACATTTATTAAATTCTATGTCAATGTACTTGGTATCAGTGTTCTTATTGACAATTACAACAAAAAAAAAAGGAAAACTGAAGTTCCTGATTGCAGTGACTAATTTAAATATTTAAATATACAAAACTATTTTATTACACTTGAAAGAAGCTGCATAATCTTATTTTGCTTTGAAAATAGAGAAATAATCTTTTAGAGACACTATTTCAGACACTGACTTTTAATAAACAATATTTTCAGTTTAATGCCACAGGTCATTTAGGAAATAGAGACATCGAGGGATTTACACTAGATCCAAGGGACAATTCCTGCTTCCTTCTTTTTTCCATTGATTCGAGCTTTGCCCTGGTCTCTACAAACAAAGAAATTAAGCAAAGACATGGCTGGCCACCTTAACTTTATCTGCTGCTTCCTACTCTAGCTTTTGCTGCTAATTCTAACATTGTTTAGATTGGTTATCAGATTTGTATCTGCCTTCCTTACATGTCAAGTGCAGGGCATTTTGAGATGTAGTATGCCTGTTTTCTGACACTGAATACTAGTTTTTGTGCTAGGTTTTCTCCTAGGATGGAACTGAGTCTAAGCATGTCTCACAGGAACTTTTCTGAGGAGAATCCTGCCCTCTAATGACCATATCCAAACGTTATGTATTTCCAATTTGTTAATTAACGCTAAGCAATGATCTCTAATGCACAGCTGGGCAGGTGGCTTCTCTGATCTCTTAGGTCAGAGACTGTTAGATAGACAACAGGAGTCACTCTCAGATTAGTGTACTAATTAATTCCGAAGAACTCCTACTTGAACTATATCAAAAGACAAGTGACACATATACCAGAAATGTGGAAACCCCTGTAGTTTCTTTCATCTCTTAGCAGCAGGAAAAAAAAATCTCTCCTCATCTTTGCATATGCAAATACTGACATGTTGGAAGACCTTTGTAAATGATTACCTTGGTGCTAGGGAGGTGGTCTCTGATAATTACTTTTACACTCATGTGGGTGGCGACTGATGCATTATCAAAGAAAAGAAATGATGCCAAAATCAAATCAAGTTGTTATCTTTTAACGCAAGAAGCTGAAAACATCTGTTTCTCGTCTTCAATTTGTTTAGCTATGAGTATATACTTAAGGGGTAGATATTATATATATAGTAAACCTAAAATATTCTTCAGTGAAATTTGAAGTGCTATCTTGTTAAAGTGGCAACATGAAGCACATGCTGTGGGATTTTTTTCTTACGTGTTTGTAGGTATGGAGGAGACGGCTGGCAAATTTAACCAAATGTGAATGAAAAGGAGTTGATATTTTGGGACACTGAGTTCTTACACAACATAAGGAAGGGACAAAAGGAATGAAGTTTAGAGTAAAACCTTACCACCCAGGAAACTGTGGTTTTCGATAAATAGTTGTAGTTTTCAACTGCTATTGCTCTGAGCCTAGGTATCACCATGTTTTCTCAAGGATGAGTATCTGTGGTACTGATGTGGATTTTTGAGGCCATGGCAGTTTTAGGACAATTGTGAAAACAAGTCTCTAAGCAAAGCCAACCTTCTAGAGCATCTTTTGGAGTAAACACCTGGGACCTTGCTGGAAAGATGAAAAATCCTTAAATAATAGCACAGATTCACTTTGTCCTGAAGTTTCTTGTTGTTATTAGCATTTCTTAGTGTTTTATCTACAGGTTCTTGCATGCTCACAAAGAGAATCCCCTGGAAAGTTTTCAAATATCCTTGACCTAACTCTTCTCTCAGTTCAGTTTGGTCAGTATTTGGTGGTGGAAGCCAGATGGACTCCAAGATGTTTTAAGAGTCTCCAGGTGATTTGATTATGTAGCAATGTTAGGGAAAACATATGCCTTGAAACATCCACTTTAAAACGTCCATTTCTGAATTCTTCTGAACCCAAACAAGGAATTTTATACTAAATTAAAACATATGGAAGGAGACGACTGTTATTTGTCTGAGAAACGAAAATGGATAAATAAAGAAGCTTTGTTAAGAAAAGCCATATCAAAGAATGAAAAAGCCACTAGGAGTTTTTTAAAGGGATTCTTAGCTACTCAGCAGTCAAACTGAATAATATTCAAATGTAATCAAGGACCTGTTATCTTGATAGACTAGTCTCACTGATTATTTCCTTTTATAAAACCTTATGTCTATCAAATAACCTTTAATTTATGTAAAATAATTAAAGTGAGAGACTTTCTTTATTAATGTTGGTCTTTGAAGAATATGTTCATTGAATGGAGACAAATCCTTGTTGCTATTATTTACAGTTTCAAAAGAGAAGTTATACTTCTCATTTGTAATAAACCCCACCAAGACAGATCACACATACAAACACACATGTATTCACACACACTCACATACACATACCCTCTTTTACACACACATACACACATAAATACACACATGTTCACATACACACACACATACACACACTCAAAAATACATACACATGTACACATTCTCTCATATACACCTAAAAACACATACTACATACACACATATAAATACACACTCATGCACAAACTCTCTCACATATACAAACACACACACTCACACACACATATAAACACACACATACACACATACATGCACACACACTCACACACACACACATTCTTTAACCACAGATACACTTTATGTTGGGTCCCTCTGACATTTTTCTCCTTGCCTAGTCCACAAATTCCCATTTAAGAACCCATGTCTGAAATGGCCCATAGTGGCTTACATGCCAACTGGAATGATATAGGCAAAACTACTCCCACGTGTCAGAATGAATCCTGCCAGCAATTCTGAGACCCAGCCAACTTGAAGAAGAAACTCTTTGAACTCCCTGGAAGATGTGCTTCCCCTGATCTTGAGGAAAGGCATTTCTCATCGTTCTCCCCAGGAAATATCACATGTTTTTAATTCTCAACTCTTCTTTATTCCATATCCAGTTGCCTGTTCATCCTCACATTCATAAGACACTAGAGCCAACACCTTGACAAGAGTTTCAGTGTTAATATGGACAAAGATTAGATATCTGTGGTACTCTCATAACCATATTGCATGACTTTCAGTAATGAGACATGAGCAAATACCTGCTCACTCCAGACAGGGCACTGATCAAGGGGATGATGGTACTAATCTAGTTGAGTGAACTTGTTAGAATTACTTACAGGATCATCGTTGAGAAGGCTTACTTATAGGAACGTGTATTACTTAAAAGAATTTGCATCAGTGATAGGTCTATTTGAGGATGGATAATAACTCATGATACCTGCGTACTTGGAGCTTCCTGCTCAACTTGCAGGCAGCTCTGACATATATTTTCCTTTCCCCTCCAAAACTTACTGCTTATAAAATATCAGAGAGAGGTTTTATCAATCTTACAGCTTTCTAAGACTTCAGAACCCTGTAATATTCTTAAGCTTTCTGGATTTTCTTCTAGGAGAGAATGTTTCAATTTGTAGGAGGCAGCTATACAACTGGCAGCCTCTCCATGTTTGTGATCACATATCTAATTGACCATACTATGCAAATTTGACAGCTGCCACAGAAAAATCTCTAATGTTATGTATGGCTTTCTTGATTTTTTTCTTGTGTTATTGATGTCATTACTTTTCACCATTGCTCAATCATGGGACCCAGTCTTTCTCTTTCCTTGTCTACAAATAATAATATGGGTTATAAAACCTACAGGTTCTAAGTGAACATGCATTTTTCTCTTTTATCACACAGCAAGACAAACCACTCAGCTTGAAACTACAGACCTTAGATTTCACATCTCTCTGCTACATCAACATAGAAATTCTTCAATTTTATAATAGGTGATTTGCCTCATAGATAATAAAATGGATTAAATGATCTAATACAGCTGAATACAAGCTTTTAAAATGTACTTTCAGGTAGGCAGCAAGAACATGAAAAAGGAACTGCTAGACTGTGAAATATCTGTATAATCCAAGGATTGTTTTCAATTAACACTGAATTATGCTAACAATTATTTCAGATAAAAATGAATGGGCAATGTGACAGGAATCACCAGTGCCTAAAAGACACTGTGTGCCCATCCTAAACTGATAACACTGTTGGGAAAAGGTGACTAATGAAACACTTCAACCCAATTAGAACTTCCTGAGCTTATTTGCCCTCCACCTTTTCCAAATTCTCTTTTTTAAACATGATTTAAGCCAAGAGATATGAAAATACAAAGGCAGATCCTTGTCACCCCCAAAGGCAGGTTAATAATGCATTCAGTTTCAAATCATCACTCGCATTGATAAAACTGACCTACTTTTCATCTCTCAGAGAGAAAATGTCCTATGAAAGTTTTTTTTTTAATATAGAAATGTTGCCTTTCCGTGCCTTTATTCTTTCATACTATAATTAAAGCTGGCATATCACTTCAAAATGTTAAATGAAATTTGGTTCATTTTCAGGCCTGGGCTTTTTTAATGAGTTAGCATCTCTGCTGACTGAGAAGAGCACGTTCCCTGCTTGGCATGCCAGGGAATCTTTCTGACAGTTGTGATCATGATGCAGATGTTTTGCTTCATGGGAATTTTCCAACAATGTCCCTAATGAAAAGGCATGCCTACTTCCTGTGAAGTAGAAAATTTTTTCTTTCCAAACAAAATTTTCCAATGCCTTCACCCTATCATAGCAAATGTAAACAATGATGGCTGTCCCCAGATCGTTTTTTGCTGAGTTCTGTTGCATCAATAAAGTGACTTACTTCTCTTCTTTTATTCTTTTTCCCTCTTTGATTTGGATACAAAATCTTTTTCTTAACAAACATAAAAAAGGTTTTATTAAAGAATTCTTTTTCTCTTCTTCTTCTTCTTCTTCTTCTTCTTCTTCTTCTTCCTCTTTTTTAACTTATTGACATTACGTTCCACTCACTCCCCCCCCAAGCACAATCCTTTCCCCCACCCTGCCCTTCTCCTCTGAGAAGGGCCCCTCTGGGTATCCCCCCTCACACCCTGGTATATCAAGTCTGTGCTAGGCTAGGAACATCCTCTCCAATTGAAGCCAAACAAGGCAGCCCAGCTAGAGTTGCATATCCCATGACAGGCAGCGAAAGGCAAAAGACATTGTAAATAGGACAAAATAGCAACCTATAGATTGGAAAAGGATATTTCCCAACCCTACCTCTGACAGAGAATGAATATCCAAAATTTTTAAAGAATTAAAGAAGTTAGACTCCAACAACAACCCAAATAATGCAATTAAAAATGGGGTACAGAGCTACACAGAGAGTTCTCAACAGAGAAATCTCAAATGGATGAAAAGTACTTTACAAAATCTTAAGCAGGTCCAGAATGGAGTGAAGATGATCATAGTTACAAGTATTTGAGTCCAACAAGGTGTCTCCTATAAGTGATCTGTGACATCATCTCAATCCTTATTCTTGGTTATTTGTTCCACTTTCAACACAGACATAAACAGAGGTGCTCCAAGATACACTACTCTTGGAGTTATGAGTAGGAATGCCTTTTGTAATTTAGTAGAATACATGCAAATAATGAAAGATCTGAGTAAACAATATATTAACTAATATTTTTAAAAAGTGAAACTCTATAAAATTCAACTGAAATTTGGAGAAAGAAAATTTGAGATGTGATTTAAGATATAAGTGATACAATCTCATAGCAAATCTCTTTCAACATCCTCCCAAATGATACAAGAGTTTGAGTAAACATAATGATGTTGTGCATTATGTAAAGATGGTTCTTGTATTGCCTAAATGCTGATTTCTGTGCCCCCATATCTGATTACAGTCCTTATTATGAGAACCTCTTATCTCAATGCTGTGTAAGCATTGCTTCCCAATTATTACTTGATGGGTCAATAAAGCTAGCTGAGCAGGGGAGGGAATAAGACTGAACTTCCTCCCAGCCAGGGGAGGGGAGAGAGCTAGAGTGGAGATTATCCACTGGCAGAGAGTCCAGTGGGCACCATAGGAAAACACCTGGACCCAGAGAGCCAGATCAGTTCTAAAATGCAAATATCACAGGGATTTCGAATGGGAGGTAACTAGATTAATTTAGAGGATTAAAATAGAGTAGCATTGCTCAGTTGTTGTTCCCCCTTAAAGATTATTAAATAAATAAATAAAATAGTCCAGTCTCAATTAGTTTGGAGCTAGCTGGGTTAAGAAAAATGAAATCTCCAATGCTCTTTTAAAATAACGCTAACAATTTAGGTATGGGGGTTCTATTGTAGCTGTATGCATTGAACTGGGCTTCAAAACTGCCTTTTGATTGGCTCTGGTTTGTACTACTGTAAAAGATGGTACCCAGATGAGGGGGAGAAGACTAAAATGATCTGAAAATAATGACAAATATTTACAATGTTGTTCGGGATTAGGCTGATTTAGTAAACTAGTAGTTATAAGTTTTCTTCCAAGATCCATGGCTTCACTTGTCCTGGGTAGTTGCCTGGGTTTCCAGTATAATGCATGATTTTCTTCTTTAGTTGAGCTCATGAGTTCATCTAAAATCCAATTAGAAAGCTGTTGGTTACTGCTGAGGTATGTGTGCCACTACTGCATCCTTAGGGTTAATGTGCCATGCTGGTGATATTGGTTCATAGTCATCAAAGCTGGATAGCGCTTTAGGTTGCTTCCCTTCATTGGAGGCTTACATGGAGACTTCTGGTACCACGAACCAGTTCTAAGGGAGGACATTTTCAAATCAATTTTTGATCAGAGGCTTCTGGGCCCTCTGTGGGAGGTATGGAGTCTTCAGCAGTAAGGACTTACCTTCCATATCAAGGGGTCAACTAAGGGCAACGGCAATAATGTGTATGTTTGGGGAGCCTCCTGGATAACTTTCACCAAGAACTAAAAAGGGCTTCTCATGCCAGATGTTAGGATTGTGTTAAATGATCTTTTGACTCTTGGAAGAAGAAATGTGAGCCAAGATTGGAAACTTTCATTTAAACTATATATGTATATTTGTGTGTATTAGAGGGCTTTTTAGGTAAATGCTTAAGGATACAACTACTTATATCCTTTTTAGACATCCGTTGCCCCCTCCTCATCATCCTTTCCTCTTCCTCCTCTTCCTTTTCCTCCCTTCCACCTTTTCCTCCTCCTCCTCTTCCTCCTCCTCCTCCTCCTTCTCTTCTTCTTCTTCTTCTTCTTCTTCTTCTTCTTCTTCTTCTTCTTCTTCTTCTTCTTCTTCTTCTTCTTTGTCTATCTCCCTCCCACTCCATAGCTAGAACGGCTCTCACCCCATATTTCCCATCAGATCACTTCTACCCTACTAGTCTCCTCTCTGTTGCTTCCCTACCCTCTACCCCAGCAATGGATTCCTCTTTCTTTTCTGGTTTCTACAGTTACTCCTTGATACAAAATAACATTTGAAGAATTGGAACTAGGAGCCTCAAATGAGCGAAATCATGCATGAAACTTCTAGAAGAAAATATAGACAATATTGTACATGACATAGGTGTAGGAAAGGACTTTCTGAATAGGACTCAATTTGTCCAAGAGTTAAGGCCAACAATTGACAAGTGAGACTTCATAAAACTAAATTGTCTGCACAGCTAAAGAAACAATGAACTGTTTGAAGAGGAAACCCACAGAAAGGGAATGAATTTTTGCCAGCTATATAATTGACATATATGTATATACATATATGTCAGATACAAGAAATGATGGGTGGACAGTGAATGGAACCTTCCTTCACCATTGATAGTTTTGCAAACTTACCTAGACACCCTGGAAATCAGCATAGAGCATCAGTTCTTGACCTGTTGGTCACAACCCCTTTGGGAGTCGCAAACCAGCTCTCCTGCATATCAGATATTTACATTATAATTTATAACCATTACAAAATTATAGTTATGAAGAGAAAACAAAATAATTTTATGCTTGGGGGGTCACTGTAACATAAGGAGCTGTATTAAAGAAACTCAAGTATTTAGGAAGTTTGATAATTATTGACATTGAGATTTTTCAAAAAGCTAAAAATAAATCTACCATATGATCAGGCTATATCACTCCTTAGCATATGCCCTAAGGACTAGACATTATTCTCTATAGGTACTTCTCAGCCACCTTCATTGCTGTTCTATTCAGAATAGTTAGGAAATAGAAACAATCTTTACCTGATAAATGCATATACACTATGGAATTCTACTCATCTGGAAAGAAAAAGTGAAATCCTGAACTTTACAGGTAAATGATGGAACTAGAAAGGATCATATCAAATGCAATGCAAGTGTTGTTTGCTATGTTTAAGTTTAATAGATAGAAGTTTTATCATGAGTACCCTACACTTCTTAGGTGACTGGAAGGTCATCATTAGGGTGTATGATTATAAAACTCATCAGAACAGAAGTAGCATGGGCAGTCTGCACAGGTCTAGTCAAATAAAATCTATGTCAATAACATTTTGGGGATGACCCTTTGAACATTTGGGAGCTGATTACAGCCCTTCATTGAGAGAATGCAGTCACTACCTTGGTGTAAAACAAACCTCAAACTTATAGATTTTGCCTTCCTTTTTAAAAAACAAAAGAAAAATGTGGTATTGCACTCATTTTCTTGATCTCCATTTTTTCTATTTTAATCTGCAACAAAGTGGAAAACAGAATCATTTTTAGGGAGTGTATATTTTGCCGATAAATAAATTAGCTGGAATTAAAGGGCCTCAGTGATATTGTCTGCAAATTCTCATCCATTTTAAAATCATCTGATTTTCTCCCTTTTTTTTTTCAAGGCTGTATATATTTGAGCCATTGCTCCTCTTTAGTAACAGCTTAGGACACGGTGATTGTTTTATAAGACTATTATTCATCTTATGAGATTAATTACAGATAACAAACCCATGCTTAGAATGTGTGCAACAGAACACGGGAGGGCGGTTAGATTTTTTTCCAACAGAAAGCTTCTTTCTGCAAAGGGTGTAGTCTGGTGTTGAGGTAGTAATGAATCAGGGTGGTGTGAACAAAGACAAGAGCCCAATCCGGAATTCTTCATTCTGTCACTTCTTTGTCTTTATATAGATCTGAATAACCCACTGCTCAGACTGCACTTCCCAGTCGAGGGTGAAGAAGGAAATGCTCTGCCTCCTTTCAGTTCTCATGCTCATAACAAGAATGATTCTTACCCTCTTTGTCACGTCCTTGCACTTTTGAGGGTGATTTTGCTGTTTAAAATGATACAAGCTGGAGGTCTATCAGTGTTCTGGAACACTAGGAGTCTGCTATGTGCTATTCAGAGAAGAGGCTTATTTCAAAATAATTTTGCTCAGGCATGTTATAAGTGTTACTGGCCTTGAACTCACTGATAATGATTCACTACTAAGTTTAACATGTGATGAGAAACTCACAGGAACCTATCTCTGTATTGTCTCTGGAAGCAGTACTTCAATGTTGGCTAGTTCATGCTTGCAGAATTTTCCTGGACCATCATTGTTTACAACAAGAATCAATGTAGTTAGTCCTTATGTTCGAATGATTATTTTAAGAAGTGAGATAGGGACTAGGTGATACATTCACACCATTTAAAGGAACAGAGTTCATACACATGCAAACCAAACTATTTTACGAGCTTTACAGAATAGTAAATTGTGCTTCACCCACAGTAGCATTCACAAAAGTTGACTTGGTCATAGTTAGCACAGTTATAACCTCAGTTGTTGGATGATTTCATTGGAAAATGACCAAATGTGGAGATGGCTCAGTCAGTAAAGTGTTTGCCTTCCAAGATTTGAGTTTGATCCCTGTATAACACAGAATAAAACTGTGTGTGTTGGAACACACTTGCAATCCCCAAACTGGGGAAGTAGAGACAGATGGAGACTGGTGGATTGCAGGCCAAGGAGACTCCATGTCTCAGAAAACAAGAGGAGTATTTCCCAAGGAGTAAGACCAAAGGTTGTCCTCGGCCTCTGTATGCACAGACACACAAACGCACACCTTGCTGTAAAACAAATCTTGAACTAATAGGTTTTGCCTTCATTTAAAAAACAAAAGGACAAGTGTATTTGTCCAAACAGGAAAATACACAAACCAGCATGCACATATACACAAAGAGAAAAAAAATGTAGAAAGGAAGGAAGGGAAGGAAGGAAGGAAGGAAGGAAGGAAGGAAAGGAGGAAGTAAGGATGGGAGGAAGAAAGGGGAAAAAGAAAGAATCAAATCCTTCATTTCCCTATGTTGAGATCTATTTTGAGAGTTACTGTTATCATCAAATCAATCTGTAGTGGACCTAAAGTGATTTCAAAATATTAATTCTCTAAAGGAGCACATATATATGCATATATATGTGTATATAATATATATATATATATGTTATGGTACATTCATAACATTAAATATGGCACCACATTGAAAATTATGTGGACAACATTAAATTTATTGGAAATATTTTGCAAAATATTTAAAATATAAAATAAGACTATATACATTATCTAGACAAATTTATAAACAATTCTTTCATATATACCTCATAGACCTATCATAAAACTATCTACTCTGGGCACATTTGGATTGTATCTGCTTTCTGACTAAGAGAACTGCTTTCTAGGATTGCTATCCTCATTTTTCAGAAGTAACTTGTTGCCTAATGGACAAACCATTCCAGGTTGTAAGTGAAGCTCCTCTGGGCAACATCCCCTCAAATTGAGGACCAAGGGCTACAAAATTCAGCTGTCCAACTACAAAAGGCAATACTATAGCAGTAGAGTGAGATACAAGGATGTGTCTCACTGCAGAATAGCCCAAGTTAACCCTCCTGGAAGGAAACTTACCTTAGACAAGACCTTCACTCACAGTCCAGTGACTGGCTGGCAGTTCTGGTAGGAGTCTAGGCAAAAGCCATCTGTCCCATCTTCTTAGGTTTCCTGAGTGAGTTCAGCATCACCAACTATGAGCACAACTTCTGGCATTCTTTTGATAGACATTTATAGATGCATAGAATAGTTTCTCTTCCTTGTTTGGCATCATGAGTGCCAGGAAGGGCACTTCAACAAGAGCATCAAGTTGAACATGCTGACAGAATGGTCCAAGTTCTACATATCAACAAGCACAAGAATAAGGAACTGTATAACTAATGGGATAAATCATGCAAGAATGCAATCAGATCGTCATCTCTTCAATGAAGTGGACCACAGCTGTTACAAATCATTCTCTGGACCATAAAGAACACAGTGCAAGGAACACAAACCTTAGAAATCAGAAATAATGTGGAGAACCAGATTCAGAAATCATCCTTAGACTTTGAGTCCTGGAATTTGTGGTCAAGTTTGAGAAGACTCAGTTCTTTTAAGGTTAGCTGATGAGGACTAGGAGATTCAAGAGCAAATCAGTAGAGACACAGCAGCCCGTTCTATCTGTGTTGCCATACTCAAATGTCTACTGAGGAAGATGGCAGAGGGGAGGTTACAGTCTTCTGTCTGGATTGCAACTTCTGATGGGTGTCAAGAAGACCCAGGATAGATAAAAGCATTGTATTCATCCCAGTTAAGGGAGGGTGTTAGCTTCCTCCACAACACCCACTCTGCAGCAATCATTCCCAGATTTCAAGATGTGGCTCTGGATTTCCAAACATCCCATCCTAATCTACCTCTTTCAAAGGATAAAATATGCATGCTATTTGTGAAGAATAAGCCAATTAGTTCATCCAAATTCAAAGATATTTATAGCTTATTCAGCTGTTCTGATTTCTGAAGGAATCAGTCCCTGCCAACATTTCTGGGAATGGACCATTCACAAACTTAAATGTACCCTGAGGATTTGTAAAAACTCTTTCAGGACTGGAAAGCAAATCCCATCAGGACAAAACAACCACCAGACAATTCAACTGCAGAATGGTGATTGTGTTGTTTAAGATGTTGTTCTAGCAATTATTTTGCTAAAGAAAAAGCCTAGAGATTAGTATGAACCTGGAGTACGAATTGGACAGATTTTGTTTTACAATTTGAAGAACATTGCTTGCATTCATGCTTTGAATGATAAGTTTTCTGAAAGAGCCTTATTTCTATATTGGATACTATTCTAAACCTCTTACAATCTGAAAAGTAATTATTTTTTAAAGGTGAACTGTGACATTGCTTAATTTTCCTCCTATAAAGTAAGAACAGTCAGTGAATCTAGCACTAAATTCTGATAAATGATTTTTTTTAACAAATTAGTCATAAATAAATTATAGAATGTTTGTTCTTTCTCTCTCCAATTTCTTTCACTCAGAATAAAGACCATAAACACTGTTGCATGAATCAAGAATTCATCTCTTTATCATGTTAAGTAGTAATTCATTTTGCAGTTATATATCTCTTATTGATTCACCCATTGATGGTCATCTTGATCATCCCATCAGAAGTAGGGTTGCTTTTAGGACCATCTGGAGATGGAGTAAACTAGATTTTTTAAAAATGCTGGTTGCATTTTGCAAAACTTTACAGAAGAGGTAATATATCAGTATTAGTGTTGGGAATGCATATAACTTTGACTCAGAAATCCACCCAAAGAACTTTTCATAAATAGATAGTTTGAGATTTGTGAAACCCAAGCTTATTTGTGTTGGGATAAGACAGGAACACCATATATTCTTCATGTGGATTGATCCAATGGACTGTGGCACACTGTATTACATTGACATGGAGCCTTAACTAGAAAAAGCATTAATATCTATCAAGATGTCATAATTTCTATGATCATGCTAAAAGATAAAACAAAGACAGTCTACAAAAGAAAATAATAACAGGTGATATTTGTAATTGCTAAATGAAATAGATGTGGTGTCAATACAAGAATTCTGTTGGCAGTTGTTTTTTCAGGGGAAATTACAGACTATTTCAATTCCTTACTTGTATAGGTTTAAATTTTGCTGTTTCTATAGTGTGAGTAAACTACTTTTACTTCAAAGTCTCTTTTTAAAATTTTCTTTCTTTGTACCTTCTCCTGAGATATAATTGAGTTGAAAATGAGTGTATATAAGTTATTTCAATTAAAAAAGTAATAATTGGCTTGTTTTGATAGTACCGACATAGGATGAAAGCTAGGATTATTGTGTGTGTGTGTGTGTGTGTGTGTGTGTATACGTGTGTGTGTATGTATGTATGTGCATGTATGTGTTTATAGTATGTGTGTATGTGTGCGTGTATGTCTGTGTGTTTATGTGTGTATGTGTGTGTATATGTATATATGTGTGTGTATGTATGTGTGTATGTGTATGTAGGGGTGTGTGTATGTGTGTGTATGTATGAGTATGTGTGTGTATATATGTGTGTGTGACATAACATGAAGTAGAATTTTTATCATTTATCTAACATTCCAATTTAATTGGGTATCCAGAATTTTTATTACAGGCTTATAATTCTAATCTAATCAACTGAATCATCAGGTTGATTTTTAGTACCTGAGTTGGTTTTCCTCTGTCCCCAGTTGATCAGCTGGTATAGTGCCTATGATAATGACATTACACTCCTACCGGTTCCAAAATACTTGATTGGTTCTCCTGACAATTCTGTATTTTAAATGGAACTGAATTTACAAATCTTACAAACTTTTCCTGGCAAACTCTAAAACTGTTGAGCCAAGATCTCAGTACCTTTGAGTCTTTTCAATGAAAACAAACAATGTTCTTAAGCTAAAGCATTTTTGAGTCTCACTCAAAATAAGCAAGTGGAGATAATCCACTGGCTTTTGAATACTGCTACACTAATTGGAAATGACATGTTCCCAAAATTTTGCTCAGGCATTTCCTGTCACCAGAGAGTTTGGCTGTGTGACAGGGACAGGACAGGAATATCTGCCTCAAGGGAATAATGTGTTTGAACTACAAGGAAAGATATTTCTCCCTGGTGGCTTGGCCACCTGCCATATGGACCCTGAAGAAATTCACTTTATTTGTGTTCTCTATTTCCTCCTCAATGTTATTAACTTACCCATTGCAAATTAACGTGTGCTACCTTATGAAAGCTCTATGTCTTAAGTATCCACTGGAATTATAAAACAATTATTAAAAATAAGCACTGAAATAAAGGTTAATGTTACAGTTTCTTAAAATTAGAGTCATTCTTCAGTTTTATAGCTGCACAACGAACTATTTTGCTTTTATATAACAGAATAATTAGTTGTGAAGCCATAAAACTGAACAAAGTATTTTCTGTTCCTTTGGGAAAATTAAGTGTATTGCCTAGTCATTTTAATTCATTTAAAACAAGGGCTATAAATAACTTCCAGCAATTTCCAAGTTGTTAGAGATTTTAAGGGATGTGTTATGTAATATACCTGCAGCTCTCATACAGACTTCCGAATTTTCACACTAAAAGCAAGTGAAAAACCATTTGCTGTCTGGATAGATGAAACATTTAAATTTTTTCTTTCTTTCTTTCTTTTTTCTTTTTGCAAATACCATCCTAAAGAAGCGTTACATGTCTTCCATATGATTTAGGTGGTAGGACACAAGAGAAGTTTCTTAATGTGCCCATCTCCATAAGCTTTATATGTAAACAATAATTCAGAAAAGAGCCTTCATTTCTTTGTAACTTGAGTAGACAAATGATCATATATTTAAAAGTATCATTTTTGCCCCCACATTTTTCTAATCTACATCAAAATCCTGGCATTGGAGATCACTTGCAATTTAATACTACATTTTCCTTCACTCTAGTAACACCATTTCACATAAATTCCCTTCAAAACCTAAGATTAGTCACAAATTATGGGCGATTTCCATTCAGTTGCAGTCCAGTTAATGTCCTTGAAAGTAAATTGTAAGTGGAATAGATCTCTTTGCAGCGGGGTGCCTGAGTCGCATAGCTTAGCTTAGAAATAAGCATGCGGTCTGTGAGAACCAGGCTTGAGGGTTAGGTGCTTTTTTTCAGAGGAGAATGTAGCCTGGAGTCGAGGAGAGATTGCATGCGCCTCTGTGTCCCAGTCTTCCTGACCCTGCCAGCCCAATGAGGCAAGGGGAGAGGGCCACATGAGATCAAAGCTAGGGTGCCACTTTGTCAGCTCTTCTCTAATACACCTCTTTCCGGAAAAATGCAGATTAGAGAATGTCACTTGGGTCCAGACACCTGAGTCAAGCTACTCTTTTCTTCCAGTCTGAATCAAACCTGCCTGTTTTGGGTAGAATATAAAATAAAAGGACTCCCTACACCAGCCCCAGAGCAGGAAGCTTTTTTCTGACTCTCGTGGTTGTTACCTTGTAGGGACAATATCACCAGCACCAGTTAAACCATTGACTAAATACAGTTGCTGACTGCGGAACACTCGCTTGAGCGACGGTCCTTCCGTGACAGACAGGAGCAGCAGCAATTAAAGAGCATGCTAAAGCTAAAATGTGCAAGGTGGATCAGAAGGTTTCTGTCGCCACACATCATGCTTTTCTTCAGTCTGTAAATACAGTGTGCCTGATTTTGTCCTTAATTTTAAAGTGATACTATCCTACTGCTGCTTCGTCTGACTCAAGAGGTGACATGAGTCTAGCAACATTAATGAGCTTATAGAAAAACTTAAAAGTATACTCTGGAATTTTATTACTCCAGACGATGAATTTTATTGCTGTTATAGACTCCTGACACTCCTAATTAAAAGCCATACATCTACCAAGCGATAATGCACACTTAGGGTGTGCTGAACTTTGGACCACATCACTGTGCATGTGCCCTTCACTTCTCCTCCCCCCCCTCCACACACATTTGTTCCTATTATCCTGAACACACATTGCTCTCTACACCTGCTCATGACTCAACTGAGGCTACTGTCATTTTCAGGTCTCACAAAGCTGCTAAAATCTATTCTGATGGTTTTGAGTTTAAGCCAGTTACAAACAAAGAAGCTATTTGGCACCCACATCTCATTTCTACATGAACACAACTTTTATTTGTCTTGAACAAATAGGTAGGAGTAGATAAGTGGATTTCCCGAGTACACGTGGGTTTAGCTTTGTAGAAAGCTGTTATCTTGTTTCCTCAAGTGGCCGCACCATTTTCTATTCCCGCTAGCAATACTTCAAAGTTTTTATTGTTCGATGTTCTTGCCTACATTTTACATTGTTTTTTTTTAATTTTACATTCTAGTAAGTTTGCAGATTAATCTAATTATCATAATTTGATTTCCCTCATGACTGTCTTTTCATATTTTCCACACATGCATATGTATCTTCCTTGATGACATACCTGCCAAAGTATTTTAGTAATTTTTAATATTTCTTTTTCTTTTTTTCTTTTTTTTTTTTTTTTTGCATTAACTACCTCAAGAGTTCTTTACACATTCTGGATAGGAAGGTTTTGTCTGAAAAGTTAGTTTCTTGTAAGCAATTTCTACTAGGCAGTTTGTCTTTTTACTTCCTTTCACAGCATTTTTATGTATATTTATTTATTTATATTTTTTTACACTCCAGATTTTATCCACCTCCCCTGTCCACCCCCTGACTGTTCCATATCCCATACTTCCTCCTCCCTCTCCTGTTTCCATGAGGATGTCCCCACCCCACCCCCACCCCTCCAGACCTCTAAACTCCCTGGGGTCTCCAGTCCCTTGAGGGTTAGGTGCATCATCTCTGACTGAACACAGACCTGGCAGTCCTCTGCTGTATAAGTGTTGGGGGGTCTCATATCAGCTGGTGTATGCTGCCTGGTTGGTGGTCCACTGTCTGAGTGATCTCGGGGGTCCAAGTTAATTGAGACCGCTGGTCCTCCTACAGGGTCGCCCTCCTCCTCAGCTTCTTCCAGTTTTTCCCTAATTCAACCATAGTGGTCATCAGCTTCTGTCCATTGGTTGGGTGCAAATACCTGTATCAGACTCTTTCAGGTGCTTGTTGGGTCTTTCTGAGTGTGTTCATGCTAGGCCCTTTTTGTGAGCGTTCCATAGCCTCAGTAATAGTGTTAGGCCTTGGAATCTCCCCTTGACCTGGATCCCACTTTGGGTCTGTTGCTGGACCTTCTTTTCCTCAGGCTCCTCTCCATTTCCATCCCTACAGTTCTTTCAGACAGGAACAACTATGGGTCAGAGTTTTGACTGTGGGATGGCCTTTCATAGCATTTTTAATGAGTTCATTTCTCCTTCTTTAACACTGGGTTTTAGTTTGTCCTCCATTTCCTGTCCCTTATATTAGAAAATTCTAATTTATAATGAAAAAATCATAGCTTCCAGCACTGGAGGAAATATAAGAAAAGCAACTAAAGATAGAATGATTCTATAAAAAATTTTACTTGGAGAATATAGCAACTGGGAACTCTTTGGCTAAAAGTGTCAGAAAAAAATTCTAACTTTGCTGGCTTGACTTAAAAATACTATTTTTAAATTGTAGATTTATATATGGATGTTTTGCCTACACATATATATCTATGTACCAACTGTGTGCTTGGTGCCTGTGGTGGCCAGGAGAGGATGTCAGATCCCCTGGAACTGGGGTCTTGTATAGCTGTGAGCTGACATGTAGGTGCTGAGTAGCAAACCTGGGTCCTCTGAAAAAGCAGCCCATGTTCTCTACCACTGAGCTATTTCTCCGGTCCTCTAAAAATACCATTTTTCATTAATGCAACTAACAGAGAAATGAGCAGCTGTATACCCCATAGACCATTGGCCCTCATTAATTACATCTGATATGTATACACTTCTATGCCTTTTCTCTGGAAGTTGAAAGCTGTAACCACCCAAACTGGTAAAGACAGTGAGGAAAGAAAAATGTTTTCCTAGACGTATTGTCCCTGAATACAACTGAATCATGTGCCTAGATAAAACTCATGGGGAGATAAAATGCTGATTATATCAGAAGAGCATAGAAATATCTAAATAACATCAAAATTAAAAAGACAATGAAACTATTACATTATAATAGAAAAAAACCAAAGTCTACCTTTAAATGCAATGTATAAAAAATACACTTGCAACCAGCTAAACATCAATTTTAAAGATCTTAGTTGTGCAGGGAATAGTTATAATAGAAATAAAAGCTGTTTTAACTACTCTAACTAAAGCATAATAAAAATAATAGGTTATGCCAACAAAATCATGTGCATTATCTTTCCTTAATTGCCTGCTTGACATATAGTGGAGAATAAAGTTCACAAATGGTAAACTGCTAAAGTCTCCTAGAAAAGGGATTCAGGATGAGAAATTTATAGCCAAATTCTGACAGTTCTTTCCTACCTCTATGTGATGTTGAGGATTTTCAAGATTGAAAAGTGTACATTAAAAGCTTCTATTGTGGTGTTGAGCTTCTATGGCAATGAAAGTTCAAAGTAAAAAGTCTTCTCTAGAATCTTAGCTGTTTAGTTTCAATCTAAATGACCATGCTATTGAAACCTTAGTTGATGAACTGGAGTCAAAGTGAAGGTTCGATTTCATGTGTACTAGCTAGTCTCCCATTCATTAAATTCTATTCAAAAAAAGTTGATTTGCTTTTCAGTATAAAGAAAAAAAGAAAAATATTTATTAAAATTTTTTAAATACCTGACAGTTCCACCCGTCTCCCAGGAGGCCTGTACTATCCCTTCTAACTCAGGACACAAAGGTGAGACTCCCTACCCCAATCTTCCATCTGCCGGGACCCAAGCAAACCCAACAGACATGGGTTTTGCCCTACCCTATCAGAGTTCCATTTTCCTTCTGATCCAGACCTTCACCTGCAGTCTCTAATCAGCACATCAAGCCCTACTCTGCAGTTCTGCCTGCCTACCCTTAGGCCTGGTCTAATCTGGGACACACAGTTCCACCTGCCTCCCTGAATAGCTGTTCCAAACCAAGACACCCAGGCCAGCCAACATCATTGACAACCAGATGGCAAAAGGCAAGTGCAAGAACATAATCAGCAGAAGCCAATGCAACATAGCATCGTCAGAACCAGTTCTGATACTATAGCAAGTCCTGGATATCCTAACACACCTAAAGAACTCGATGATGACCTTAACTCCTATCTCTTGAAGATGATAGAGGTCTTTAAAGAAGATACAAATAATTCCCTTAAAGAAATACTCATGGAAGTTAGATGGTGGGAGGGACTTGGGAGGAAGAGAGGATGGGGAGGGAGAAAGGGGGGGCAGGATCAAGTATGGGAGGTGACAGAGATTATATACAGAGAGTCAGGAATTTGATCAGAGGTGTGTAGCAATGGGAGGTGGGAAAAATTAGGTGAAATGCCCAAAAAAGGGGAGGAAAAACATGTAGAGACCATATCCAGAGGTTGGGCAAGGCCCCCACTTGGGGAATGGAGCCACCTACTCATCTCCAGATTCCTAATCCAGAATGGCTCCTGTCTTGGAAATACAGGGACAATGTGTGGAGCAGAGACTGAAGGAAAAGTCATCCAGAGACTACCCAACCTGGGGATCCATACCATATACAGACACAAAACCCAGACACTATTGTGGATGCCAAGAAGTGCTTGCTGACATGAGCCTGATATAACTGCCTCCTGAGAGGCTCTGCCAGAACCTGAAAAATACAGAGGCAGATGCTGGCAGCCAACCATTGGACTGAGCATGGGGTTCCCAATGGAGAAGTTAGAGAAAGGACTGAAGGAATTGAAGGGGTTTGTAACCTCATAGGAAGAACAACAATAGACCAACCAACCAGACCCCCGAGAATTCCCAGGGACTAAATCACCAACCAAAGAGTACACATGGAGAGACCCATGGCTCCAGCCACATACGAAGCAGAGAATGGCCTTGTTGGGCATCAATAGGGGGAGAAGTCCTTAGTTCTGTGAAGTCTGCAATGTAGGGGAATACCAGAGTGGTGAAGTGAAAATAGGTAGGTGGGAGGGAGAGCACCCTCATAAAAGCAGGGGGAGGGGGAAGGGAGAGGAGGTTTCCGGGAGGGGAAACTGGGAAAGGGGATAACATTTGAAATTTAAATACATAAATATCCAATTAAAAAAGAAATACAGGAAAACACAATCAAGCAGGTAGAAGCACTTAAAGAAGAAACAGATCCCTTAAAGAAATACAAGAAAAAACAATAAAACAGGTGAAGGAAATTATTAAAACAGTTCAAGACCTAAAAATGCAAATACAATCAGTAAATAAAACACAAAGGGAGGCAACCCTAGAGATGGGAAACCTGTGAAAGAGAAAAGAAACTATAGACAAAGCATTTCCAACAGAATGCAAAAGATGGAAAAGAGACTCTTCTCAGGCATGGAAGATATCATAGAAGAAATTGATACGTCAGTCAAAGAAAATGCCAAATGTAAATAGTTTCTAATTCAAAACATTCAGGAATTTGAAACACTATGAAATGACCAAACCTAAGAAGAATAGTAATAGAAGAGGGTGAAGATTCTCTGTTCAAAGGGCCAGAAAATACCTTAAACAAAATCTTGGAAGAAAACTTCCCTAATCTGAAGACAGAGATGGCTATAAACACACAAGAAACTTACAAAATACCAGATAGATTGTACCAGAATAGAAAATCCTCCTGCCCCATGATAATCAAAACACTAAATATACAGAACAAAGAAAGAATATTAAAAGCTGGAAGGGGAAAAGGCCAAGTATTATATAAAGACAGACCTATCAGAATTGCATCTGTCTTCTGAATAAAGACTCTAAAATCCAAAATATCCTGCAAAAATGTCTTGCAAACCCTAAGAGACCACAGACGCCAGCCAAGACTACTATACCCAGCAAAGCTCTCATTCACCATTGATGGGAAAACCAAGATATTCCATGACAAAACCAATTTTAAACAATATTGTTCCACTAATCCAACCCTATAGACAATACTACAAGGAAAACTCTAACACAAGGAAGGTAACTACACTCAAGAAAACACAAGAAATTGATCATCTCATAGCAAAACCAAAAGAAGAGAATCACACATACAGAATACCACCTCCAGCAACAAAGTAATGGGAACTAACAATGATTGGTCATTAATATCTCTCAACATCAATGGACTCAATTCACCAATAAAATGACACAGGCTAACAGACTGGACACATAAACAGGACCCATCATTCTGGTTTATACAAGAAACACACTTCAGCAACAAAGATAGACACTACCTCAGCGTAAAGGGCTGGAAATTTTTTTTCCAAGCAAATGAACCCAAGAAACAAGCAGCAGTAGCCATTCTAAAATCTAATAAAGTAGATTTTCAACCACAAGTTTTCAAAAGAGATGTGAAAGGACACTTCATACTCATCAAAGGAAATATCCACCGAGATGACATATCAGTTCTGAACATCTATGCCCCAAGTGAAAGGGCACTCACATTCATAAAAGAATCTTTACTAAACTTCAAATCACACATTGAACCCCACAGAATAATAGTGAGGAATTTCAAGATCCCATTCTTATCAATGGACAGGACATCGAAACAGAAACTTAAACAGAGAAACAATGAAACTAACATGTTATGAACCAAATAGATTTAACAGATGTCTACAGAACCTTTCACCCAAAAACGAAGAAAATATACCTTCTTCTCAGCACCTCATGGAACCTTCTCCAAAGACAACCATATAGTGTGCCACCGAGCCAGCCAGATACAAGAAGATTGAAATAATCCCTTGCATGCTATCAGTTATCTCAAATGGCTGAGAAGCCCTTAAAAAATGTTCAACATCTTTAGTCTCCAGGGAAAAGCAAACCAAAACAACCCTGAGATTCTATCTTCCAGTGGTCAGAATGGGAAAGGTCAAAGACTCAAGCCACAGCACATTCTGATGAGGATGTGGAACAGGGAGAACATTGCCACCATTGCTGGTGGCATTTCAAAATTGTACAAGCAGTCTGGAAATCAATCTGGCAGTTCCTCAGAAAATTAGAAATAGTTCTAGCTGAAGACCCAGCTATACTTGTCCTGAGCAAACATCCAAAAGATGCTCCACCATACCGCCAGGACATGTGTTCATAGCAAGCACCAATCCCTGATATTATTAATGATACTCTGTTATGTTTGCAGACAGAAGTCTATCATGGTTGGCTTCTGAGAGACTCTACCCAGTGACTGACTCAAAGGGATGCAGATACCACAGCCAAACAGTAGAGGGAGCTTTAGTACTCTTGTGTAAAAGTAGGAGGAAGGATTGTAGCCCCAAAGGAGAAAGAAACTAACTCTATAGGAAGACCAACAGATTCAACTAACATGAACCCTTGGGACTCTCAGAGACTGAACCACCAACCAAAGAACATACATGGGCTGGACCTAGGCCTCCCCCCGGCAACGTACACACATATGTAGCAGATATAGATCCCAAGCAACTGAAATGGGAGCTATCCCTAAAGGTGTTGCATATCTCTGGAATACATTCTTATATATAGGCAGCCATGTTTGGCCTCAGCAGTAGAGGAAGCACCTAGACCCACAGAGACTTGATGTGCCAGAGTGGGTAGAGATCAAGGGGGGGCCTCCACCCTCTCAGAGGAAAAGGGAATGGGGGATGGAGGGAGGGACTGTGGAAGGGGTGCATCGATCAGGATGTAAAGTGAATAAATAAGTAAAAATAGAAAAGGAAAATTATTAAATAGCCAATTTGTGATGAAAACCATGTTTTTTTTCAGCTTTGGAAGGGGACAGTTTTCTTTAATGATTTAGCACAGTTGGCTAACACAGAATAACTCAGAAAGGAGTGTTAGATGAACAAGTTTCAGTGGACCTTTTGAACCGACATACCACCATTACTTTGTTTGTATCAAATCAACTTACCTCTCTAAATTTTTAGCATCTTAGAAAAAGTTCTAAATGTTCAAAATCTCCTGGGATCTCTTGGAGTATTTCAAAGTTAAGAAATCGCTAATGTTGAAATAGATAGTAAAAGGGCGCTAGACCTTCTAACAATGATTACACTGGCCCAGTAGTGAAGCCCATGGTGCTCAGTGGAATTTGCCTGCAAATGCCGTAGATCACAGTTATCAGACATCTGAGACAGGGGATTCAGAGGATAATAAACCCCACTTTCCTTTGCTGAAGCACAAACAACCTTTTGCCTTTAAGAACCCTCTCTGGGTATCTGGAAAAATGAGTGTCTTTCCCTGACAACTTTCTTCAAAATAGACAAATGTATTTATAGTTGTCCTTGACAGGAAAGGCACGAAAAGATGACTCTTTTTCCCTTAGGAAATGAGAGGCGCAGGAGGTTTGTTAGATGATCGATCCATCCCATGCAGACCAAACCGAATGTCTCAAAGATTTGACCTGACTGGATCACTAGACTCTTTTCCTTATTTCACTTTTGAAGACCAAGCATTCTGAATCTACTGTGCTTTGTAGAAATAAATAAGTAGACACTAATACTGGATTGATTTCACTTAGTATACTAGCGTTATAGAAAGTTTAAAATGCTATCTTCCTCACTTTTGATTTGAGTCCTTTTTTTTTTTTTTTTTGGAGGGTTGGGGATACAGAATTGGTTCCTTGTACATTTGCAACTACCACTTGCTTAAAGGCAGCTGACTTTATCAGATATCTCTAGGGGACAAATTGGTCCCCAGTTGAGAGCTACAGCTGTTCATATATTGTTTATCCTGGTAGATTTTTCCCTGAAGATCCCAGGGTCAAATAAGATGAACAACTTCATGACAGCATTACTATTAGCAAACTTTCAGTTATCTAAGCACATATGGCAAACAGTTATGTTCTTATCCAGTCCTCATAAAAGACTTACCATTTTAAGGCACATTTTCCAATTGAGAACATTGAGCCCCAGGGAAATCAAGCACTTAACTGACCAACAGCATACAATTGGAAAGCCGGACAGCCAGGGACTGTTTTCAAGCCATCTTCAGAGCCTGTGCAATTATCTAGGCAGTTCTGCCCTTTCAGAATCCCAGTTTTTAATTGAAAATTCAAATTTGAATATTGAGGACAATTCTTTTTTAATTTGCCATAGTTATTAAGTATTTACATTTTCTCCCAAACAAAAATGACCTTTTGTCATAATCAGTTGATGACAATCTTTTAATTATTTTGCTAAGTGATGGTCTCTATAAACATCCATGAATGGAAACAAAGAAGTCACTAATCAGCATGACCCCAGCATGTTCAGAAGGCCAGGAACTCTATGAGAGATGTGGGAAACATTTAACAAGGGAGATAAACCTTTGAATTAGACCTTTGAACATCCTCAGAAACATTGGTAAACAAATGCCTGCCAGGTAGAGAAATGTTTTTGTCAAAGTTATAGGGATGTTCAAAGACCTGGACCAGTGGAAGGATTCACTATGGTACTTGCTAGAGCTAGGAGCACAAGAGAGGTTAAAAAAGAAGAGGAGGCTTGGTTCTTCATAGTGACTTCTGGACTGGTTTGTTACTTGAGGGCAGAAGACAGCCAAAATCACACTAGACACATGGTCAGGTAGGTATTTGACCACATAGCTGGGGTGAAGGGTGTTTCATAATTATGAGACTATGTTCATGAACAAGGAGATAATAAGCAAGAGACAATGAGTTGGGGCTGGACAAATTTGTGAGATGAGAGAGTTTATTAACAAGAGAAGCAAGGTAGGGGAGGAGTGGTTCCTCCTCTTAATCAGCTATGAAAATAAATAAATAGAATATATTTGTGGAAGAACTATCATGGAAGCAAAATAATGTACTTCCAGAGATGGTGGTTTGGCAACCATTTTAGGAACCTGCAGAATTATGGAGTAACACACTTAATAATCTTTCTGCCGTATGTAGATTTCCCACAGAAATTGGACATCTGAATGATTTAGTCAAGATTCAAAGCTACAAGATAGATTCTAACTTGTATGTCTACCTCTCTGAGGTAGACCATTGTAACAGTTTACCTCTGGGAACATCAGCTGGTTAATCTGAGTCCGTAGAGATGGAGGCTCAACCAAATGTATTTGAGAAAAGGTGGGCCAGCTAAATATGACAAGAGACACTGGTTCCAAATCTGAGTAAATGGTTGTTGAATGGTGAAATAATCAAATTTTGTGTCCTTTTAAAGAAGCTTTGACTCATGTATGTAAAATAAGAGTAATTAAAAGAAAGGAATACTCTTTTAGACCTTTAATGACAGTTTTTCTACTTCATTCTTTCAGAAAATAATTAAATAGTTCATTCCTCTCTCCAAAATAAAATTCTCCAGCATGATTACAAATGGACTTTTTAATATCTATTCAGTATGTGAGAGATTTTATAACACCATTACACAATTTCAAAATAAGCATACAGTTCGACATGTTGAATCTTTTTTTTTCTTTTGATCAAGCATCTTCCTCAAATTATAACCACTAAAAATCACTCCCCATATTTCAGTGTTTGTAAGATGAAGCATTTTTTTGTTTTGTTTTTAACCATTAATATAAAGATTTTTATAGACTTTATGAGGAAATATTTCATTGACTATGCTTTAATAATGTCTTCTATTGTTGTGTCTAAAATACTAATTGTTTGTGTAATTTGCTTTTTAAGGAGTGCCATGAAGAGGCAAGATCCCTTGAAAGTTTTATTTCAAAAATAAAGAAGGAAGGGAGGGAGGAAGGAACAAAGGAAGGAAGTGAGGAAGGGATGGAGGGAAAGAAGGAGGGAGGGGAGGAGGCAGGGAGGGAAGGAAGAAAGAAAACATATGTAGTAAACATTTCTTACCCATTTTCCAGATTGGCAGAAAGACAGAAAGTATTGTGAAACAGCCTGTGGTTCCTCAAGGTGGCAGCTTCAGTTCATTAGACAGAAAACGTTTTCTGACTTAAAGGGCCTCCAGCTTACAGGATCCTTTCTGTTTCATCATAACTTTACCAGTGTACCATGGAAATTGACACATCAATTTTACCAACCTCTTACCTTACTTGTTTCTCTAGAATACCATTTTTTTAACCTCTGGCTTACTGGACTGTTTGGGTATCTTATTTGCTCACAAAATGGTTTAGCTCTGAAAATTTAAAATTATAAATGTGTATCGTTAAAAACAACACCCAGTATGTTGAAGTTCAAGCCAAAGTAAAAAAAAAAAATACTATTATTTTAGCTTGGTGGAATATCAATTTTGAAAGTTATATGTATAACTTTGCCAAATTCAAGCAGTACTATCCATGTAACTTAATAGCATATTTCATAGATAGAACTACATATAAACATACATACATACATACATACAAAAATATTAAAATTATTGATACTCTTAAAGAATCAGAAATAAAATGGCTATTGTAGTCCATAAATATGGACAGATTAAAAAATTCTAAATAAATGCAATTGCCTTCTCTGTCCTCATATATATATACACAAAGTAGGAGGTATATTTAGTCCAAATCATTAAGATAACTGATTCAATCTGTTGTGATAGAAAGCATCCATCCAAAAATGAAAATTTGTCCTCCCATTCGTAATGAAAGAATTGATATTCTTATGATATTCTTACATATTCTTTCTTTTTTACATGACTATTTTAGGTGTATCAATACATGCATGAAACGATTACTGTTAATGGATGCCCAGAATTCCGTGCAAGGGCCACAGCAAAGGTAAGACTTGAGTCACTTTAAAAGAACACTCAACCCCAGTGATGTAGTAATTGATTGTGCGCGTGTGTGTTTCAGGTATTCTCGTGTGTACACTGTAAGAGAATTTAGACCTCAGTGGCAGCCCAGAGTCTAGAACCAGTACTACTCACCAGGTAAAAAAATCCTAATGGAAAAACTGACTTTTTCTGCTGTTTCTGTAGCTTAAGGAAGGAGAATGATTTCATTAAAATCACGAAATGTCCATTTGGCACAAGCAAATCTTCTGCTCCACTGTATCGAGTTCTACATGGTTTCTGGTACATCCTGCGGATGCAAAAGAACCCATAGCCTATGTAGAGCATGAAAACTCATTTGCATAGGCCGAAAGCCCTGATGTAAGTCAGACATGGAAAGGCCTCACCGACACAACACCCCTGAGCCAGCGCCCTTCTTTGTCCTCAGCTGGGCAATGGGTAACTTGCTGAAAGTGGCAGTGACCTAACAGAAGGCCTGTCACCTTTGTGGCAGATACCACTTTTGTTCTTTAAAGGATCAAACCAAGAGACTACAAAGGCCCCATTGGAACGGATATGGAAAGAGGATCCTGAAATTTCCTGGAAGATGGATCACTAGAAAACAATAGTGGTAATCTGGAGTCACACGTGCAGCTCGTATTTTATAAATACAGAACTATTTTACCAGAACACAATTTTCTTCATAAAGAGCTTGTAACTTTGGAATAATGCCCAGAAGTGAGAACTACTGAGAATAATTAGAAACTTTCACTCAACTCCTTTATCATCTATTGTTGGATTTCTCCCCTGGTATTTTCAATTTTCACTCTGTAATGAAACACTGTTGACTTGTAAGGTTCTTCTTCTTCTTCTTCTTCTTCTTCTTCTTCTTCTTCTTCTTCTTCTTCTTCTTCTTCTTCTTCTTCTTCTTCTTCTTCTCCTCCTCCTCCTCCTCCTCCTCCTCCTCCTTCCTCTTCCTCTTTCTTCCTTTCTTTCTCGTCCTTCCTTTTCTTCCTCTTCCTCTTTTTCTTAGTTTCTTTCAAACCTCAGCAAATAGAGGGTATGATTACTATTACATCATGCTTTGCTTGTTCTGAAGTGGAACACACAGAGGGAAAAAAAAAGATCCCTACACGGTTTAATTAAAGGGAAAGTGAATTATGTAGTGTTTTACCATTCTCATTTCTTATTCATGTAGAACAGCAGGATAGCAGCATAATGTTGCAATAGCACAATATTTTTTCTGGTTGTTTCTGGGCTGTCTGCATTGCATCCATGTCAGCCATTAAAACCCCTGCATGACAACAGGGTTTGCATGAGCAAATGCATGTAGCTGAAACCAAGCCATTATTTCCATGTCATTCACTATCTCTCATTAAACGCAGGCAGTAGCATAATGCTAAATTGATGTGATAATGTGGTGTGTGGATAAGGAATGTACAGTAGTTGGAAATCAATATTTTCACAGTATTAAGAGTAAATCACTTTATACTAGACATCTAATCAACTGTGGTTAGGGCAAGCTAATGGAAATGGAATACAAGAAGCAGGCAGAGAATCTTTGCTTGATTGAAACTACTATTTTATTCCTGTTGGGTGGGAACCGATGGTAAGTTGATTTCTTGAATTTAAAGAAACTAATGTGTTAATTTTAAAATGAAACTAGGATCATATTAAATAAAACTTTGTAAGTCTATGTATAATTCCCCAAGCCAGTCATTTTGCACATATCAACATACTAGCTGACAATGTTAGTGTAGAACTAAGAGAGAAAAATGACCCAATAAGATACCATTCATAGTAATGTAGAATGTGGGTGTGAAATAACAATAACATCTTTTAATCTAGCACTTCATTTTAATTTTTATTTTCATCTAGGCATCCTAGATTTAAAAAATAAAAATCTTCATGTTTACTAAACCAGTGGTTCCACAATAGCAAGACGTTTTCATGAATGCATACGTGCAAAAGTGCTCATCAGTCTGTTGAATAAGTATGATGTATATGTATGTTCAAGTAACAACTTAGACTATATTCCGTATAAAAGCGTGGAAGAGTGTGCCCCTGCTTCATAATCAACATGCATTCAATAATTATACGGGGTAGTATGTATGCAAATATTTGGAGTCATTGATCAGGATTTACATAGAGCTGATGGAACTCTGAAAGAATTTACATTGTTTTTGTTTTTGTTTTTATTTTTCATAGTAGATAAGCCTTACAAAAGTAGAAATAACCTGGTGAGGTTTTGCTGAAGAAAAGAGTCATATGCTGCATCTAATAGAAGGCATTCTGTGTTCTTCCTTCAACAGGAGAATGCTAGAGAGATGTCTAAGACATTGTTCCCTGAAGATCATATACTTAGTTTTATTTCCCATGTTTTATTACCAAAAGAACATCTTTTCCTTTTTCAGGCAACAGTCGCAGCTTTTGCAGCCAGCGAAGGCCACTCCCACCCTCGGGTAGTTGAACTGCCAAAGACTGAAGAAGGCCTGGGTTTTAACGTGATGGGAGGGAAGGAACAGAACTCCCCAATTTACATCTCCCGAATCATCCCTGGAGGCGTGGCTGAAAGACACGGAGGCCTCAAAAGGGGAGACCAGCTGCTTTCGGTGAACGGAGTGGTAAGTTGATAAAATACCCAGAGACGTTTCTCCCTAAGTACATTCGCCACTGCCCCACCCCTACCCCATTACAGAAGCCAGTGTTAAGATTACAGACAGCAATTTCATAACCGTCTCCAACTGGCTTCCAGGACTTGGATGGGTATAAACCTATAAAGACAGTAATTTTATATCTTTATATCTCATTTCATCTTCCACAAGTATGATAAATATCAACAGTTAGGAAATCAGAAAATCATGCCAAGAAATTATCACATAGAATTTCCTTCACAGAATACTGCTATTGAGCGGGTGTTCAGAAGAATATGATTTCAATGCCATCTTCACCCAAATTCCTGTAACTCGTTGAGTTTGGAGTTTTGTTTTGTTTTAGTTAGGTAGCTATTTAATCAGTTCATTTGTTTATTTGTTTTGGCGATAAGCATTGAACCCAGAGCCATGTGCATGCCAGGGGAGTACTGCACCACCAAGGCAGACACCATCCCAAGAAAGAGCTTCTTAAGCTATTTAGCAAATTAACTGTTTCCCTCTTCTATCAAACATAAACAGTCTAAGGTCACAAATTTCAGAAATACAAACAAGAATTTAGCAAAATATACTGACCCCTTGATCTAAAAACATTTATTATAAGAACAAGATTTAATATGTATGCTAGATTTGAGTTCTTTGTAGCAACATTGATTCATGTTCAAGATATAATATGTAATATCATATTTGAAAAACCACTTCTGATTGATGACCGTGGTATAAATTTTCTATTTATATCTTTAATTTTATTTGGATTTGCTCATATTTAAAAAGAAGTGGTTTTATATTCACAAAAGCTATTCACTGCACTCTGCTGTTCTCTAATGAACATCAAAACTAGCAGTCCATGAATATTTTATATCATCACTCCAATCCCCAAATCACCGTTATCTCTACTTTTTCTAGGAGATAATGCTTTGAGATAAGCATCTTATTGACCTTTCAATAACTATCACTTTTCAAGGCTTGTATCAAATGAAACTTGTAGCACACAGCTTTCTGGTAGAGGATACCAAGCAGGGTCAAACCCTATGATTCATGGTAAGCTATGCCTTGGGTTATTAAATTATGGTTTCTCTGAGCATACTTTGCATATCTAAAGAAGTATGGGTTTAAAATAGGAAGAAGAGTAGCAAAAAAAAAATGACTCAAACGTGTGCATAGTCATTATCGTTGCACAAAGCAAACATAGCCATGTATGACATCATCAATCTAATAGGTAAATTGGCTTTGAACTGTCTGTCAAGGGAGCAAACAGCCTCTGCTTAACCCACACATTTGCAAGCGGCAGAGCTCTCAGCATTTCACAATCAGGCATCCATTCCTGCAGTGACCTTGTGATGAACCTGGGAAGCAGCAGGGAACATTGCAACAATGAAATCAAACAGACCTGGGTTTCCTGCTCAGTATCTATATTGTTTCAGAGTAATTGTGCCTAATCCCCAGCTCCTCTTTCTAAAAGGCAGGCAGGCTGGCAGAAAAGTTACTAATTATTAGGGCACTGGTGAAAATTAGTGAGGCAACCTGTCTACCAAGATCCACCCCTAATCAATCATTTAGTCATATGCACCTTTGATATGTAATTGTGAACACCAAAAGAAGATTGGAGTGAGATTGTTAAAGTGCCAGGAATATCGCTTTAATTAAACCTTAAAGAAAACTCTCCTGTACACATAGTTACATGCAAATTAGCAAATATTTATTAATAAGAAAGTAGCAATCACTTCCCTTCTGTGAAGCTGGTAGGTTCCACTTCTCTGTCCATCTGGTGTTCCAAGAAACTTAGAAGACGCATTTGAGTCAGGTGAGAATATTCCTGGGTCAAAATTCTATTGAGCATCCATTTATCCTACGGTCGAATTTTTACTAACCCCTTGTATAGAATTTTTACACCCTGTTTATGTTTCCAAAGACTCTTGAGTTCACATTTACTTAAAAGCTGCCATTGACTAGTAGATTCCATTTAAAAACCATATCATGTTAATTAAGAAGGCACTGATTTCAACCAGGTCAATTTCCAACACAGTTTAGTAAAGAGAAAAACATCATTTGTTCATTACGGTCAGTCTAACAAATGACTTTGCTAGAGTGTTACGTCAGACACAGTGCTTGATTACTGCTCTCATCAAGGACCGGTTTATTAAACTCCAAGAGTAACAATATACCTATTTTGAAGTGTTTAAGAGTAAATCATACATGCACATGTATCAACGGAACAACACTTAGTGAAAAGGGGGAGGGGTGTAAATTTGAAAGAGAGGTAGAGGGAGAGTTTGGGGGAGAGAAAATGAAAGAAGGAAAAGTGAGCAGTGGGGAGGGGGGACACCCTCATAGAACCAGGGAGAGGGAGGATGGAATACGGGGTTCTGGAGGGGAAACTGGGAAAGTAGATAACATTTGAAATGTAAATAAAGAAAATATCCAAGAAAAAAAGGTTAAACTAAAAATATTAAAAATATGTACTTTTAAGTAAATCATAAAGAAAGCTGTCTCCATTTTATCAGGCGCTCGTCTCAAGGCATTTCTATAATGAGAAACTGCATGGCTCACTGCTCTGCCCTAGTCACAGAAATCATATTTAATGCAATTTGAAAAGCCTAGACTTTTACTCCTGGGTCCAGAGGTCCTTTGAGTAGAGACAACCTCATACAAGCTGTGGTATTTACTGCAAATAAAATAATCTATAATAAAACAAGATTGGAGGTCCTGTGATTGAAAGAACAAAAACAAACCAGAGAAAAGGTTAGTAAATGATTGTGTGATTGCTATGTAGGCTTTGAAACAAGGTGCTATTTGCAAAGATTCATGTGAAAGATGTCCAGAACACACTGGTCTAAAGTGAAAGTCTTAGAAAGAAGTGATTCGAAGGGTTGTGGCAACCTTACTTTACCAAGTGTTCTGAGAACAATGCCCTATTGACATAGTTAAAGGTTAAATTTTTGTATGTAAGAGTCTTAAATAATGATGTTTATCATGACATCATCTATCATATATATTAGATATACCTATATTATATATTATATATTATATATTATATATATCTTGGTTACATTTAAAAAGGAAATGTCATGATATCTGCCAAAATTTATCATTTTATTAACACATAACTGGTAACTTGAAATACAAGACAATAAAGGGAGAGAGGAGAGGGAATCAATACATAGAAATAAAGAAAAGATACAGCAATTGAGCAATTGATTTTTTTTTCTTCTTGTTGTTCTTATAAGTCAAAACAGAAGGAAACTCATAACAGCTTAACTCTCATGGAAGAATTTGTTTTTATCATTTCTGGCTAGAAAAGAAATTTCCCATGGGGTTCTTAAAAATTAGTTGTTGAATCACCTTATATAGCCTCATTTAAAAAATAGAGTCCTTTTGTGTGTGGCTACTTCTTATGTCAAGCCTTGGTGAAATATCTAATAGCTGAATTAAAATTTAACATTAATAGAAGGTCAAAGTGTTACAGTATGAATCTATAGCTGTCTAATGGTCTCCTTTTCACCCTTTTATGTGCAAGTGTGCGTGCTCTCAAGGACCATTTCTAAGGATTGCAGCCAGTGTGGATCCGACAGGGACAGTAAATATACTATAGAGTCAAGATATTAAAACAAACCCAGTAGTTGTCACAATAGGCTTCACTTAATAAGGTTCTTCATGAAGTCCTGCTTAGATGCCAGAGACTATGTCTATACAAAATCAGGGTGGCTAAATGCCAAAGCTTGAATGACACACAATTCTTGCTCCAGCTGTCGAGTGCAGTATGTGGTGGTAAGTCCGGACATGGCTGTTGTCTGGTCTAGTGAATGCAGTCACAGCTCAGCACATTTCCCTGGGTGCTCTCTATTAAAGGATTTAAGTCATTTGATGTGGAGAAGAGAAAGTTCAGGAGAATGATGATATCTCCAGGCGACCTCCAATTGTGCCAGGTCCCAGATAACAGAACCCAGACCAATGCATGAAGGTCTCAGAAAAGGCAGAGTCCAGTTTTCATAATAAAAAACAGTGTATAATTGTAAAGTTGTCTAAATAGAAGGAGAATCACCCTTAAACGGTATCTACCCGTTGTCTGAAGCTTTAATCAAAGATTAGACCATCCGCCATTAAGTATTTCAAAATTCAGGTACTGTGTGCATAGTTGCATCAGGCTCAAAGGTCCCTGCCACCTTGTGACCCCGATTCTATTGATTAGGATGATATTTTTGCTGAGTCCCACAGTAAACACCAGTTGTCCATCACAGACCATCCTATATTCTGGGGCTGAAAATTAGTACAACCTATTGTCTATGGGTCCTATTCTTGAGACATCTTCCTTAAATGAGATAATTAGAAGTTGATGGCACTGTACTTAATTGCATTTAGTACCTTATAGTTTCTAAGCAAATTTACATATTATTTTCTCACCAGTTGCTCAAAACAGTCTCACAAAATGGAGAGGACACTTCTGCTGCACGCACACACACACACACACACACACACACATCACTGATTGCACTCAGATAAACTCTGAGACTCACCATAAACACATGAAGTAAACTTCAATCTTTACTGTGATGCTATTTGATTATCAAGTGTAAAATGTGGTGGTTTGAAAAAATCAGTCCCCCTTCAATCTGAGTGAGCTCACTGGCTACATCAATGTCTATTTCCTGGGGTTTATGTTATTTTATAATCTTATAAGATGTCAGGACATTGCAAAGTTGGGTAAAAGGAACAGGAGAGGTTCCTGTATATTTCCTGACCCTTTTTTATAAAGCTATGATTATTTCATAATTTTTTAAAAGGAGAAACTCCCAAACAGTCACCCACAAATACAATAGCCTACTAGTACTGTTGGGACAAGAGAAAGGTGGGAGCAAAACAGTAAAGGACAGAAAGAAAGACCAAACAGAAGCATGAGAGCCTCAGTCGTGTGCCCTGTTGAGAAGAGATGTGGCTAGTGTTTGAAATCCAATCATTGCTCCAGAGGCCCCTGGCAGGACAACTGTAATTGCATTTGCCTCACTCAGTGGTTAAATCTAAATCAAGTTGTTGGTACAGTGTATGCACATCGCTAATTACTTTTTGAGCATAACAGATGAATGAATAAAGATGTGGGAAAGGAAGGGAATAAATAGTCTTCTTGGTACCTGGCCTTTTTCCCATTTTATAAATGCCTATGCCAAGTTAAGGGTGAGATTCACAGCTCAAATTAGCTATAGAGAGCGCCTGCAGGTGTACCGTGAGGATCAATGAGGAATTAGAACTGTGGTTAAAGTTGTAGCTCAATGCTGAAGTACTTGTCCAGGGTGTTCAAGGCCCCAAGTTTGGTACCCAGCATCCAAAACAAACAAACAAACACACAAACAAGAACAAAACAGAAAAACAAAACCAAACAAGAATTTAAGCGATCGATTTGAGCCCGTGTGAAGTTATAGCCTCCCAGCAAAAAAGTTAAACTCAAATCTTATTTATCTGTTCTTTGAGTAAACTTTCCAAACTAACCAAAGGTGATTTTAATTGCTATGAAATATATCACAAGATATTTCTTCTAGTTTAAGTCCTACAATCAAACCCTTTCACCATGGGCAGCAATAATCTTTCTCTGTTGCTTCATGTCCAGTCCACTGCATAGTTTGACGATCCTCCCTAAATACCTTTTGGATGCCAGGCACCACTGTAAGGACATTACATAATGAGTGGATTACTTTCCTAATAGTTATATTTTGTGGCAAGTGCTATTAATACCATTTCCATTTTACAAATGAGGAAAGAGAGAAATCCAGTACCTTATCCAAGCTTTAACAACTATTGAATGGCAAAGCTGGAGGTTCGAACATGGGCCACCTTTACCATTTAAAAGCAAATAAAATAGTGTAGCCATAAATAACTCATGCATGTGATAGAAAAGATGAAAACTTCTAAACCTTTATGGGCTTACACTTTCTGTGAGGAGAAGGTGAAGTGTTCTCATAGCTACTCTTGACCTTTCAAAAGTTTAGAACCACAAGAAAGGTCGCAATATTTTGAAAAAGGAGTGCCCTTTAATTTAAATGTCTCAGAGTACTGAGAAGTGGGAAACAAATATTCAAACTGATTGTATCTAAACTTGTTTCATACCTTCCTGACCCATCACTGCACAGGGAAGCTTGAACAGCTAACTACCTTCTCTCAGCTAGGCGAACAACCACTGCAAACCCATTTGGGTCTTAGAAAGGTTGCCACTGGCGTGGGGCACTTGGACCCTCAGTTCCCCTATAGACAGACTCAGTGTGAGCATCCCCAACTTAAGTTCTCAGATTTCAGGTCTGGAATAAAGCTATTCTCACATTCTCTCTCTGCTTATGAACCATTTGCAGGTTTCTAACCACTCTTGACAGCCAAGCGTGGGAGATTGCTTGGGCTAGAATTAAACAGGAGAGCAAACTGGAATTTCAGTTCTGTATGGGACATTTCTTTTCTCGGGAATGACATCATAGGATCGCTCACATTTGTGAAGGAGCCAAAAGATGTGCAATTCTATTTTACCAATGTCACCTTCTGAATGACACAGGCACAGCTATGCTTCTTGCCACCTTGAGCAGGCCTTACACTGCCCCCATCAGTCCAAGCCACCTCATGACAGAGATCTTCAGTCTAGAAAAACAGAAGGAAATACTGCACCATCACAATAGAACAAAAGGCTGTGTGGGTCACAGACTAGACATGGGTTTGATTATTCAATTTAGGGTCTGGTGTAGTACTTCCCATAGTTGTTATTTCTACCATTTACTGTTTGGGTTTGTCCTCACTAACGTTCCTGTGGCAGCGCTTTTCATCCATTCAGTTATTTGTAGAACAAGTATTATATAGCAGCTGCCAAACTAAACCCTGGATACAGATCAGTGAACAAATCAAACATCTTGCAGTCCCCCATGGAATTCTAATAGACCGTAAGAAGGCAGCGTTGATGATAGCAAATATATACATGCAAATGTATATGCAACTAAACGTGATGAGCTACCCCAATACTTTCTCAACCTAAGGAAAGTTCCCCAAAGATTCTGTCCAGCTCCACATTGGTTGGAATATTCCGATTTTGACTTTATATGTGTATTACAATGTAATTTTATGCATATTTCCTGGAGCTCGTGTAGCAAATGGCCACATATCTGGTGGTTTACATGACAGGAATTGATTCTGTTGTCACAGCTCTGAGAGCCAGAAGTCCCAAAGAAGTTTTGCTGGCCTCAAATCAACCTGTCAGCAGATCTGTGCTCCATCTGAGTCTCAAGGAAATAATCTGATTCTTGGTTTTTCCAGTCTCCATGGGCTGCCTGTGTCCTTCCATTTGTAGCTTCCCCATTCTGGTCTTATTCTCTGTGATAACATTCTTCTTTCCCATACCAAATCTACCTCTACTTCCACAGTAATAAGACACTTAATGACTGCCGTTGGGCCCACTGAGACAATATGGTATGTCAAAATTACTTTTCTCGAGATCTTGAACATTTCTAGTTTTCTAAGAGGGTATGGTTTTTATTCAGATCTATTCTTCTTTGTTGTATGTAAATATCACAGACCCAGAAATTCCTTCCCCAGCTAAGGATTGAGTCCAGTTTTCTACCATCCATGGCAATGCTGGTTTTTCCCTTCTTAGACAGCATGTTGGCAGTCTTTTCCACTGTAATCTGGGCAAGCTCTCTCTTCCCAGTTTGGGTCTTCTGCTCCTTTTACTTCTTGGAGTGGGCACCATCCAACTACACCAGGAAGTCTCCTCCTCCACCCTATGGTCCCAGTGTGATATGGAATATGTATTTGAAAAGATGAAGCCATTATTTCACTGTGTAGTCCAATGGTTTAGTTATTTGGAGCCCTTTGTCCTTCCTAGGTATGGGGTGAAGGAAGAGGGATAGCATGTGAAGAACACAAGCTGATACTTAAGAGTATAGCCCTGTATCCTAATTAAACCCTGACTGATGTAGAGGAAAGGGAAACAAAAGGAAACAACCAAAGTTCTGTGAGATACAGCAATGAGAGCTGCTTTCAACAGTGTTAGGAATGACCTGTTTAAAGTATAACATGTGGACTATGATTAAGAATTTAATGAGCACATAATTCATTATGGAAGTATGAGGGGAGATTGAATGGCGTTACCAAGTTAAGAAAGCCCATGTTCCCCAAGATTTTTTTTTCATATAACTAAAAGAAGATTGGGATGATGTAGACACAGTCTGTGAGCTAAAATAAGGCAGAAACACTGATTGAGATCCAACCATCCGACCCTTACCAGCTGTACACAAAAGCTTTCGTTTTGTTTTAGATATAATAAGAATCTCAACTCAGTACACCAACTCTGAAGTTTCGTGGTGTGCTAAGTGTTTCTGGTAGTTCCTGAGGCTGTTCACTATGAAATGAGTTTTATTAGTTTTTATCTCCATTCAATTGTTTCCTTAATTAAAAATTCTTTGTGTGCATCATTAAATCACTTGACTAGAAGCTAGTATCTGACAGCTGCAGGGTAACCCTAATTTTTGTTGTTACAAGTATTAGAAATTACAGATTATTTTATACTTAACTAGTATCTTCAATGTTTTTGAAGGGGCTGATTAATTTTTTTAAAGTTTTATTTATTTATTTATTATAACACTCCAGATTTTATTCCCCACCCCCATCCACCCTCTGACTGTTCTACATCCAATACCTCCTCCCCAACCCTTGTCTCCAAGAAGATGTCCCCACTACCCGTACCACCAAACCTCCAAACTCCCTGGGGCCTCCAGTCTCTCAAGGGTTAGGTGCGTCTTCTCTGACTGAACACAAACCTAGCAGTCCTCTACTGTATATGTGTTCAAGAACCTTTTCTTAAAGGTTCTTAAAGTCTCTTGGAAGTTTAAGAATATTCCAATCTCAGTAAAATCATTTATCTTCTGACTCAGATTTATTACCCATAAAGCAAAAATAGCAACACCTTTTCTGCAAAAGTAATCTTCAGGTTAAGTGAGAGGCAGTATTTTAGCCTGTCATTAGGCTGACCTTTGATATACCCAATGACTGTTCCTGTCTTAGAATTTCGACCTTGTGAGGAGTTAACTTCTAGCCCAGTTTAAATCCTTTATTATTCATTCTGTCTGACAAGAAATAGTAAAAATACCTCATCAAAAGCAATTGGATACTAGTTATTATTAGGGTTATCAAAAAGTTACTAGAACATCCAGTGCACTTACACCTTCAGGACCAATGTAATGATAGTGCCCTGTGTTTCTCTGCTGATGACAATCGGGATAAAAAATAAGACATTAAAAATATATGCTGGGTCTTAAACTCCAGAGAGGCAAGTAACCCTATTAAAAAATGGGGTACAGAGCTAAACAAAGAGTTCTCACCTGAAGAATATCTAATGGCTGAGAAGCACCTAAAGAGATGTTCATCATCCTTAGTCATTAGGGAAATGCAAATCAAAACAACCCTGAGATTCCATCTCACACCAGTCAGGATGGCTAAGATCAAAAACACAGGAGACAGCAGTTGTTGGCGAGGATGTGGAGAAAGAGGAACACTCCTCCACTGCTGGTGGAATTGCAGGCTGGTACAACCACTCTGGAAAGCAGTCTGGCGGCTCCTCAGAAAACTGGGCATGACACTTCCGGAGGATCCGGCTATACCACTCCTGGGCATATACCCAGAGACTTTACCTGCATGCAATAAGGACACATGCTCCACTATATTCATAGCAGCCTTATTTATAATAGCCAGAAGCTGGAAAGAACCCAGATGTCCCTCAACGGAGGAATGGATTCAGAAGATGTGGTATATTTACACAATGGAATACTACTCTGCAATTAAAAACAATGAATTCACGAAATTCCTAGGCAAATGGTCAGAACTTGAAAATATCATCCTTAGTGAGGTAACCCAATCACAAAAGATCACACATGGTATGAAGTCACTGATAAGGGGATATTGACCCAGAATCTCAGAATACCCTAGACACAATCAGCATATCAATAGATTTCTAAAAAGATGGAAGGAGAGACCCCTGGTCCTGGAAAGACTGGATGTAGGGGAACGCCAGGACAGAGTAATGAGAGGGGGTTGAACGGAGAAAAGAGGGAGGGAAGGGGGCTTATGGGACTTTCGGGGAGGGAGGAAACGGGAAAGGGGAAGTGATTTGGAATGTAAATTAAAAAAATAAAATTAAATTAAATTAAAAAAAAATATATGCCGTAATGCTTCCCCTAAGACAGCATCCCTGCTGTTATTAAATTATTCAGGAGCCTTCTCATCCAACTCCCAGATAAGTTTGTCTGTGTTTCCTATCATGGTAAAGTCTTAATTTGTAGATGCAAACATTGTAAAGACAATAATGATCTTTCTGTTCTGAACAAGAAACATAGAGTTCACCTCAAAGGAATATAGTCTTCGTCTTCAAATTCTGCTGGGACAAGTTTGTCATCATCCATTCGTCAACTCTCACTTCTTTAATCATTCATAAGCACTCAGGGACTATCAGAGTGTTAAGTTTAAAGGAGTGTCTTACATCAGAATGAACACATAGCATAACCATAGCGTGAAGTCTATAGCTCAGGTAGGATTGAAAGGATTTACAGTAAAGCCCTATGAATCCTGTTTGGGAGCTTGCATTTATCAATTCAAGTAGAAAACTTGACCCAAAATGACTCTATTTATACTTAGATTGTTCTGGTAAGAATTTTATGAAGAAAACAAGGAATTAATAAGAGCAACTAGGAAACTCTTAAGATTTTAAAGAGATTGAAATCTTAAGTAGTGGGAAAATACAGATTAAAATCTGTAGTGGGAGAACACCGACTAGGGTGAAAAGATTTGAAAATTATTTTGGAGATCATGATACCAAGAATAAGACCAGAAGTTGATTGGCTATGAGAAATGAAAGGCAGGAACTGGCAAATGAAGGATTTCCTCAAACCTGTATCTTGCTGTTTTTGTTGGTGGTGGTGGCAGTGCTGGTGCTGGTGGTTGTGGTGCTGCTGGTGGTGCTGGTGAAGGGGAGAAGACAAGGAACTGACTACCCAGCCATGTATAGTATATGTAGGCTATGTGAAATGGTATAGGGATATATAGTGGTAATTTAACATTAGCTTTTGTAAGAGAAAAATGAAGCATTGATTGAATTCCATCAAACTAATAAATTCAATGTGAAAATCTTTATTACAATTATTATATATTATATTATTATGTTTTTACAATTTTGACTATAAAAGCCTTCAGTAAATTGTATGTATCATAGTAAGAGAGTATCTTACCCTTAAGATACTTTACATTTTGAACTGGATAATTATTTATTGGAAATTCTATTCTACATATTGGAGGATGTTCACCCCTGTGGCATAACACCTCAGCCCTCTAGAAATGCCAATTAAAATGTAGCTTCAGTTAGCTCAGAATGTAAAGTAGATGCTGCCCAACCAGGATCTGGGTTCAAATCCCCCATATAAAAGCTTGGTGCAACCCTGGGAACTTATATGCCTAACACTAAGAAGATGGAAATAGGAGGATCCTGTGTCCCCTCGGCCAACCAGCCCAGCCAGTTGATAAGTTCTTTGTGTTGTGAGACACCCTGCCTCAAAAAGTATTGTGGAAAATGATGGGAGAAGGCATCCAACATCCACTCCATAATCACACACACACACACACACACACACACAGAGAGAGAGAGAGAGAGAGAGAGAGAGAGAGAGAGAGAGACTGAGGGAGAGACTACACACTGACATCCTATCTCATTCGTACATTCTAATAAGTGCCTTCAGACCTGCCCACTCTGAGAGGCAAGAAGTATGCCTGGTTGAGAGTCATGATCTTCAACTAAATCAGCAAATTTTAAGAAAAACTGATACAAACCAAAGAGCAAACTGGCTTAATAAGATCTAATTGCACAGATTATACCTCTTATGGTTTATGAGAATAGAAAGGGTAAAGGCACAGTAACTCACAGCTCATGATGATTAGACTGGCCAATGGCTTCATTCCTAGGGGAAAACAGTATTGTGAGAATATCACTTTAAAGTTCCTAATAAGACTTCCAAAAAGAATTATCAGCCTCGTCCTGTATGCCTGATGCTGGGTGTCTTAGTCAGGGTTCTATTCCTGCACAAACATCATGACCAAGAAGCAAGTTAGGGAGGAAAGTTTATTCCACAAAGCTGTTCATCACCAAAGGAAGTCAGGACTGGAACTCAAGCAGGTCAGGAAGCAGGAGCTGATGCAGAGGCCATGAAGGGATGTTACTTACTGGCTTGCTTCCCCTGACTTGCTCAACTTGCTTTCTTATAGAACCCAGGACTACCAACCCAGAGATGGCACCACCCACAAGGGGCCCTGCCCCGCTTGATCACTAATTAAGAAAATGCCCCACAGCTGGATCTCATGGAGGCACTTCCCCAACTGAAGCTCCTTTCTCTGTGATAACACCAGCCTGTGTTGTGTTGACACACAAAACCAGCCAGTACACTGGGGAAAGGAAAAATTCAAACAAAACACAGCCTCGGACCCAAAAGGAGCTTGTTGTACCCAAGAGTCCTAGAAGCATCAAGTTACTTTGTTTTGGTTTAGTTTGGATATTTTTTTTGTTTTGTTTTGTTTTCCGTCTTGTTTTTCATGAATAGAACTGGCTACAGTACTCATAACTGGATTTACCCTCAGCCTGGGATGATTTGTAGAAGTATTGTGCCAACACATCACAAAAAGAAAGACAACAAATGTTTGCTGCTTTTCTCTTCTGCTCAAGTCTAGAAAATTCAATAAAAGTCTATAACTCAACTCCACAGGGAATCTCTTGGCTCTCCACGTGTAAGATAGGTCTAAAAAGAGATCAGCATTTAGGCTACCTGCTGATCCCAAAATTCCCCTTGTTTTTGTTTCCAGGTTCTTTATAGATTTTTGTTTTTATTTTTTTTGGGGGGGAGCAGGGTATCCCATATTTATCTAAATCCTCCCACCCCTTAAATAGTCTTCAAATTTCACAGAGTCCCAAAGTTAGACACACACATGTGCTTTGGGAAGCTCTATGAAAATTGCAGTTTCAAAAGGAAACCCAGAGCCATTGAGGCACAGTGCTCTGAAAAGAGGACAGGAAGGTCCTCTTCGTCCAGGCTTCTCATGGCGCAGGGGTGGGAGGGGGGAGTTGGAAGGCCAGAGTCAGAGAACTCCAGTTCCAGGCTACACTAACCCATGCAGACTGACCTAGTACTCATTTCCTAACCTTCAGCCTGCTTGTTCCTTCCACTCTGACCGTCTGGGTTCTGATTCAGTGGGAAATATTCGTGGGGCAAATTGTAAATGTTGCTTGTTACCTTTGTTCTTGCTCATTTAGAATGGAGACAGATTCAAGAGAAAAGGAGAGGTACTCGGTTCTTTCAGGTTCTGTTAACTACTGTCCCTGTAAGAAACAGGCTCTCTTTAGGCTTTCAAAGTCCAAGTCGAATGATAATTGTTCTGCTAGTTGCTCTTAAGCAATGTGATGATGCCTTCCAAAAGTGCTGTCCATGCTATGGCAATTGAGTTGTAGCTAGTTACCCAAGACTCTTATTATTTCTGTTTCCACATGGCTTCTATTTCATTAGGTGACAGTGATGCATGAGATGATGCATTCTGAACGATGTTGACTGTCAACCACATATCGCCTCATGTCATCAATATTGGAAATATATTTTCTTTCAGGTGTTTTGGACATACTTTTGCACATATTTGGTGTATTCCACAAAGAAGTCAAGTCCATTTCATTCTAATTGGCTTTATTTTTGTGACATGTATATGTTGTGTGGATGTGTTATGTGTGCTGTGTATGTATCTATGCATATGTGCATGTGTGTGGTTGCACATATGGAAGCTAGAGAAGCAAATGGGTATCCTCCTTTATTACTTTCTTCTGTAGTCTCTGAAAGGGTCTCTCACTGAACCTAGAGTTCAATGTTTTGGTGATATACTGTCTGGCCAACAAGCCACAGTAATATGTCTGTGTATGTTCCTGCCCCTAGAATTGTAGTTCCAGGTACACACGAGTGAGCCAGTTTTCACCATGGGGGCTAGAGATCTGAGCTAAGGTATTCCTGCTTGTACTGCAAGCACTCTTACCCACTGAGCCATTTACCCAACTCTTTAATTCTCTTTTTTAACATAATAAAACAAGAATTTGGTTATGTGAAAATTTTACTATGTGTATTCAATTATTCTATGACTAGAATGACTCAGATAGAGTCACACAATTTCTTTCTTATCCTTTTTCAGTTATTTATAGGACTGTCATACCTTCAGCAAAATATTTATCATTATCTGTGATTTGCTACTCACCCTAGAAGCGAGTACATTCATCTACCTAACAGATTATCTGCTCAGTTATTCTGCCATTTCCTTAGTTTGAGAAATGTTACATAGGGCCAGCAGTCAACAAGATGCATAAGTACTGACTCTTTCCCAGAGTTCCTATCTCTGCTAATGTGCCCCACCTTCTATTCTGCCTGTTGTCATAGGTTATAGGATTTTTATTTTCACAAGTCAGAGGGGCCTTAGGCAGGCAAGGAAGGACAGAGATACATCTTCACACAGTGCACATAAACATTATCCCTATTGTTGGTATCACCACAAAATGAGAAACTGTATTGAAGGGTAGCAGCATAGGGAAAGATGAGAAGCAATGGTATAGAGACTCAAGGATTAGCAATCCAGTGTATAAAATACAAGTACAGGCACATAAAGAAAGATAAGTTACACTAGGCTGATGATTTTAGTTTCAGCCATACTAGAACAGAGAGTGATTTAAAGCAAGAATAACATACAATCAAATTTGAATTTCTGAGTCATTCCTGAGATGACAGGGTTTAGAGAGTAGCCTTGAAGGGGACAGAATTGGAGGAAAGGCAACCTGGTTGAGAAATAATTTGATGTGAAGAGAGGGAATATATCTCAGTATGACTCTGTCATGGAGAAAAGAAATAATAGCGTTTCTTTGTTACAACGGAAGGCTATCTTGGGGGGTGGGGGAGAAGAAAGGCTCAATATTAGTTGTACCAAAAAAAGAAAAAAAAAGAAAAGAAAAAAGAAAGAAAGAAAAGAAATACAAAGCAGACTCATTTCACTTTCAGAAAAATCCCTAGGTCGATTGATTTGTAACTCCCTCTGCAGTCTCTCATCTGTCAAGATGAGAAAGCGCTGCAGTTTTTCATCTCAGGAGCCATTAAATGAAAAGCAAAAATTAGACATGAAGTATTTTGTAATCCTTCCTCACCATTTCCCATTCAAACATTATTCCCTAAAAATGTGGATTGATAGCCAATAGACGCAACTATGAATTATTTGCAGAGCATGTAACTGACACACAGGAAACAAAAGATAAATAAACCACCACAGAGAGGAAGTAGCTGAGAAGGAAAGTGCTTTCATATATTGCTTTGATATAGAAACAAACACAGGCTCATGCCCATGCATGCACACACATAAACACACACACACACACACACACACACACACACACACAGATACTTTCATTTTTTTCTTTTTTAGTCTCCCTTAAAAAGTAGATGGTGAGAACTGACTGAAAGATCCGGCTCTAGCAGCAGACATGTGATTCATTAAAGGTGTGGCCCTAGAAAATTTTGTAACCCTTACACAATCCCAGTTTCTTTATTCATAAAATGGAGTTGCTAAGACTCTTTGAAAAGTTCCCTATCATAAAAATTCAACAAATGTCGAGTGGCAGTATTATTAAGATTTTTAAATATATGGTTTCATGCGCATATGTATTATTCTTTAATTGGATTTCTTGATCAGAAATATGTCTTAGAGAGCTTGTGTTGTCAGTATATGGACTTTTTTCTTAATGCCGCATATATTATTCTGTGATACATGGGCTCCATGATTGGTACAACCTTCCTCTATTGTTGAATATTTACTTTATTACTCAATTGCATTTGGATTGCTTGTTTGTTTCCATTACAAACAGTGCTTTAAATTGAGCAGGAAAATTAAATTGTCGAGAACAAGTGCTACTGGAAATAGGATTTGAACAACGGGATGGGACCAAGAACGTTGTGGGCTTAGTGAGTAAAACGGAAAGATCATAGGATCTTACAGATCTGTGGTGAAGTAAGTGTGGTACTGTGTCTGTCTGTAAGGAAGATTAATACCGGGAGGTAGAACTAGATCTGACCTGTTAGGGAAGGTGTTGTCTGCTTAAGATATGTGGGAAGGCTTTTATTGTACATGTGAAAGAGAATAGACAGAGGCTCTGGAAGAGTCCAGAGAGAGAACAAAGTACACTGAATATGGCCAGCTAACTGAATCTGGCCAGGGCTATCTGCCTGAGAGAGGCGAAGAGAACATCATGGGAGAGCATAGAGAAAACATAGTGAGATAAGTGAGGGCAGAGAGAGAGCGCCAACATATTAAGAGTAACAAGATTACAAGGAGAATGATTAACTGAAGCTGGAGGGAGTTGCTTAAGACGTTTAAATGCTCATTTCCCAAAGTGAGTGCTAGTCTTAGGATAGGGGCACCATATTTATTGCTATATTCATTAGGCTTAAACTTCAAAACTAGCACACTCTACATTAGGCAGGCAAATGGTGGGTCAATACTATATGCTATCCTTGGTCTGGGGGGGAGGTTAGTAATGTGGCTAAACTCCTCCAATTAGGGACAGCATCTGCCAGAGCCATGTTGTTACTACTTACCAATAGATTTTAAACAGAGGCATGCAAAACCAAGATGACTCAGTTGTGAGTCTGGTGGACAAAAGAAATAAAGAGCAGACTCTCTCTCCCTCTCTCACCATTCCTTACTTACGTGTAGTTCTTTGTGTAGAGTTGTGACCTCCCTAGGTCTCTCCCCATCCTCGCCAATTAGCATGTCTGTGAATAAAGTTAAGGCAGCTCAAGTGTTGGTGTGACTTTATGGGTGTGCTCCTGCATCCCTAGGAGACACAATCACACAGCAAACCCCTGAATTCTCTGGTTCTTACAACCGTTCCACTTCCTCTTCCAAAATGATCCCTGACCCTTAGGTGTAGGAGGTATGATGTAGATGTATCCTGGTCGGCCCTAACATACATACAAGTATCATGACATAGACTAAGCAGATTCAGTCTATATATTTAGGAATTTTACATATATATATATATATATATATATATATATATATATATATATATGTAACAAAAATGAATGAAAAAAAGGTACATACTGGTAGATATTCATACATGAATTGAGGAGAAATTTAAGGCTGCCTCCATAGTCTATAGTTCTGACTAGCCACGTGATCAGGTAAGTAGGAGACATTCTGAAGTAAGCTAGAAAGGTAGAAAGTGTGAGCAAGTTAGAACATTTAAAACAGCTGAAAATACTCCATAGAAGTCAATGTAACACAGGCAAGGGATCATCTGCGGCTGATCTCTAAATCCTTAATGGGAAAAGCCTTTGTATGTAGAGACATGAGATGCTGGACAGTGCTCTTGATATATCATCAAAATTTTTCTTTCTTCAAGAAGGCAGCTGCCACACTGAAGCCCTGCAATTAGATTAGATGTTATAACATTCGATTATTCATTCAACACAGCAGCAACAATGCCCATCCATTATATACACTTGACCAGAAATACATTTGCCAGCCCCAGGCTCAGAGAACAAGTGCTGAGACACACTTTCCCTTTACTTTTCCGTGTTAATTGCCTACACATCTTAGATTCCAAATCAGTTAGATATTAAAACTGATCTTTTGAAGAGAGTGGTTGAAACAGTGCAACCGTGTATTGTTTCTAAGATGCCCTTTAGAAATCTATGAGTTCAATTAGATTGCGAAAGTAAGATTCTAATAGAAAAAAAAATCCTTCTTGAATGAATACTAGATGTCATTGCCACATAATAGGTGCTGTCATCTGGGAAAGGAGACAGTGTGACATATGTTCTGTTTGGGATAGCAGGATTTCCCCAAAATGTCCTAAAGGCTTAACCTTCTCTTCTGACTTGTGGAATCTCCCACATGACTTTACACCTTTAGACCTGTACCCATTATAATGGCAAACCACTCCCCATTAAAATCATCAGTGAAGACTAAAACCTAGAACTTTTAACTTAGCCTTGAGGTTGTGAGATAGTATTTGGTAGGTATACACAACTGCTTCATAGATTCCCAAAGCCCTTACTTGCCTGGGTCAAGGTGCAGTAAAAGAAAGTAACATCTCTTAATTCTATATCCGTCTTTGTTGTCTTGGCAGAATTCCAGAGAGAACAAAAAGGACTTACGTGTGTTCAGAGCTACTTGTTCCAAACACCCCCCTTAGGTCTATCTTCTTTTCTTCATGCAGCCCTTTTGTGTCCAATGGTTATTCTGACCTACACAATTGCTTGACTTCTTCTCTGAAAATTCCAGCTCCTTGAGGGTTGGTAATTATGTTCTTCAGATTATTAAATTAATATTAGGTATATGTGCATTGTTCCAACTCTGGAACATCTTCCCAAGTCTTAATGAGTGATAATTATTTCCATTTCCCTGGAATTAAAGCTTTCCTTGGATCCCTCAATGCTAAAAGCAAGTCAGAAGGAACCTGGGAATCAAGATAGAGTTAATCGGCCATATCTTCACAACTCACAGCCCATCCTAGTGACAATTTCTAGTTTTTCTGTCCCCTCATATAGGCACTGCTCAGTGTTTGTGATCTCATTGAGGAATGACACTAAATTTTGTCTCTAAATTTATTTGGTCTTTTTATCTAGAATTATAGTAGCGTTAAGTATGGGGAAAAGTTTTTGGGTGAATATGGAGAGAAGTCCCCCATTGCCATAACTATTCCTTCTTAGATATGATGGAGGAGAAGGTTAAGTTTTTGGGTGAATATGGAGAGAAGTCCCCCATTGCCATAACTATTCCTTCTTAGATATGATGGAGGAGAAGGTTTTTTTATAGATATGTGAGAGAACATAGCCAGAGGCAGACACATCTGGGAGAAACCATAGTAGTCATGATCCTGAGCTATGTGAAGTGACAAGACAGGGGAAGGAGAAAGGAGAAGGGAGAGAGGGGGATCAGATGAAGCAGCCGAAAGAATGAAGGTTCAAAATGGTTGGATTATATAGGGAAGAGCAACCTAGGCCTCTGTGCTGGAAAGTTCAGGGTAGAGTTCTGGGTTGGGATGTGCAAGCCAGGAGGGCCCTGAAACATGTAGAGACTGAGGGATGCTGGGAGAAGTTCATGGCCAAGCGATATGTGACATAGGCATCACAGTCATACTGTCCCAGCATGGGGAAAAGGAACATTCCCCAGTGCTCCTCCAGACTTAGAATTGAAAGTGAAGAATCAGGACACTGTAGGGTCTCTGGGGGATTTGGTGGAGACAGGGATTGTTGGTTTCTTTTGTTTGTTTGTTTTCCTTTTTGGGAGAGAGTGACAGAGACAGAGAAAGGTGGGTGGGTAAGAAGGTGGCCGATGAGGGGCACACACCTAGAGAACAAAGGTGGGCATAAATGTATCTCAGAAGCACAGATTCACTATGCAAACATTTTGCAAATTTGTCCATGAAATCTCAAGACTAATCCAGGGGCAGAAAACACTTGGAGTAGGAAGGGGTTCTCTAATTCAAGAGACCTGGTGAATCTAGAAAAAAAAAAAGGAGCTAGGAGGTGATCATAAAGTTTCCTGTTCTGGAATGATATTAGCCATCACTGGGAATAATCAGGGTTCGGCGAGTAAAAGAACATCAGGTGATGGATAAGCACCTCTTGGGGCCAGCTTTTCCTGAGGACTGATGGAACATAGAGGCCAAAAATACAGACAAAGGAGAGATCTAGTTCTAGAAATCAAATTACTGTCGTTTCAGGAATTATCACAAATTCAACCAAAATGAAGGAGTACTAGAAAATGGTGTGATACTGACTACTGACCCCTACCACTCAGTATAAGGATCACTCAGTATTAGGATCTCTCTTTCACTCTCTCTCTCTCTCTCTCTCTCTCTCTCTCAATCTCTCTCTCTCTCTCGTGTGTGTGTGTGTGTGTGTGTGTGTGTGTGTGTGTGTGTGTGTATGGACAGATACATACAGATACATGAATGTGTGAGGGAGTGGGTGGGGTTCTATCTTCAACCCAACTACTACTGAGGATTTTCCCCTCCTCCATGAATGCTAGCGCTAGCACAGGAGTTAAGTAAAGTTACTTCAGGGCATCACAATGGAGGTGCAGTGGAGTGGCTGCGACACAGTGCTATAGGGAGGAAGTAGGGTTATTATGAAGTATCAGCACTGTGGCATACTAGAGTTACTATAAGGCATCATGTAGGTGCACCACGGTTACTATGAAGCATTACTGCTGGGACACCATAAAATTACTAGGCAGCATCACTACTGAGGCGCAGTTACTATGAAGAATGACTGCAGAGATGCTGTAGAGTTACTATGTAGCATCCCTACTGAGGCGCAGTCGCTACAAAGCATTACTGCTGAGACGCCATAGAATTACTAGGCAGCAATCACTACTGAGGGGCAGTTACTACAAAGATTTACAGCTGCGATGCCATAGAATTACTATGTATTATCACTACTGAGGTGGAGTTACTACAAAGCATTACTACTAAGATGAAGCAGCTGAATACAGTTCCAATTTTAGACCCGAGATCTGAAAGACAGGCTGAGATCAACTAAATGTTAGATTTATGAATCTCTTATTTCTGGCAGGAATTTTTTTTTCTGAAGTACTTGTTCAATTTAAGGTTTTTTTTTTCCCCCTCTGCGACTTAGTGCTAGTATATTGCATTCCCCGTTTCATGGTTCAAAACTTCCTCTATTTGTAACTACTCTCATAGGATGGAAATATGTATAATTATGCACAGTTTTCTCCATTAACCTCCATGCTCTTTTCTAGTGTTCAATTACTTGATGATCTTCCTCTCAAGTTTCCTCCCAATATAAATGCCCCTATCCAGTAAATCTCCCACACAGTAGTCTTGTCCTTAGCTAAGAATGAATGTGAGAAGGAACAAAGAGAGATAGGGTTTTTTTTGTAGTTGTTGTTGTAGTTGCTGTTATTTTAGAATAATAAATTATTATTTGTAATTAGCATATCACTGTATATATGTATGTATGTATGGAATTGATGCAGCTAAATTGTGTTATGGTAAGTAAAGCTGTGGACTCCTGTAGTTTCAAGCACATTTCCCACAGACTATTAATTCATGTAGTAAACCTTTGCTATCCAGAATATATAAAGCAAACTTCTAATTTTTTTCTGTTATTCTTAAGCATTTGAATCCATACAGGAAGACTGACAAAGAAATGACAGAAAAATATGGAGTTAATATTAGATGGACCCTTGTAAATGGCAGACGTTCTTTCAAATGTTAGTGATCATTTTACATAGTAGGTATTCTATACTCACTTTCAAATAAGGAAATTGAAGCCCAGAGATAAAAAAGCAACTCCTCTAGGTTCACAGATCTGATAATTGAAAAAAACTAAAACTCAGACCAAAGAAGTGCTGGTTCTTTAGTTTAGTAGAATATAGACAGTGATAGATAGATAGATAGATAGATAGATAGATAGATAGATAGATAGATAGATAGATAGATAGATAGGGATGGATGATCGATAGATACATACATCTGTAAGTAGATAGATGCACGGATAATAGATTGCTAAATAAATATATGGTAGATTAAAGAAAGAGAGACTGTATGAGTAAACAGATTTATTTACCAAATACTTATTGGGCCAATAACAGAAGCTGACTCAGAGATTGCTAAACAAGTCTCATATCTCCTTGTAGAATATAGTAGCAGAGAATGATTGCGATCTGACAAATTATAGTACTCGGAGATAGATATTAGCATGTAGGCAGGAACAAAAGTACTCAAAGAGAACATTAGCATATTGTTTCCAAGGGATAAATGTGACACTTTTTATACACTTGCCACGTTTCTTAAGCAGAAGATAATACAGTTAGAAAGGGGTAAATTAGCATATTTGAGAAAAGAGAAGGATCAAAGAATCATAGCGTTCTTTTCTGAACATATCTTTAAATGTTCAAAAGTATTCCCATCCTAATTACATACAAACTCAGCAGAGCTCCACACTAAGCTAAAGATGATTAGATTTCCCATATCTGGCCACACTGAAATAGCATCATAAAAAGACCCTTCAGAGGGCATTGGCTTCTCTGGGTTTGCCACAGTTTAGAACATGGCATCCAAACGTTATCTGTACATCAGTGACTAACTAAGGACCTTTGGAAGAGCAGTCAGTGCCCTTAACCGCTGAGCTATCTCACCAGCCCTGGGTCTGAGTTCTATACATGGTCAAAAGCTTAGGTCAAGGTGCCATGCCTTTTGACATAGCATACCATGGAATCACCAACCCATCTCTATTCACAAAGTTCTTCAGCCATGACTTAGAAGCCATTGGTCTAAAATATTGCCGTCTACACAAAAGAAAACCCCATCCCCATATTTGCTTTTTATTATTTTTGTTTTAGACTCAATTCACAGGGAAGCACTCCATTTCTCAGAAGAGCTAGACATCAGCTTGTGTCAGTGTTTTTCTTACTACCAGAACTATGATGAATTTTTTAAGCTTTTCCAAGACCTGTCTCATATACTTACTGTGAGATGTGTATCTAATACACACAACAAAAAGAAGAAAGAAAGAAAACAAGTCTTGCACTAAGTAGGTATAATATACATATGTATGCATATATATCATCATATACATAAATGTAGACATTCAAATGTAACAAGATTAAAGCAACAGAAATGCATATAATCGTCATAAGAATAAAGGCATCCATTCTCATTGTAACAATGCAATTTCATGTTCTTAAGATTAACTTAGTCTTCCATTATTGTGTTGAAATTGTCCAAGGGTTTGAATTATGATGATGCTTGCAAATATTTCATCCTATATTTTCTTTACTTTCAGGATTATACAGCCATGTTTAGTGTGTGCAAATAAACAGCATGTCACTCTGCCACACTCGAGGGCTCTCCTGCCACCAGAAAATGTGCACTTTACACTTTGAAAGGCAGCTGGGTGGATGCTACATAGAGTCAGCATTTTATCAATTTCAATATATCCCCGTCAAGTGATAAGCAGAAAAATATAAAATAATCGCAATCATCTCTCTGCAGGAAAAAGACTTGGTTTCTGAGTGACTACATTGGGGCCTTTTCAAAGCTGAGAGAATGTAACTGAAAACAGGGACCCCTTCAGGCATTCCCCACTGCTCCATAGATGTAGCCAGCTCACACAGTTAGCTGGGAGCTGACAGATCTTTTCGCTACCATTAGTACCTGTCCTTTCACGAAACCCAGAGAAAAACAGAGCAGCCATGTGTCCTGTCTCTGGATTAGTTAGAAAAGTAGGATGGGATTGTTTTAAAAGCACTCATCAGTAATGAATCCCTAAAGAAATAGCTTTCTGTGGTGAGCTAGGTCCCAACTGATTGGGTCCTTATGGGGGGTGGGTGGAGAAGGTGATAAATGAGAATGTTTCTAAGGTTCTTTTCTGAAACAATATTCTGAGCTACTTAATTGTACTGAAGTATCGTAACCTTATACCTTTCCTATCTTTTACTCCTTGATAAAATCACCTGGTCCCCAATCCAAATGACAGATGTCACTTAGAGACCTGGGCATGCCAAGGACAACCCATGAATCAGGCTACCTCTTTGTTACCCAATAGTGCTTCAAGACGCTACTCCATAGCAAACTCCATCAAGTTAAGACCCATATGATCTCCATAAGCAAAGCCTGGTTGGAGGGAGCAAAAAGAAGGAGAAAGCCACAAAGTCATAATTAACTCCATAGAAGAAAAATCTGGAAAAATCTCTGAGCATTGGCAGTTCATGGAAATAGTGCATACATACAATGTGGAATATTCTTTCCCAGGCCAGGTGGCTCCCCTAGCTGCTGTCCTGGCAAGATAAAGATGTACCTATGTCACAAAGAGAGGCACATATAGTGAGCAGATTCATGTAGGCAATACAGTCTAAATTCCTTTTTGGAGGATTCTCAATCACCCCAGAAACAGATCATACCAGAAATAGCACTTTGATATCTTTCTGTGTGACATAGCTCAGGTATTGAAATCTCAGAACGTGCCCGAGTTTAAAGGTCAGTTCATTTATCAGTCACAACTTTGCTATGTTTCCAATAAGTCAGCAAACTTAAAAGTGTCCTAGTACTTACTACTGCACGAGATTGCTAACAAAACAAACGTACAGTGAACTATGCACTGAGCTCGTTTCTTTTCCAGGTTCCTGAATGGAAACATGCTCTTATGGATTTATCTTACCAGAAACACAGCTCTTATGGTGTTTCATAAGAATTTCAAAAGTAGTTATAAGTTGTTTGATTTTTTTAATATTGATTTTAATAAGTATTAAATATTTTAAGTCAGACAGATGTAAATGTTTTCAGAACTGAGATGTCCCTTCTTCTCCATAGACTTAATTCACTCCCATGAATTCATAGTACCCTCTGAATGATCACCACAAGGCTTAAAGGCAAATAATGAGCCACTCCAAGTCTGTCCTAAAGCCTTTCACCTCAGGAAATAAAAGCCAATACTAAAAATCCAAAAGCAAGTTCTTGAGGCTGACCAACGGGGCTCAGAAGTCAGTGAACCAAGTACTAAACAAGAAAATCTGGTAGGACAGCGCACATCTTTGATCCTGCCACTTGGAAGTAGAGACAGGAGGACCAAAGGCAACAGTTACCCTGTATCCTTCTATTGCTTATGGTGTTCTAGACCAGCCCGTGCTACATAAGACCTCTATAAAAGCCAAACAACAACAACAAAAGTCCATGGAAGTTTTAATGTGGAAAAATAAAGAAGTGTTTGGATAAACAAATCATGCTTTCATTTGAAAACAACAGTCTGCGTGGTCATAAATCATCTTGGGACAAATTGCAAAGTAATTACCAACAAACAAAAAAGAGATTTCTGTGGTCAATATCTTCCCTTGTCTTTTATTTACTTGAAAATTGTGTTAGCTATACACACTAAGATAAAAGCTTAATAACATTCTGATTAGTGACTATCAATGATCAGGTGAATAACCAAAAGAATGTTTAATCAGGGAACACGTTTATTTCCTTGGGCTTTAGTCAGAGATAAAAATTCCCTCTACCCAAAGACTGTGTAAACTGTTTCCCTTTAATCCTCTTTTTCTTTTTAATCCAGACTTAGGGACATAGCTACCTAAATTGTCTTTCTGGCTCACGATGGCCATTTTGTAAACCTGTATTATCTGTTTGGGACTCAAACAAACTGTGTCCTCACAGGCAGGCAGCAGTAACAACTGACCAAATTGATAAATTGAAACTTTTTCCCCCTCAGCCCATTCCCACCTACTGAAGGCAAGGGACTGAGTTAAATACACCTTCTAAAATGTCTGAAGCTATATATTAGTAATTGTGAATCTCAAGCTTAATTGATGACCTCTTGAGATCTAATAAGTTTGTCCCCATTCATATTGGTTTGTCTTGAGTCCTTATTACACTTGTGGTGTGAAAAGAAATCTTAACCCATAGTGGAGGCGGCTTGTCTTTACCACTCTAGATGATCTGATAATATTTAAGCTTCACCTAGATCCTATTTATATCTTCTGTCATTTCCTCCATCCCTCAGTACTTAATCCAAATAGCTAGTCAAAAACCATTGCACTTAAATCTTGTAAAATGGGGTCATGCTATCTATGCCTTTGGTGTCAGCTAAGAGGGCAGTGTCCTTTAAAAAGTCCTATGACATCTAACTGCAGTGTTTTTCCGGTTAACAGTTCCCTTCTTCCAGCCTAGAGAATCTCTACAGGGCATGTCTCCAGCAGCTCTAGGTTCACTTGAAGTAATGATAGTGTCCCCAATCACTTGTGATGTTCAAAAGGCTAATTTGAATCTCAAAAGTTCAAACTCTAATCGATTTATGTGTATTCCATTTACATACTTGCAGGCACATATCTTGTATGTTATATTTACAGGTATACAACTAGTGATATACTTAGTAAGAAGCATCCAATATAATATGCTATTCATTTTCTGTTAGTAATGAGAGCACCTTCCAGAAAATTGTTCATTTCCCCACATCCTTGTCCATACAACATATGTAAATTACTGTTCTTAATTTTAAAATGAAGTATGTTGATCTGTACTTCTTTGATCTTATGTGAAAGATAGATTGCTTCTCTTCCCATGCATGGATTTAGGGGACATTTGTGTTTTATTACTTAAGCGCATGTATCACTGACTCACTCTGCTGATGGACTTTTAAGAGAGCACCCTGTGAAAAACTAGACAAATCCACAGGTACATTCCTTTCCTTGTGCAGTTTGAAACACAGAAACTTAAACTCTGGACATTCGCTCTTGAGATTCCACTCCTTTCTGATTTTAGTCGATGAATCCCCTTTCCATTACAAGATGACAAACATCCCCCTAAGCCTTTGAAATTCAAAACCTTAAGCTTTTGAACGGAAACCTTAAATGTAGTTTAGAGAGTTCAGAGTATGAGAACAGGGTATCAGTTAGCTTTTATTATTTATTTGTTTCAGCATCATTTACATAATAATCTATTCCTTGTGTCTAAATTTCAGTATTTGAATCACTGTTGTCGCTTAATAGGGGTTATTCTCAGGTAGAGAGGCTTCCCTTTATTGCGATGTTTAACTTTCTTGTTTTCATTTTTTTCAAGAATATATTTACCCTTTTAGATGAAATTTAGAAATTCTATTTTTAATATTTAATTTTCTATTAAGTCTTTCCCATCTTTAGCCCCCCCGACTCAAGCCACCTGTGTCCTAATACAGCCTAACCACCTTGTAGTTCAGTTATGAACATAAAGAATAATGATGATAATATTATCTTATTTGCCATGTCTTCTAGAAGTTACAGACTTTGGATTCTTTGTCTGTAGTTTATAGAGTTTAGTTGTTGGAGGGGGTTTCTAATTGTTGCTATTATTATATTTTTTTGAGATACAATCTCCTGTATCCTAGGTTGATCTTGAACTCGCTATGTAGCCATATGCATGACTTGAACATCTGATGTCCCTGTCTCAACATTAGCACCTGTCACCCACTATGATTGTATGTGATACTGAAGATAGAACCTAGGGCAGTATTCATGTTAGGCAAGCACCCTACAAACTGGCATACAACACCAGACTCTCATGATACATATTCACATCATGTGTCAGGCTAACCTGAAGCTTACAGTGCAGCCCATGCTCACACTGAACTCTCAGCAACCCTCCTATCTCAGCCTTATAAGTATTGGAATTTACGGACAAGAGCTATACCATAATACCTGCCTCAGAGTCTGGGTTTCTACTAGGATAGTCATGTTCGATTAGTCCCTGTCGGAAACAAATGAGCTCCCTCCTTGTCTTCTCAGAGTGTGGAAGGGGAGCACCATGAGAAAGCTGTGGAACTTCTCAAGGCTGCTAAGGACAGTGTGAAGCTGGTGGTCAGATACACCCCGAAAGTCCTGGAGGAGATGGAGGCGCGTTTCGAAAAGCTGCGGACAGCTCGGCGTCGGCAGCAACAGCAGTTGCTCATTCAGCAGCAGCAACAGCAGCAGCAGCAACAACCACAACAAAACCATATGTCATAGGTGAGGCTCATTCTCCTCCCGTTTACAAGCTCATGACGTCCTCAAAGTATCTCCCTAGTCAGCCAAAATAAAATTGCCCGGCATAATAAACAGTCAAGGACAATTAATCGAATGAAAGATTTACAAAAATGTAAACAGGTTGTTCTATTTCCACGTGTCACTCAGCTACAGTTTCCACATATGTAAGATATTTTTGAAAATATAATGCTATGGGAGAGGTACCTGCTAACTCGAGGATGCCTGTTCATAAACTTTGATAATGCATTCTTTCCCCAGATCTATATTTGGATGGCAAGTTGATTCTAGTCCCCACTCATCTCCTTGGCTAGTCATTTTTACAGAATATACAAACTGCACAAGTCTAATACTATCCCTGGATATATGTACTTTGGATTAGAAAGATACAGTAGATTAGGAAATGTGTTCCACACGAAGAGTTCGATGACAAAGTGACAGTTAACACAGTGTGAGAGACTCAAGGGTTTGAATTCTATCTGACTACTACCTTTTCCCAAATCCCACTTCATAACAAAGAGTGATGTATCAAGTATTGTGGATATTATCAAGAAAACTGAAAAAAAAAGTGTGAATATCAAAAGTCCCCCCCTTGAAGTATCTACTATGTGACAGTGACACTCTCATCACATACCCTTCATCTTCTGAAGAACCTTTCAAGGAATTTGCCATTAAAGACACATCTTTGGGATGAGCAGTCGGAAGCTTCCATCAGCCACAATTAACACGTGGTTTGGAATCAGGGTTCTCCTCCCTCCAGTATCAAATGCTCTGAAGACATTTTTATGTTTTCCAAACTATTAATTGGAAAAGGTCAAGTCTATCAGGAGGGATTTGTGAACTATGATGTATTTAAGTGTTTCTTGGGAAGACATTCACATCTTCTTGGGAAAGTAGCAACAGGTGTGGGTGGTTTTCAGTTTTCCTTTATTAGCTTATTTTTTGCTTAACGGAAATATTGATTGTGACATGAGACATGCCTCTTTTTTAATGACACTTAAAAGCTATATCATGAGTAGTTTTGGTTGTTGGACTTTCTTTTGTTTTTAAGTACATTTTGGGACTGGAGTGATGTCTCAGTAGCTAAGAGCACTTAATGCATTTCCCATAGGTTTGGTTTCCAAAACTCACATCAGAGAGCTCACAACCACCTATAATTCTAACTCCAGGAGTTATGATGCCCTCTTCTGACTTCTGATGGTATATCACACACATAGTACACATGATCATTAGACACACGTGCAGGCACAAACACACAATACACATGATAGATAGAAAGATGATAGATAGATAGATAGATAGATAGATAGATAGATAGATAGATAGATAGATAGATAGATAGATAGGGAAATATATATATATATATATATATATATATCTTAAAAATATTATATTCCATCCCCAAAAGTATATTGATTCAACATCAGATGTCTTTGTCTTTTGGCACAGCTGTATCTTTATCTTGTGAGCGCCAGAGGTAACCTTATCTTCATTAGGCCACATTCTGCTAGGAGGGGACAATTAATGAATAAGCAAGAAAATAAGTCAACATCCTTTTGAGAGCAGTACTTTAAAAAGCTAAAACAAGGCTGCTTGAATGGAGGCTACCAAAGTGGTTACATTAGACACAGTTGTCAGTGAAGGCCCCTCAAAGGACGTAGCATCTGAGATGAAGCTGAATGCCAAGGAGAAGCCCCCAAAGAAATAAGAGGAGAAAATAGCCAGTATGGTAGCTTATGAGCTCTTTGATATTTGAGCAACAGAAAGAGAACCAAGATAGCTGAGAACAATGAGTAATAATGACAGCAGTGGATTATGAAGTCAAAAGGACATTTAGGGATTGAATACAGAAAGCCTAACGATACTCTGAGAGAAATTAATTTTTTTTTGTAATGGGAGGCAAGGTTTTTTAAGCAAAAGGGTGGCATGATTTGATTTATGTACCATTAAGATAATTTGGCTTCTTGCTTTTATGACCCTTGTCTTCCTACTGGGTTCCCTATCCACAAGCGGTGGTTTGGGGAGAGGGAAGCCTAATCTTACTGCAACTTAATTTGCTACATTTAGTCCATATCCCTTGGAGGCCTGTCATTTTTCTGAAGGGAAAAGGAGAAAGACTAGATTGGGAGAAGGGATGGTGGTGGTAGAGGAGGTGGAGGGACAGAGGAAGGGAGGGAAAACTGTGGTGAGTACACAATATATGAGAGAATAAATTGAGTTAAAAGGATAACTTTGCTTCTGTGACAATAGAGAATTACAGGGCTATAAATGAAAGAGTGAGATGGAGTGGCTTAGAATAGAGTGATGTGATTGGGACAGACATCATGAATAGATATAGACAAGTCAGTTAGCCTCTCCTCCTTTACCTATTTGGTGCCACCAGAATCCTATCAAAAAGTCCTTGGGATGATAGAGGAAATCCCTTATTTTCTAATCAATCACTAATATGCTTTCTGCTAGTACTATTGCTTCTTCTGTCTCTGGTGATACAAGCTATTCATCCCTATTCTCCTGAATGATTTATGTTATTAGCCCTGAGTAAAATAGCTCAGGGGTGTTTTGAAAGCAAAAGGTTGACCTCTGAGATCTTACTGAAAACTGCCATGTTTTGCTCCTTCCATTATCTTTGGAAACACACAGTTTGGTCATAAGTAGCCATTTGTATTTCTATTCCCTGTTCAGTCTTCATTAAGTCACTTCGTGATTTCCTATGGGCCATTAGCAAGACTTACATATTTAATCAGGCAAAAACAACCTGTCCTGTCTTGTTGTTTACATGGGATGTGGTAGAGTTACGTTTGCTTGAACATGAACTTTGTATCTATGCCCATCAAGAGAGCTACTGTAGCACACAGTGTCTACCCCCTTGAGATCAAATAGAAGTGATCATTTCAAGAACAATCAAGACACCCAAGGCATGTCACCCATGGATTTTATGGTGAATTCAGTCAAAAAGACCTACCTTAGCTCTTGCTTAATTTTTAACTAAGTTGATCTGTAGAGAGTCACAAAGGATTTACAACACTTAATAATTTATACTAGTTGTGTTTAACATTTTTCAGGCTTACTAAATCTATTCAACTGGAAACAAATTTTGAATTTTTTTTTATCAACATTCAAAGACCAGATTAATCAAAATGCTTGTCAGAATACAGCCTCACTATGTATCAAATGAAACAGAACTCATAAAACTTTCAAAATAAGAAGTAATATGTGCTGAGAATATAGATATTATGAAGTCACTACAAATGGCATGTAGATAAAAAAGAAAACCAGACTGAATGTAAGCTATACAGGAGGGAATTGTCTTTTTGTACCTTCTTGAATTTTAAATTTTGAATTTTGAATTTTAAATTCTGCTGAAATAAATTTGTTTTTTCATTCTCACTTCTGTGCTTGTTAAGTGAGAAGATTCCATTTCCAAAAACACAAAAAATAGGAATACTCTGCTGTTACATTAAAGAAATCCAAACAGAGAATATGATTGTAGGGTTGGCCATCAGATGGCATGCTTTTGAGAAAATGCAATGTTTATTCAGCTTATAAGGATTTGTTTAGTTTTAAAACATGACTTCATATATGCATTTGGATTTTCATTGTGATTTTCAAGGAATAAAAAAAGAAGAGGAACACTAACTTTTCAGATATCAATATTCCAAAACCATCCGGAGACCAACACCTGATCCTGCCCTCCATTGTTGGGCAAGGAGGGGATGAAGGACAAATCACCTATGAAACCACAAATGAACACAGAATCTGGCATTTGTCAGCTGCCTCACTGACTCTTCCCCCTACCCTGTAGACTTCTGTTTCTTTTACTTTGTCATTTCTGAAATCTTTCTCTACCTCCTGTTAATACCAAGGAATTGTTGCCAAGAACACTGACCCAGACAGGGAGAACAGTAGATCCCAAAGCACTGACCCAGACACTGAGAACAGTAGATCCCAAAACACTAACCTAGACACTGAGAACAGGAGATCCAATAGGTCAACCTGAGAACAGTAATCGTAAGGAATCCAGAGTCCCTCAAGCGGAAGACAGGAGCAGATGTAATGAGAATGCTGATGTTTATAATACAATTAATCACACATGGTAAGCAACTTTTACAATAGCCCCATGATGGCTGCATACATTTTCATTGTATTCTAAGTTACAAAAGAGAGACATAATTCTTTTTTAAATATATGCAACATTCCACAACTGGCAAGTGACAAGGCAGAATGTAGACAAAAAAAAAATAAAATATGGACTTCAACACCTCTTTGTCCTCACCACACTGAAACACAGTGTCACTGTTCATTGTATTGAACGTTTTGCTGATTCTACCTGGTATTCAGGAACTTCCTGGAGACTCAATTTCACACTTCTTAGAGTTAGCCATGCCCAATCCACCTCCACCAATCACCTCCAAAATGGGACACCATCCTCATTCATTATAGTGGTGCTAGGTTTTCCTTTACTGTCACAAAAATTTACTCTAAAGTTACTTCTTGTAAGTAACACAATCTTAATATCATATAGTCTTGTGGGATTCAAGGAAATTGTAAAAATGTCAATGACATTTCTGACAAAATTATAGACATTACTCCTGAACTTTTCAAGCCATCACACTCTTGAGTAGCTCAAGAGTAAAAACAAAACAAACAAACAAAAAAGCAAATTGTATAGCCATCTTAAACCAAACTGCATGGTGTAGGAGGAGCCATTATACTGCTTTTCCACAATGACTGTCAGAAATCACAAATAATGCACCCACCAACATTGGTCTCCCTTTTCTCTGTACTGTTTAGCATTTGTGTCTTTTTAACCTTTTAAATAGTCATTTCAGGAGACAAGAGATCTCTTTTTGGTTTACAACTTAACTTTCCCAATAGTTCATGATGATAAGCTTACTTAGTATATATATATATATATATATATATATATATATATATATATATATATATATATAATTGCTCTCTCAGATATTTATCTTAGGTTTAGAAATAATCATTTCATAATCTTGGTTAATAATAATCTAATAATAATCATGGCTGCTTTTTGATTAACTGTGTATGTTTTGCTACCAAATAACTTGATTTCTTTAACACATTTTTTATCTTAGCCCTTCATCAGATGCATGATTACGAATATTTTCTCCCAGTTTCTGGTTGCCTCCTTACTTTATTGTTTCCTTTGCAGTGAAAAAGCTTTTTTGTTTCAAACAATTCCATTTGCCTATTTTTCCTCTTCACATTATATATATATATATGTGTGTGTCATATGTGCATAACCCGGGCTCAACACATGAGAGAAAACCTATAGTGTGTTTCTCTGGGCCTGGTTTACTTGTCTTTCACTGACTACCAAATCCCCATTTCACCTACAACCCAAGTTACCCACTAATATGTGTTCCAGTGTATCCACTGATCCTACAAGATAGAAAGTACCAATATCAAAGCAGGGACAGGGAGAATAATCCTGGGGAGTGCAATGGCCCCTCTGAGAGCTGACAACGGAATCTGTTTGACAAAATTCATGCTAAAATAAAAAGGAAGTTAGTGCATGAAAAAGCAAGATGTCTAGGTGGATAGAGGCACAAGTCACAAAACCCTGCTGGTTTTCAGTCTCACACTTTTAACCACTGAATTATTTTAGCCATGTGTAAGCCTGCAGGCATGAGTTTGATTCCTAGAACCCACAAGGAGATGAAAGAAGAAAACCAAGCCCACAAAGTTGACCTCTAAAACTCTTTCTCTCTCTCTCTCTCTCTCTCTCTCTCTCTCTCTCTCTCTCTCTCTCTCTCTCTCTCTCTCCCTCTTTCCCTTCCTCCCTCTCTCTCAAAAAGTAAATCAAGTAAATCCACTTAAAATGAATTATGAATCTGCTGAGTCAATAATGAGATGGTCCCTCCCAGGAGTTACCCTGACCCTTACTTTGTTTGCCTGCTACCCTCTCAGTTGCTGGTATATTTCTTAGTCCCATTAACCTTCAGGGTACATGAGAGACTCAGACAATGAAAACTAATTTTGGATCCCTATTGCTTAAGGACACGTGACTATGTGATAATCTGGCTACTTAAAACATCTGTCTCTACCTCTGTCACAATAGGAAGTCTTCAATCTAAAATTCAGTAAAAGGTCCTCATGAGGAGATTAAGAAAGATAATGTAAACTCACTAACACATGTCAATTTTTGACCATCTAACAATACATTTCAGTCACGACGGTGCTGTTGCTACTGACGCTGCAGTGGTTAAAATGTTAAACTCATTCCTGCTTCTCACAATGCAGGTAGGCAACTTGAGAAGAACCACAGCAGCCTCTTACATGTCTGCTGTTTACTCTGTAGCCCCCGAGTTGCTGGCACACCACTAGAAGACGTTCAACCACAGGGTGGGTGCAAAGTAGGCGGAAAAATTTTCCTAAAACCTGCTTTGCATACTTTGGAGGCATTAATTGAAATAAAAATAGCATCTTTAAAGAAACAAAGATTGGGAGAAATGACTCTGTACTGGTGGATGAGTGACAGTTCTGAGGGAGGTGTTTGGGGGAGCAGCATCCCCAGCTGGGATCTGATGAAAGATGCTGACTGTTGTATGTGGTAGCAGGCTGACCTTAGAGGAGGGCCTTGATTTCTTCTTCACAGAAGGGTTATTTGTGCTCCCACCCGGTAAGTGGCAGGCTTTGCAGTCTCCTATCTCAGTAAAGGCATTATTAGATGCTCTCAATATTAATTATAGTTACACTCTGAATGCCATTTGTATTTTTTGCTTTCCTGGATGAGTTAGAATCATCTGCAAGTGATAGGAAAAAAATGTTAAATATTTGAATTTTTCCCTAACTGAGATTCTTTATTTAATTTTGTGGAAAGGCTGTGGTTTTTCCTGCCTTCTTCATCAATTACTTCCTTCATAACATTTTTTTTTCATGTGTGGAAGCTGAGCATAAATGATGACACTCCAAATAAACCCAGTCATTCTCACTGTGGGAATGGCTCCCTCTCTTTCTTAAGGATTATTATTATTGTGATAAAACTTCATGACCAAAAGCAATTTGGGGAGGAAAGGGATTATTTGACTTAAGTATCCTGAATCATAATCCATTGAGGGAAGCCAAGGCAGGAACTCAGACCAGGAAGGAACCTAGAGGCAGGAGCTCATTCAGAGGCTGTGGAAGAATGCTGTTTGGTGGCTTGCTTTTCATGGCTTGCTCAGTCTGCTTTCTTATAGCACCCAGGGACACCAGCCCAGGGGTGGTAACACCTATAACAGGCTGGGTCCTTCCCCATCAGCCTTACAGCCAAGTCTACAACTTGATCTTTTGGAAGCATCTTCTCTGTTGAGATCCTCTTCTCTCAAATGACTCTAGCCTTTATCAAATTGGTATAAAACTAGACAGCACACCCCATTAGGCTAATCATACTTTTGAATGTTTGGTTCTCAGTTGGTAGGACTATTTTTGGAAGGATTAGGAGGTGTGGCCTTGTTGTTAGACAAGGTAGAAGACAAGGCAGGCTTTGAGGCTTCAAAAATCTACCACCAGGACCAGGACCAGACCAGGACCAAGACCAAACCAGAATCTTTCTCTCTCTCTCTCTCTCTCTCTCTCTCTCTCTCTCTCTCTCTCTCTCTCTCTCTCTCTCTCTCTCTCTCTCTCTCTCTCTCCCTCTCTGTCCTCTCTCCTCTCTCCCCTCTCCCCTCTCCCTCTCTCCTCTCTCCCCTCTCTCTCCTCTCTCTCCTCTCTCCTCTCTCCTCTCTCTCCTCTCTCCCCCTCTCCTCTTCTCTCTCTCTCTCTCTCTCTCTGTCTTTCTTGTGGATAAGATGTAAACTTTCAGTTACTGCTCCAGCTTCATACCTGCTGGTCTACTAAAATACTCTCTCCAAAGTTGGTAAATACCCCCCTTCCCCAGTTACTTTCCTTTATAAGGTACTTTGATCATGGCATGGTGTCTCTTCACAGCAATGGAACAGTAACTAAGACACTCGTACAGTGCATGCTCTTGATTGTTGTAGTGATTTATTGCTTGAAAAAATGAATACTAATCACCGATTTCTCTCCACTGTCTTCCCACCCCACCCCACCATACCCTACCCCACCCCATCCCATTTCAGGACCTTAAAGAAAAGCTAGCAGGTCAATCATCCAACAGTCACGAATTTGGAACCCGTGCTCTGGAATCCCAGCACATAGAAAAAGGGAAAGAAAACACCAGTAATTACACCTGTCACAAAGCTGTGAACACATGGTGTATCCATTCTTTACCAAGGCAATTCAACATCTTCCTCCTCTGGGCACCATCCCCCCGTTCATTGCTTTTTTACCTACTCAGACCTTCCATCCATGGCAGGGGAAACTCGCAGTGTGTTGAGGGAGAGAAGTATTCCAGTCTGCAGACTGAAACAGTGTAAGAATAAAGTCCGTGACTTTTGAACAAATCACCTGGGCTAGGATTAAGTGAATCTTTGGTCTAAGGCTCTTCCAGAGATTAACAAACCCTTCATTAGGCTATAGTTCAAACTGCATCAGTTCAAGGTTGTGGCCACGTGAAAGGAACCTACACATTGACCTCTGCCCTAACCCCTTCCACAGTCTATGTTGCTGAGCTGTCTGAATTGGAATTTGATTTAGTTCAAACTCAACTTCCATTCTCCTCTTGAAAAATGCCAAGTTCTTATCCTACATAATCTGTTCTGAACTTGGAAACAGTTGGCTTTTTATTTTTCGTTTCTACCAATTTCCAAACTCTGAAGTTTTTATTATTTTAAGATATTTTAGATGAACTTTTAATTTATTAGCAGTGAAGGTTGGAACTTAATGCTATCCTTTTTTAAAAGTTAACTATTGTGTGTATCTATTATTAATTTAGACAGAATATAATGCATATTTGTTCCACAAAACATGTAAGACCGGAATACACTTGTTATAACTTGGTTCTTTGTTTACCAAGGATCACTACTCTGCTAAAAGATTCTCTCAGTTCTTTAAATTCCTCCTCACTTGATATATGTAACCTGCCCTCAATCTTTTCTTGTTAAATTTTATTTATTCATTTCCATTGATGATCTTTGGAGAAGTCTAAACCCATCCTGCACATATTGATGTGCTTTCATAGATTTCTAGTTCATATTTTAAATCTTGGAGATTTATAAAACTGAATTAAACATGTGCACATAGATATTCATCCAAATGGATATACCACACGAAGTTTAGATGGGTAACCCTAAAGACAAATTTTATATTTTTGACAGTCTAAGATCAAAGGTACTGGCCCTCTTACATTGAGGTATGTGGAACTCAGTGATACCAGTGTTGTAAATGACAGATACTGCTTTCATCAAGGGGAAATCTGTTCCATTTTTGCATATTCCCATTTATAAATAAGCAATCAGTTTTTTTCAGCTTCACAAAGATCTGTTAGCACCTCCTATACACACAATATTTTTTTAATTTAGAGTAAATGTAGACACCTAATCTGGTTTTCCATAATGTAATGAATAGGCACTTAAACACCTTAAGCACAAAAATGTACACACACATACACACACACACACACCAAAAAGAAAAACTGCCTAGTTAAAGCAAACAGATGGATCATCAAAACAGAGTCCAATATTTTAATATGTCCATTTTTTTCAAAAGCAGAAAATGGTTCCCTGAGATACAAAGAATTTGGTATTTCAGATAGTTCTCTAGCATAGAAATTTGTGAAGCTCAGCTCAGAAGCCATCTTTTTGAAACTAAACAAAACCAATTAGATGTACCCAGCATGTTTTGTCTCACACCATTGGGTGGTACTCTTGTCAATAGCAATTTCTTACTGCTTTAGATAGTGCATCGCCTACTGGGTGACAAATAGCCAGAAACCCAAGAGCTACACCAATTTATTTCAACACTATCCTATTGTGGTAACAGATTCCCATCCTCAAAAACATATAATTTTTTTACTAGAGAGCGATTGGGGAAGGGGTCAGCGAGGACCCAGAATGTTATATAAAATAGGTCGATAAAAGGGACAAGCATGACAAAAAGCATTAAGTGCAGACTATATGAGTATTATTCAGTTTGAAAGATAGTTCTCATTTTTATAAAAAATGTAATAAACATATATTTTAGTTATCATTTAACTAAGAAATGTTAAAGCTATTCAGGAGATGCCACAAAACTCTCATAAAAGGAAATCATTTCACCCTTATAATGAGAAAATGGTCATTTCAACGAGTTTCAGTACATTGTATAAATTTGGAGCTTAGGATGAATATGTCTTCCCTTAGCTGTTAAGTGTTTAGTTAATACCAAACTTAATATATGATTTCACATCAGTCCAATATTGTCAGAAGCAGCCATGAAATAAGCAGATACTTTATGCTGGTGTTTTCTAAAAGTCTTTGAATTTTAAGCTTCATTTGTACAACATGTAGTGCTGATAAATGTATGCCAGGTTGTTCGTCGAAATGAAGCAATCCATCATACATACAGAAGCTAAGGGATAGGTTATATGTTTCCATGGTCTTACATACAAATGGCTGGTTCTCTTTAGTGAAATTTAGCTCATTGAAATGTAAGCAATTCTCTAGAATTTTAATCAAAAGTGACACCTTCCCCCAAAGACTTACAGAAGCCCCTGGCACATCTCTGAAGTTTCACTCAAGCAAGATGGAAAGGGAAGAACAAATCCCATAATTTGAACCGAACTTCTCTATTCCCAAGAGTCACATACAGAGCCTCCAGCATGTCTGATGTCATCCATTAAAAGAAAAGACTGTGCTTCCATGCAGTTCAATATAAATATAATAAACGGGATGTTAAGAGTTAGAAAGAAATGGTTGTGACTTCTCAGCAAGGACCTAATGAGGTAAATTTCAGTTCCTTCCCTTGATCAAGGTAGTAGACAGTGCAAGTAACTCTGTACCTTTTCCCTGCTATGATTCTAAGGCAAGCACAAAAGGTAAAAGAATTCCTGAACCTTTTCACTGGAGCATTTACATTTTGATTCTGTAGCCATTTGCAACAGAACATCTGCAGGGAGATAATGAGCTTAAATTACAATTGACTTTGGAAGAACAACAGACTCTTGTGTTCCTCAATCATGTAATCAATAGGGAATTCTCTAGCAATGAGAGCCACCGCCATCTTTCAAGACAAGGCTAAGATCTAAATGAAAAAAAAAATCTAGCATTCAGGGGCTTGTTAAGAAGGGGAGAAAGAACTTGCCTAGAGACAAATTACACCCATTTACAAATGTGGTTCTCAAACATGGCATCAAACTGATCTTATTTCCTTTTACACAGCTGTACATTCAGGACTCCAAAGGTGGTACACTGCTTTCAACATTTAGTACTATTTGTGGGTGTGTAAATTAGTCCCTGGATTTCTCACCTTTTAGCTGGGCTTTGCTTGTAAGGACTCCTAGCCCCTACTTGAGCATCAAACAAAACGAAGACTCAGATAACAGAGTCTCTGAGGATTCAGGGACCCCTGGGAATAAGACCTTCCAGAGCATCCTATCCTCCTTTAGACCCCAGACTCCATAGGACCAAGTAATGTGACTATGGTCCTGCAGATGCGCTGGCACACTCTGGACACTCAGTGAATATTTGTTGAATGAATGAATTATTGAAGAGGATGCTAAATTAATTATTTTTGATTTCTGACTAACATATATTAATTGGCATTATAACTTTACATGTCATTGCCAGAGCTAGAATGTCCTCTAAGATACATCCTGGAATCAAATTAAATATCTCAAAGGTTTAAGGACCTTTAAGTCATATATATATATATATATATATATATATATATATATATATATATTGCTTCTTGAAATCTGTAAAAGAAATCTCTCTAGTTCTTTACAAAAGCACATGGATAATTTGGCATGGAGGCTTCAAAAATAGAACTTTATTTCCAAAGTTTACAGAACACTATGCTTTAGGTTTCTTTTAAGCTATTATATCATCAAGCATATTAGATTGCCCCACAATATTTATATTTTTCAAAGGACCCATGTTCATTGAAAGTACCATTTCTAAACTTCTGTTTTCAAATGTCCCTTCTTTCATCTTTGACTCCTAGAATATGCCTGAGCTGAAAGTTACTCATGTGCCATCCCCCTCCCAAACAGTCCCATGTATTTATTTATTTATTTACTCAACAGATATGTCTGAGTTCCTGGTACATGCTAGATTCAATAAATGCAATGTGAAACAAGTCAAGTGCAATCCCATCCTAAGGTTTTCTATGAGAAACTGTTACTCTGGATAACTAGAATATCATCCACTGGGTCCTCCTTCTCCATGCTAGAGTAACAACAGCAACAACAACAAGCCTTCACCTCATGGGAATCACTCAGTACTTCCTGCACAGATTTATGTAAGCTTGCCTTTCTGAACATAAACACCCATATTTGCCCCATAGTTTAGCCATAAAGCAGAGTTACAACCCAGGGACGTAGGCAATTTTAACGGTCTTAAAATTGCATCAATATCTACCCAATTGTAGCTTCAGAGCTCCTGCCTCCTGAGCTGTAGTCACTGGGCTCCACTTACACACAGGAAAACTGAAGAGGGGCTACCCGATTAGCTGGCAGAGTTGGGGGTCTGGACCCACAAAGTCCAACACAATGGTCCTCATGCCTAAACATTATCTGTAGGCTTGGCGGGGAGGGGGGACACTCCTACATTAAAATGAATGAATCATTGTATATAGAAATATCTTGAGTTTGTAAAGTAGTAACTAAAAGATATTCGTCCATTATAACTCATGATAGCCAACAAATCACATCAGAAACAAAAACAGGATTAGAACTGAATCTTACATGATAGCATACTCTCATGAACTATAATACTTCAAGCCAGGGACATGCACACAAGTTCAAATCCAGAAAATTTCTACTTGTGAAAATGTTTCAATGACTTCAGAATTATTCATTGTCAGCCACTGTGTCTAATTGGTGCTACAAAAAAAAAATGGAAAGAACAAAAACCCCTGATCCAAGGGCTTATAAATACACAGTGTGGAGATGAACCAAGGGCATTTCATATCTATAGGAAGGATTGGCCAATTGTACCGTTTCTCACCATTGCATGTACATTGTGTCTCTCCAGTTGTTTGCGTTGTTTTTATGAAAGAGCTGCAAAATTGTGCAGTGGTTCAACCTGACCAAAGTGGTATTATGCTGCTGGGAAGTAAACGTATTAGATACCAGACTGGAAGTACTGTTTTTATTACCACAGGGCGGGGGTTGGGAGGTGGGAAGGGGTCATCAGCTGCTAAGATGTGTGTGTTCACCAGTGAAGTCTCAAACGTTTTCCTATTCATAACACATAGTGAAATCTTTTTGTGCAGGTATGAGGTTCTGTAAGAAAGAGAGCACATATTTTTCTTTCCTCTTAAGAAATTAAGAGGGTGGATTTTGGGCATGTTGAAGACATTCTACAGTGGACACCAATTTGGTCTTGAAATCTCATCTTAGATATAATACATAAAATAATTATTTACATAAAAACTGTCAGATTATTGAGAATCTCTAAACATGAACATTAATATGAAGTCAGAAAAGGAGGGCATTACATGGTGCTCTTATCCACAAATAGGAAAACCATAGATCACAAAACAATAAGAATAAAATTTGCCACATAGGTTATGATGTAGACACTAGAGTCCCATAACTGAGAAATAGCATGACATTTTCTTCAACACAAGGTTAAACACCCTATCACTATATCAGGGTACGAATCAATTATAAACTAGTTCCTTGAAATAAGGAGCATGTGTGTGTGTGTGTGTATGTATGCATGTGTGTGTGTGTGTGTCTGTCTGTCTGTCTGTGTATGTGTCTGTTTCTGTGTGTTTGTGTGTCTGTGTGTTTCTGTCTCTATGTGTCTGTTTGTGTGTATCTGTCTCTG